>VXBX01009152.1:0-33995 GCA_013400415.1 Scytalopus superciliaris
AGCCATGATGATGTTTATGTCCTAGGTCCATTACTTGAAAGAATCAGACTGACAGGATTATAACTTTTTACCCATAATGCTAGACTTCTGGTCATGTTTAAGAAAAGTCCTTGGAGAAGGGATTTAGCAAGCACTGTTCTTTCCCTAGACTATCCATGTTTTTCAGAAGGCAAATTTCTCTTGTACCTAAGCGATGAGATCAGTGGCAGCAGATAACAAAAAATGTCTGTGAGAAGTGCATTAGAACTCTACGCTGAGAGCAGTGTTGAATCTGAGCTGCAAAAGCTATCTACTGCACACCACCACCATTTCTCTTTAAAAATACACATGAACAGGCATAACCCAATTTAAAAGTTATAACTGGCATACTTTACTGAATGCATAAGAAAAAAACAAGTTATTCTTCAATGTCCTCATGGATATGGCACAAATCACCTGAGGGACAATTCCGCTATACTGATGATGATTTTCTTTGACATCCACAAATAAATATCATCCAGAGCCATCTCTACACATTTTCACAACTACCTCTTTAATTTATTGAGAAATCATTTCTAAAGCCACATAGCTTTTAGGGTGGATTTTTAAAAGCAAACCTGATAAGATTATGCTTCCTTTAACCAACATTTAAATATATGAATATATCTTAAATATATGAATTAAATAATAACTCTGTTGATTGGAAAAGAGAGACTTTTTTTTCCCTGTCTCATAATCATATAATATTAACAGTACACATGAAGAGTTAGATCTATTCATAGTAATGCTGCACCACAATCAGGTTTATGGTGTAATCATCTATCTGTGAGCACAAATGGCTACAGTCAGGTCTTAAACTGAAATGTTTTCCAGGAGGAAAAGCCACTATCGACTAGGTTTAGTCTGAAATTATGTGAACTTACATTGGAAAAATTCATTTTTGCAAAATCCAAACAGTATTTCAACCACAATGTGCCATGCGTTTTGGAGAACTGTCTCAGCCTGCGGAATTGATGTTCTTGGCTTTCCTTATTTCAAGGTATTCATCCAGTACACCTGATTGCAGTACTCAAGTCCTGTAATTCCCCATGTGAGAGTCTCCTTTGGATCCAGATGTAGTGATAGGTACTTGAGTCCTTGATTGTAGGGTGACCTTTATCTCTTCAGGAATGAGAGTCCTGCATCTACAGACCTCCACTCAACAACCTTCAGACCAAAATAAAACTTAAAATTTCCTGACATTTCCTAACTCCATTCTTGTAAGTTCTAATCCTCATTTAATCTCAGAGTAAATGAAAGCGATGTCTTTTAAAATACAAATTTAATAACATAATTAACAGTTGTAGTCAGAAAAAGTATAACAATAATTTTCATCCCAATCTGCTTGCAGCAGGTTAAGATAAAGAGTTTTGTTTTGAGTGATGACAAAGAAGGTAAAATCTCCAGTTCATCTTTGGAACTTAAAAGATAGGTGAGCACATCTGCAACATATTCCCAGAGCCTTCTGGAGAGATTTGGTAATTGCATACATGGGCAAAAATCAACATCTACATACTGCATCTTCCAGTGAGCGCACCAAAATTTCCTTTTGTTTGCTAGGAAACAACCAAGACTTCCGCTTTCATAATTACTGATTGTACCAGGTAAACCACTGAACTTTGTGGCATGATCCTTTCTAATAAGTGATCGTGGTGGTTCTCATTATTAATGATTGTGAAGTCCTCACCTAATGAAGGTATTTGTGAATGTGGGTTTCTAACACAGACATGTTTGTCTAATACAGGAACAGTCATATTAGCTAAAAACACAAAACCAGCATAATTAAGGTAGCTAGCAAGAAAACTTAAAGCCTCATTTATTTCAGGAGAAGCTTGGTGCATAACAGCATATAAACAAAGGAGCAGAAGTGACTGGAATGTCATTATTCAAATTCATGCTTCCTTGATAAAACTAAGACAAATAAAATCATTCTGCTCATTCATTTTATTCCTCATTTCTTCATACATTTTTGTGTAGGGATGATAGCCCCAGTCTGCGGTCCACTTGTTCTAGGAACAGATCATTACAGTGCTGATTGCCTCAGTTCTAAGTTACTCTGTGTGGTGACTGAGGGTTTAAGTGAAAACTAAATAATAAAAAAAAAAACCAGAAAAATTGAAACAGAAAACTCTCAGCCATTTTCTCTTTAAAATACTATCTTGAATAAGTAAGAAGAGCTCTATGGCAGATTTGGGGGATTTTTTTTCGATGTAAGGTAAGAATAAAACTGACTAAAGTGCCAGAGAACCTTGACTAACCTGTCCTTATCTAAATGATAAAAGTCTTATGCTGTCCTTATTGCTTAACTATGATATATATACAGTAGCATTTTTCTTTCCCTGCACTGCAGAAAGAAGCGAAATGGCACAGCAAACATCTTCTCATTACTCCTACCCAGTCATCAGGGTTCTTCTGTGAAGCTGTTCTCTAACACTGTTGACTGGCCTTGAACAGGTAACTCTTTAGCATTATGTGACAGAAAACATGCCTTACAGGGTAAAAAATACTGCCTTGTAAATATGAAAACATGCTCTGACAAATAGTTACAGACGCTGCTATCTCTGACACTAAGAAATCAACTTTATAAACTAGGTACCAATTGCAACAATTAGAAGAGCTGCATTTCTTCAGAGGTGAAATAACAAAAAAAAAAAAAAGTCCTACAAGGTGCAACAGAGTAATGGTGTCACTGTAGTAGTGACATAAATTGGAATAACCAAAGTTTCCTGAATTTTCTTGTTACAACAGTAGTACCTATCTTTTCAGAAACCAGTTTTATCTTTCGTGTAATGGAATATTTGCTGGCTAACAAGGACAAAACTTAAATTTAAGCTTTTGAAACCAATTCACCATATATACTGACAGAGGCATATTATTCTGAACTTTTGGAGACAACTAGTGGAATGAACAGGTGGAAAAGAAAAGGCAAAATTCTATACTGAAAAAATACTACTAGTCAAAATATAATCCCCCCAACAAATAAGAAATCCCAGTTGCATTTCATTTTAGTAGTGACATTTCTATGTTATTTTTAATAACATGAAATATTTTGTTACCTGATACCCAAAGATGCGCAATTAGAACAATTGAGACTTTATTTGATTTCCTATGTAGCTTTCGTCATTTAGGTCTGGGGAAAAAAATTCAATATACTTATGTTTTTGGGGTTTTTATTACTTAAACTTCTCCAGTTTGTTTATAGTTGTCCTGACTTTGCTCAATAAGCTTATACATGCTAAAGTTTGTTTTTCTAGATATGCCTCAAGTATGACCTATATTTCTGGACTTTAGTATTAAATAAACTTCTTTTAATGAATTAGACAATACAGTTCACACTTATGTTCCAGTTCTGCCATTTTAAATGGTAAAGAGCTCCAATTTAATGAACTAAACTAACCTAAGTCAACACTGTGCACACAGGATCAGCATCTCGGAGTCAGCTTATGGAGATGTCAAACATAAGAGAAAACAGTTAACTGTGAAATGCACTTTAATTCTTATTAGAAGAGCTACTAAGATAAAATTAAATACATAAATATCTAACTACTTCCTCATTCTTGATCTAGTATACATTTACAACTAGATTGTGTGAGGTTTTGTTTGATTTTTAATTCAAACTGAAGTTTCTCCTTCCTTCTCTAAAAATCAGAAAAATAAATTATTTGAAACATAATTGTGGGCTGTTTTTCTGAATAAACCTTTAACTATTCTTGTGTAGTTATTTCAGCTAAGAGGAGCAAAGATTATTTGTCTAATCTAGGTATGGTTAAAAGAAAAAAAATCCTAAAATTCCATGCTTTGAAGAAAAATAACACAAAATGTAACAAACCTTTCACAAAAGTCAGAAGACTGTTCAAATGATATTTTATTCTCTTCTAGTCTCTATTCACTTTCCCAAAGCCTTCTGGAGTGCTCTTCCACTGTGGGAAAGGACCCAATGCTTACCATAGCCTGCCCCTTGCTTTCAGCGCCCTATTAACCTCACTGTCAGGCCCTACCATCTCTTCTTGGCTAACTGTGAAGGACAGTTTCCTGCCATCAAAATATTACAAAAGAAGATCACCTTTATTAGTCTCCTTTTTCCTAGTCATTCCTTACCAAAAAAGGCAAAGCTACACAGCTGTTTTATGCCCATGGCTAATTCAATCACATTCTTTGAAAAGTTGTCAGGTATTTGGTATTTGGAAACTGTCAACCTGGATTTGTTTCTTACCTCTTCAATATGTTGTAAGTGTACTTAGAAATCTGAAGGGAGTATTTGAATGGAAAAAAGGAAAGTTCAAAGCTGAAATTTACACTGTAGGGACCTATACTGTTCAGAAAAACATAAAAATTCCTTTTGGGTGACATTCTGCCCAGTTCAATGTATATCTAAATACATCCTATTCACTTAAACCTTCCCACCCAAGGCACATCAACGAGTACTTATTTGGATTAAAAAATAACTGAAGTTTCAGAGTTTTATGCAGACTTTTTGCTCAAAGAATTGTTCCTCAGTACTTTCCATCATCCTCTGCTTGCATTCATCTGTTAATCCAGTCAGTGCTTCCTGATAATCTCAAACCATCACTACAGCAGTGCACTGGGCTGGTTTCTCAGAACTCCTCACACTGTGAATTCCCCATTTCCCATGTGCTGCACCTGGCTGGAGACACCCAGAAGAGCAATCTTCATCCTAAGATGCCAGAGAACTATTTTCAAAGTATGATCCCAGCATGACATGGATGCCTGGGATGAAATGCCTTGAAAAGAAGACTGGAGAGTAAAAACACTTCTCCCATGACCCTTTGTCATGTGGTTCATTCAAGTGTCTGCTTACCTTTCTGTTTGGTCTATGATACTTGCAGTCATAAAAGCACAATAGAACCAAGCAATCCACAAGTAGAATGCATGGAGGGATTTTTGATTAACCAAAAGAAAATTTAATTATCAGTAGAACAGATAAAAATCCTTCCCACTGAAAACTATTTCCTGGCCCAATTTTTACATTCTATCCCCAGCTGCTCTGCTGTTTCACTTACTAACAGAATATGTCAGAAACAGGTATATAGCACAGAATAATCTTCACATTTTTAATAACAGACCCCTACTTTTGCTCATAGTTTCCAGAGCAAACAAATGAATCAGGAAGTGCCTACAGACAATTTTAGCTCAAATATTACCATTTTAAGTAAAACTATGTTAATAAGAACAGAACTATAACAGAAATACTGGGAAAATTTAGCTGTAAAAGTAATTTTCATTCAAATTCAATATGAATAAAGGCATCAACACATTCAAAATGGCATGAGCTGCAATGTTGAGGGAACTACAGGGAAAGGTAGGAAGACTTGTTTCTTAAACATAAGTCGTGTATAATACATGTGAGAAGGTTCTATTAATATCCTTGAACAAGACTGAAAGGATTGGAGCAGAGAAATGCATGTCTTATTGTTGTTTCATACCTAGCAAGCTGTTTGCTTCTTTCTCTACTACATATTCCTTGTCAAGCTGTGAAGGTGTTGATAAAAGTATTTTCCATGTCCTTTTCCCATCCTCTCTCATAAAATATTGATGAAAACAGACAAGGATCTGCACTGGAGAGGAAAAAGAAGGTACATACAAAACCCTGTCTAAAGATAAAGTATTTTTGAAGAAAACCCCTCACTTTTCTGTTTAAAAGAGTTGAACTAGTTTGGTTTTTTTTTAAAGTATCCCTATCCAAAAGGAGTTCTAGCTGGCAGAATATTTGAAGCAGCAGTCTTTAATCTATCATTGGCCACCTGAAAATTTTATGCATTTTTTAGACAAAGCAACAACAAAAAAAGACAAATTAAAAAATCTGAGACCACAAATGGCTGTCTCCACAAATTCCTCTCTCCCACCTACTCCAGTAACTGAAATTCAGTAACAGCTCTGTACAACAAACTGACAAGGACTTTAGACATCTTTGGGGCATATACATAAAAAAAAGTGTTGGATATGTAGACAAAGACTTATTTAAAAAGAACCCAGCTCTGCCTTTCCAACAGTAAAATCGAAGGAATGGAACTATAATGAATTGGATATGTTTTCCTTCGATTTATTGTTTCTTTCATAAATAGCCATTGCAACATCTGCAATAAAAAACATATGGTGTTTGATAAAATCTTCATATTTCTGCTGGGTAGAGACATAACACACAGCACAAGTACAGTCTACACATCAGTAGAAGAATCGTCCTCACTGCTTCTTTTTTTCATCATGGTTAAATGCCTTAGGAGGGTCTTTCCTTATAAAGTCTACTGACAGAACCTTATGAAAGGGTGTCTGGCTCATCCTCAAAGCATGCCCACAGTCTAATGAAACAATTTTCCTCAGCAAAATTTCAGTAGATGCCTTCAAGAAGTTCCTTGATGCCTCTAGCAAATATACATCAAATCCAGCATCAACTGTGAAAGCAGCAGCACGAGGACACCCGAACTGGGAAGTGAGAAGAGGAATTGACACTGGAATATGCTTCCAATCTATCTGCTGAGAAGCAAGCTGCAGGGAAGCTGAAATAGCAACAAATGAAAGAGCTGGAGTTATAGTAACAGGAATAGACAGACACTTCTGACATTTTACGTTTTGTAACTCTTTGATAATTTTTCCAATTTCTTCACTCTTTGCTTTGGCTGAGCAAAGGTGATTTAACCCTTCTTTCAAACCCTGCCTAGTCTGAAGTATGATCCCTCTCTCAGTCTTTTCACTCCTGCCCTGAGATTATCTCTTATATTATACACATTTTGAAATTCTTGAGAGTTGAGAAACATGCTTTCCTTTTTTTCTCTTTCCTCTCCAGTAGGTGTTTTGAGGTCAGGTAATACTCAATACCACACGAGAGCCAAAAGAGAACTCCTCTTTAGCCAGTTCTTCTCTGTTAGGAATAAGCTTACAGCTCTGAAGTACTCTTTTTCAAAAAAAAAAGAAAACTATCACATATTACTCTACAACTCCATTTCACAAATAAAAATATTGAAACAAATAGAAAATTAATCTTATTTAGCATTTGTCGTGTATTCATAGGATGCAATATTGTCTCCCAAATACATTTGGTGTTTTTTGTATTACCTCTTTTCTGACTGTCTGAGCTGTCTGACACTAATAACTCACCAGATTCTTTACTGTATAGGATTAGTATCTGCCTGAAATCTCACTTTATTTTGTAACAGTTTAGTGAAAAATTGTCTTGATTTTAACCTGAAGTTTAAAAAGAATAATCAAAAATAATTTCTTTTAATGCATATTAAAATTGCTAAAGACATGGATATAGCAGGTCACCCGTAGGAAATGCTGCTGTGGAAAAGTATTACAAAACTCTTCTTCTGGCCTTTGGTCATTATTCTGTGAATCAGTGTGACCACCAGGTATTGACAAATATGTCACCAGTGACAACACTGTGCTAAAGGACTAAACACATGCAGACATGTCTCTAACTGTTTAGAGGAGGTGTTGGAATTGAATTAAATATGACTTCACAGAGCATAGAATCATACAGCTGGACTGTAGTGGTGAAGATTTTTTCTCTGTGAATGTCTGTTTCTCCTGAATGGTGCATGTTTGGCACTATTGAAAGGGCATTCTGTTTGGATAAATATCTAATAAATCACATTTCTCAAGAGGAGAAAAAATGTTTTCCATCTCTGCATTAGGTAACTGACAGCACCAAGTGGCTCATAAAGAGACCATGGAATTAATATTCTGTAACCATGCAAGAAAATACACTCCTATTCACCAGTCTCAAAAATGTGCCAAGAAGTGATAATGTGTTGCATTTTTTATATAGATTAAACATTTTAACAAGCTAAAAATTATCAGTTTAACCAAAGGTTACACCACGGTAGTGATAGAACTGATTTGATTCTAGTCCAGTTTAATTTAAATACTGGCAAGGAAAACAGAAGCAGTAAATGACAAGCTGGTCACTGCCAAGATATTTTGGACCTCTTTTTTACAATATGAAATTGTTTGTTTCTGTGTTTTTTTCCTGCACCCATGTAATGTTTATACTATTACCAATGTAGGCAAGTGAGATCTCTGTCCAAAATTAGCACATTTGGTGGAAAGTAAGTTTTCCCAGCATTGCATAAGAGGAGCCATACTGGGGACTTTATGAATGGACTGTATGGAGTCATTATGAACGAATGATAGCTACAGAGGTACCCACCCAAAAGAATATCACTGATTTTCATCCCCCTCTGTCTTTTCCCATTCCTCTGGGGACTGCTTGTTAAGAACAGCTGAGTTCATATCTCTGTCCTTTATTAGTCAAAACTTGATAAGAAACTTAGCTTTTGCTATTCCATTGTGCATGTTATCCTCTTGTAATAAGCTGACATAGGGATTCACACCCATGGTCAGTTATTCTGGCAAGCCACAGAGCTGCCACTGCACAGGCAGTCCAGCTTTTTGTACTAGAGAACACAATGTTGCTATGGTCAAAATCCATTTGTAATGTGTGAAGCAGCCTTTCGAATCAATGAGAGGCAGTGAGCTGTAAAGGAATTGCATCTCAAGGAATATCCTTGCACTTTCATTTTAATGCACAGCACCATTACAGATCTCACATCACATAAAATTTGACTTCTGTGAGAACAAATGAGGGCATTAAATTCTTTTAACTTCCACTGACTTGGATGTGACAATAAATCATGTTCAGAATTGCCTGGAACTCACAAACCTAAAGCAGAAAAAAACCCCAAAAAATAAACCTATGAAAATTACCTAATTTTTTTCATACTTCTATATTGTGCACAGATGAAAACATGAATTCAACCAGCAGGGAAATACAATTGGACAACACCCATTCTAACATGTTTGCATGTTCAGAGCATTAGATTACCTGCAGGTGCCAAGTACAAGTACTGTTTTTTTCTTCCAAATTCTATTTAGATATTAAAAACTGTAAACACAATGTAGAATTTAAAATTTATGTCCATGAGACTGTGCAGTATTTCATCCCCTAGAACATGTTCATACGTCAATAAAGGTGAAATCGCCAAGACAGTAATGAAAAGTTTATCAGATCTGCAAGAGTTGGTCAGGCTTCTCAGAAATCCGTGACAGTTTTTACCAATGCTCAAGGAAACTGAGCTGATGAAAGGAATTTAAAATTTCAGCAACAAACACAAAAACAGCCGCTGGCAAAAGAAGTGCTAGTTGCAAACTCAGTACAGCAAAAAATACTGATGCTCTAGTTCAAGTATCAGCAGCACATTCCCTAATGGCACAGCTAGATGACTTCTACTAATTCCCACATCTCCTACTGAGTACAGGAAGACTGTTGTTCCATCTGTTGGAAATGGAGAGGAGAAGACAGGGGGGAAATCACTTATGCCAGTTTGCTAAAAAGAAATATAATTCATTTTACAACAGCAAGAGCAGCACAGCAACAATACTGCAATATGCAAACAGTAAAACTAGGGCCCTGTGTCTCCAGTTTCTTGGTTGTGCTAAAGGCATGAGGAACTTTGTCTCTGCAAAAGTCCATCCCTCTTACTGCTGGCATAGTTGAAATTACAGATGCTAAACTTGCAAATGCTGGCAAAGCCTAAGGCACAATTCTTTGGACTATAAGGCACAAAGAGCTATGTGACTTCAAGGGAGGAATTCATGTCTAAAGACAACATTTCATGGAAATAACAAGAATTAAATGGATATTAGAAATATGATAAAACAATGGCTCATTTTTTTGTATGGGTAGCAGACCTACCAGTATGGCAAAAGGTTATGGCAAGCAGTAGTAGTAGACCAAATATCTGTTTGTTTTATTCACTCTTTGGAATCTTCAGTAGAAATTGTCCAGCATTGTGCAGGATGTCATGTGGCAAACACAGCTGCTCCTGCCATGCTGTCTTGCCAGGCAGTGCAAAAACCCATCTAGTGTCCTGGTTCTTGTGTGGTTTTCAGCGGAAGATGGCAAACGATCTTTTACACCACTTACTGTCTGGTTCCCTTTATGCACTGTGAAAGGAACTGTCCCCTGCAGTCCTTGGGGAAAGACAGTCCAGGCATACAAGGATTTTTTGACAATGGAAAAACATGATTGTAGTCAGAGCCTGCTCAAAAGATAATAAAGCATGATTCAGGTGCTCTTGTTTTATGGAAACACCTCCAAATATTATTTATTTTTCCCCATAGCCCTTTTTTTTTTTTTAATTTTAACTAATTTATTTTTTTTAACTAACAATTTACATTCTATTTTTTTTTTTAAATTAGTAATATTTTTTAAAATAGTAGAAATAAGAGGAATTACTCAAAGTAGTATTTCATTGAAAGACAACACAATGGCTTAAGGCTGCTCCTGAAGACAATACAGATTAAACGACTCAAAAGACAATGTTTTTTCTATTTTAAAATAATGTATTTTACAAATTTTAAAGGATTTAAAAATTGAGAGGAAAGATGCTAGACATTTATAGTGATGCTATGTTTGCAAGCAATATTAAAACTCAGAAACCTAATATGAGAGAACAGCAGACAGAACTAGAGGCATTATTCCATGAATAATAAAATAAAATTTGCATACATGAAGGCATAAGATACATTAAATAGAAGGTAAAATATATTCTAGCAGAATTAGTAAAAGAACTGAGTGAAACTATGGAAAATACTAATAATTTTTAGAGTAAGATATACCAGTTGTAGAAAAATACTGTTGAAATTTCTTCATGTCCTCCTTTTTCTTTTTTTTTTTTTTTGGTGAGAAATAATGGTAACTAGTCTCCCTGTGAAGCTTTTGAACACCTGTTAAGGCTGCTGAGGCACAAATAAGAAATTGTGCCAAGATCTCAGCTACAGAGGAACCCCACATGAGCCAAAGAAACTAAACACAGCCGGAGGTTTATTTCTTACATTCCTGTGTCACTGGGATGAAGTCTGAGGTACTGTGAGTTATCACAGAACTTTGCAAATATATCTTGAATAGGATATCAAAGTTCAGGATAGTGAAGTTCCCTCCATATATTGCTTATTACTGAGAACAAAATAAATAAAATAGTATTTCAATTTAACAGAAGATCATGGAATCACAGAATCATAGAATGGCTTGGGCTGAAAGAGACCTTAAGGATCATCTAGTTTCAAGTCCCTTGCCATGGGAAGGGACAATTGTCACTGAACCAAGTTACTTAGAGCTGCAATCCAGCCTGGCCCTGAACACTTCCAGGGATGGTTCCAACTTCACCACCCTCACAGTAAAGAATTTCTTCCTTATAGTTCATCTAAATCTACCCTCTTTTAGTTTAAAGTCACTTCCCTATCACTACAGACTCTTGTAAAGTGTCCCTCTCCAGCCTTCCTTTAGCCTCCCTTTTAGTACTGGAAGGCTACTGAACGGTCTCCCTGAAGCCTTCCCTTCTCCAGGCTGAACAACCCCAACCCCTCAGCCTGTCTTCTGAGGAGAGGTGCTCCAGCCCCCTGATCATTGTCATATCCCCCTCTGGATTCGCTTCAACAGGTTCACATTCTCCTTTCTTGGGGGGCCCTGAGCTGGATGAGTACTCCAACTGGGGTCTCACAAGAGGAGAGGAGAGGGGCAGAATCATCTCCCTCAACCTGTTGGTTAAGCTGCTTTTTATGCAGCCCAGGATATGGTTGGCTTTCTGGACTGAAAGCCCACAAGTCTGCTCTCCTGAAGTTCACAGTAGTGAGTTTGCTGTGTACACTCCTTGCTGCCCTATCACTTCACACTAATAACTTCTCCTGTAGCCAGCATCTCCAATTATTATCTATTTCATTACTTTCTATACTTTTTCCATTACTGTACTTCTCACTTGGAGTCATTGAATCCCACAGATGTTATGACTAAGGAATGTAAATATATGAGATAGTAAAGCATGAAAGCACATACCATGTCCTTCAAAATAGCTGCTATCACACTCCATGCACACTACATCAACGTAAACCTCCTACATGGTTCCATACTCTTTCACTAGTTTTTGCCCAGGCTAATTCAGATGGTTCAGGGAAGATAAATGAGAGAATTGATAGTGGAACAAGTAGCAAACCATGATCTTGTATGCAATAAAAGTAATTAAACTTAAGAATGTGACTTCAGTGAGAAAGGTACACAGGATACATGTTAAAGTCACTATATTAATTTTGCAGAAGTGTGACATAAGGAAAACAATTAAATAAAGGAACTTCTTTAAGGAGAAACATCTACTCAGTCATTGGAACAGAAATTCCTTCCTCAAGCTTCAAAAATTATGGAAGATATTTAAAAGATGCAAGAAATTGGGAGTATTTTGACTGATTCTTGATCAAATAAACAGTAACAAGAAGGAAGATAATTTGAAGCATTTTCTTTGGGAAAACTTTGAAAATAAAATGAAAAAATGTTTTACTTTTTATCAACTATGTGACTGGATTTCAAATAACCATCACAAAACCCATCAACTCTAAATGCTATAGAATGCTGTCTGAATTTCATAAAGAATTTAGTAATTAATTAGCTTTTCAGGATAAAAAAAGGGCAGAATATTAAAGATAAATTTATTTGATCAAAGTTTCAAAGTTTTGTACATATATACAATATAGTCTGTAATAGTTAAAGTTAAAATTCAATGTGTCATAAACATAGATTTTTTGAATCATATTCCAGCCAAAATATGTCCCTTAAGTGAAAGAATAATTGAGCTTGGAGGGTGTGTGAATGGCTAGAGACATGCTCTGCTGTCAAGCTGAAATGTCATTCCTTTTTAAGTGCAAACCTAAATATTCCTCAAAATCCCTCAGTTTAGTATGGAAGAGAAGGAGCATGATAGGTCAACTTTTTGCTGATTTTTAAAGGAGGTGAAATGAAAACTGTGACTTGTTTTCACTGCAGCACATGCCAATGTCTATCCTTGCACAGCGTGTTTGAATATCTTTCGAGGTGCTGTGGAATTTGAATATTCAAACAGCAAGTTTAAGGAAGCACAGCAACTCAGTTAACAGTTATACACGTAAAAGCATCCAACACATCCACTGTAGCTCTTTTGAGTTTTGTGAGGCACTTAAAGTCATTCTCAGCCATGATGGTGCCAAAATAGTCCCCAGCTACATGCTCCTATGTGCCTGGGGGGATCGTATCTCTCCTGGGGAATTCCTGATACAACTAAAAAATATTAACCCTATTCTGTAAATCTTAATGCTCAGTCCACCCACAACACATCTGAGCATTGAAAAGAAAAAGTGGCAGAAATGTGTGGTGACAGGGAGCAGCATCATCCTGCTTGGCATAGCTCGTCTTAGAGCTGTGTGTCTGTAATGATGTATCAGTAATGTTCCACAGCCAAGATAATGATGCTGGAGCACTCATTTCTACTGAACTTATTAAAAAAAAATTGCTACCCGTGTCCATGAGTCCAAGATTCAACCTATGTTTGCTCAGTTGAACATATTTGCCTTTGACTTGAGGTTCTGTAAGGCTGTGTATAGATCTGCATGTGTAAACGCTTTGGCCATCTTGACTGCCATGTGGTATCTTTGCATGACATATTGCACAGTCATAATTGATTTAATATGTGGAAAAGTACTTCCTGAAGCAAACAACAGCTAGAAGAAAGAAGACAGCTCCAGCTTACAAGCATTTAAATGTTATTTTTAAGTTGTCTTTACCTCTGAAGAAATTCCAGATTTATGTTTACTGGAAAACAATAATAGCAGCAGGTTCTCTGAAACAATGCAAATAAAATCTGAATGTGTTCTAAGAGGAATACATAATAACCCATTGATGCATAGTCTGAAGAATTGACTTCTCAAAGTATGAAAAACTGTCTTTATGAAATAATTGCAGTATTTTTTCAAATTACCTCTTTATCAGAACTAGAGAACATTTGGAATAAATTTCCTAAATATTTCATAATTTCCACTAAAAAAATGTTGAAATATAATTTTGCCACAAAACATAAAACAGAAGAAAACTTCACAGATTGAAATGTGTGCTTTTATGGTTTTCAACAACATATTCACTTTGAAATTGTACAGTGAGGAGGAAATAATACATATCTCCTCACCATTCTAGCAAGCTTTATTCAAAGAAAGGTTTTAAAGGCAACAATCAAGAAAATATGCTTGATCACTCATAAAAGAAGTGTGATGCATAATACCTCAAAATTACCATTATTGCTTTTCCCACAACTGAGATTAGAATATCCACAGATTCTAATTGCCTGCATTCACTTGAAAAAAAAATCAGCCTTTTATATGCATTCTTTCTACAGTAAATCCTGACTTCCTTACCCACCTTTTCATTCAGGCAAAACTCCTACAAAATACCAAACTAAGGATAAATGCTACGCTAATCAATATTACTCAATAATTTTTTATTGTATGTTTTACTAAAATTTCTATTCTATTCTGACTCAGTTTAATGATTATTATTCTGTAATATAGCTTGCATTTTATTCTTACTTTATGGAAAGAGTCATAGTTTTTATGGAAAGAGTCATAGTTGGAGTTAGATTTTTGCAAAGGTTTTTATGAGAAGGCAGATAATATGCTCCAGTTCTAAAAGACTTTCCATCATATATCTTCATTGTTTGTCTATCATTTGTTGTATAAACAAGTATAAACTCATTTCTGTGAAGAACAGTTTTGTGTATGGTTACAGTTTGGATGAAAGGCCTGGCTTTAGCATTTTCAAACATTTTCTTTAGATTTGCCCTTTTTCCTTCATTTTTATTTCTCTCTCTCTTTTTTTTTTTTTTTTGGCCATTGTTCTGGTGTCACTTACAAATGCAATTCATTGCTGTAGAGTTTCCCTATGATAGTGATATTAAGCAAAGATGTTCTTTGAAAAACAATCCGAATCTATCTATTTTCATATAGATTTTGGGCATATATGCTTGTCACAAAATCAAGACTGCCTCCCTTGATTTAGAAGTTGTCTTCTTTCTGAACATCATACGACTTCAGTAGGAACTCAAGAACTAGAATTATCTTTTGTCTTTGAAACAAAGAACAATGTCCTAGGCTAGGCAAGCATCATGTGATAAAACCACATGCAGTCCACAGGTCCAGAAGAAAGGGTCAAGATTCTCAGGGCCTTGAACAAAATAAAAAATATATACAATAATACTTTTGTTCACTGTATCTGTTACAGTATGTTCAGTAACATCACAGTATTTATCTTTTTACTAGTTTAATCATGAAAAGATTAAGCACTGAAAAAACTGCCATTTTCTCTTTATGCTTCTGTGCTTTCTCTTATACTGAGAATCCATGTCAGGTCATCCTTGGTCTCCAGTTAAATTCATGCTTTGGAAGCATTTCTGGTTAGCTGTTGCTTAATATAATACAATTCAATACAAAGGTTCAAAAGTAGCTAATCTTAGCTATTTATGCAAAATCTGTTAGAACATGTAAGGTACATAGATGAGGGTTAAATTTTAGCTTAGAACTTTTATTTACAGTAGATTTAGAAATCATTTGCATATTTATTAGCTAATGAGGAATGTTCAACTCCATCAGCAGCACTGCTATAACACTACACAGAAATCTACAGAATTTTCTTTTTGGTGTTGAAATTATATTTGGTCTGCCCATTGCTGAGGACAAAAGCATAACTAATTCCTATAGCCTTCCTAAAAAAGTCAAAGTGGCTGCTACCATATAAATTGCAGGATATTAATATATGCTTCTCAAAACAAAAAAAAAAATTATGAAGAATATAAAAATACATGAAATTACCATAAACCCATAGGAAGTTAACTACCAGTCAAGAAAGGAGATAGAAAATTGGCAGAATTAGCAAATACGAGCACTAGAAAGGTATATAAATTAGTTGCCTCTCAGTAGGAACTCAGTAAGTTTTTCAGCAAATGAGTTGCCTTTGAAAACAGATTGCCCAAAGAGGTTTCTTTTGGAACAGGTTGCCTGGAAATGTTGTGGATGCTCCACCCTGGAAATGTTCAAGGCCAGGTTGAATGGAGCCCTAAGGAACCTGATCCAGTGGGTGTCACCCTGCCCATGACAGGGGGGTTGGAACCACGTGAACTTTAAGGTCGCTTCCAACCCAAAAATGTATCATGATGCTATTAAATGTGCCAGTCTTGCACAGCTATACCTTTACTCAGGTAGCCCTTTGCTTGCTATATGTAAAATTTCTTTTCATGTGTATTGAAGGTGCTTTGTAGAGAGCAGGACTTTTAGGGAGGTGACTGTTGTTAATCAACTTTTCTATCACTACTGTTTTTTATTTTTAATCAAGCATTCACATTTTTTCTTTTTTTTCTTTTCCCCTGAAGGCTCCATTTGATGATAAGGATATTTCAGATTTACTTCACAAGATGGCAAACATGATAGTTATTTTTCTAATTAGGTATAGATCCATTCACAAAAAGACATGAACCTGAATACAAAGAGTGGGTATTTAACATTCATAGGTGCTTAAATGTGACTGACATTGCTGATGTATGCAGCAAAGATAATTCTATGCATGAGAAAGTGAATTCATAAACACAAAAATTCTGTCTTTTTAGTATAAGCATCCTGGGTTTGGACTGAAAAATAAATACTCCAAAGACTGTGACTCACAAGTTGAAAAACTAAAAACAAAGATAAGTTGCAGAAATGTCAGTAACTGAGGGTGTGGCATTGAAAAAAATGTTTCCTGAAAATGATTCTTACATGAAGAAAGATTTCATTAGAAATCTTACAGGGGACTCAGCCACTGGATAAATAATTTGTTTCATTTTCACTGACTTACAGCTAGTCTGAGGTCACTTTTTTTTCATATTTTTAAAGAATCTACTTCATCATATTCTTCTCCTATTTTGACAAAAGTCAAAAGGATTTATTGCAAAGTCCTCAGCTAAGCAGAAAGGTGAGAGAGAATAATCACTGAGTATTTCTAAAAGCAACCACAATAAAAAGTTATTCCATTGTACTGTGTGAATAATACCTGAATATGAAGGTAGATTCACATTTTACAATCTGACAGCTGAACTTAAACTTGTGTATATACAGAGATACATATGCACGTTTAAATATATATAATTATATTTAAATATTATGCATATATAGAGAACTACTATACATATATAGAAATAGTATACACACACAAGCTTGTGCACATCTTCATGATCAGATGAACAAGGATGAACTCCATATTACTTTTATTTCTCTTTCCATTTCTGTGGAAGTACAAGGGCACAAAAAGGCAGGGAAGGAAGAAAGGTTTGATCAGTATGTCAGAAAATATTTAACACATTTGTAAGAAAAAATTGAAAAGTCAGATTGCAGCCACACACCTCTTGCAGAGCTAGAAGAGTCAACACAGTCAATTCCCAGCTTCCACAGCTATTTGCTCCCTACAGTACAGATGCCAGTAGCCTGCTCTAGGTGATGGATTTCCACCACGATCATTGCACTGTAACACATTCCAGATGAAGAAGCGTCTTAGCATTGAATGACTGGTAGTAAATCAGCTTTATTAACAGTGCCCACAGAAGTCACCAGTTCTGTTTCAGTCTTTCCTCCTCTTTTTCAAAAGGGCAATTCATGAACTAGGGTTGAGTGATAGTGTGGCTGCTAGCACAATTTATGAAATGAAGATTGTATCTGAGAGTGAGCAGTTTGTATAAAAACAGGTTCATCTGAACTATTTGGGAAGAAATCTACACAATCAAAACAGCTTTCTTACTACTCTAGTTATCTTTCATTGTACACAAATCATCCAAACATACCAGTGATTTAAAATGTTGGACAGAGGTGGTCTTATCAACAGAACAGTGTACATACATCACCTTTTAGTTATGCGGCTACCCTGATTGGAGTCAGAGACATCTTAGGCACAAAGCTGGGAGAGAAATTACATTCCCAGCTCCAGGGGCCTTTTATGACTATAAAAACGTTCTCCTCCCACAACTCTAAGTGTCTTCAACCAATAAAAACATAACTCAAAATGATATTAGTATTCCACGAAATACAGTATTATGATGGAAGGAGAGTCATCTTATTTATTAGGGAAGGGAAGGCCAGGCAAAGGAAGGCAAAAAATATTCAGATTCATGCCAGGGAAAAGAATGTAAAAAGCAAGGAAAAAAGCTGCAGTGAAGTCTCAAGAAAGCATGAATAGAAGAAAATTGTACACAAAAAGGCATTATAGAGAAGAAAAGGAAAAGCATAGTAACACCAAGAAACAGGATGAATCAAGACAGGATGAGGATAAAATAGAAAAATTGAAGGGTTGCATAGAGATGATGAGACTAGGCAAGGGAAATGAATAAGATGCTGGGAAATCCAGAGAGAGTGGAGAGAGGAATAAGTTACATTTACTACTGATTATGAAAATTTCACGCAGGAGGATGGTATGGGGACCATCACCTATTATGAGAATTTCATTTGGCAAACTTGCTTTTAGGACTGTTTTATATTAGGTTTTTCTCCTTTTTCCCCACTTAGTATAACCATAATATTGCTTTGGTCTTTGCTTGTTAAAAAGATACCATGACTGACTGTGAGATAAAACCACACATCTGTAGGAAGTAAGTGTTCATGTGTCATAGTTCACATAAAAGCTCATTCTTTTCCTTTTGATATATTATTTTTCCTGCAGCACAGAATTGCTAGCCTGGGACATACCTTCAGAGAACTCTTGCTCCTCTTAGGAATGGAATGTCATTACATAAAGTGGCTTTAGCCTCCAGCCTTATGAATGATATCACTGGAAACAGGTACTATCAGAGGTATTTTGTGTCAAGTGCTTAATTATACCCAAATCCAGGAGCCTGATTATAGGGGCATGCATAGCTGGTGGGATGTTGCCTCCTATCTAAAGGTCATCCTTGTATATAGCTTTAAATTTTTCCTGTAATTGAAGATCCAGAGTTCAGAACACCTTATGTGGCAAAATGGTTTTCATGGTTGCTTTGAGAATTAAAACCCACTATAGCAGTATTTTGTTAATGTTTACAAGATGAAAATGGCACTCTTGGGTGGCAAGTCTTTTGCTACACAATACACATTTTTATTTCTTCTACTTTTTTTTTTTGGTTTTTTGGTTTTTTTTATGAGAGGCATTTCTAACCTGTGGACCAGAAGGCAGTATATAAAACTGAACTGTTGGGCTAGATTAGTCATGTATGGATTTCCTGACAGTGCAAATGACATGCAGGTAATAATAATTGAATTAATTAGCACATGTATAGCACTTTGTATCTTGGAAGTACCATACAAATGTTAACTAATTAATTCTCAGAACGCCTCTGTGAGGAAAGGAAGTAATTATCCTGAGCCCCATTTAACCCATGGAGTGTGGTTAAAGCACTATTCCTGTTGAAAAATATAAACCCCGGGTTCGTACTATGGTAGTTTATGTTTGTGATTTCTCAGTGAGATTGCTCTTCACGACCCAAGTCTGAGCTGGGCTGTTACTCTGACAGAAGGGAGGGTACTGCCTGACTGGGCCAGCCTGCACCATCACACCCCAGCCTGCTGTGTGAGAAAAGGACATGTTCCTGTGATTCATTTTGGGAAAAATCTCCAGTTCGTTTCAGTGAGAGCAGTTACTGTGTGACTTCAGAACCAAAATCTGCCCTCTTCTGTGTGTGTAAAATAAGCTCCAGAATTTATGTAACACCCTATTATCTCACACACTAATTCTGTGAACATATCGTGCAGAGGTAAAATATGAAATGCAAATCAAGTAGTCCAGGTGTTGATAGAACAGGTTGACAGTTACAAGAAATACTCCCAAATTAAAATATATAAAGGTCTAGAGAAGGCAGGACTACATAAAATTTCTACTAGACCTTTCCACTATTACTTTGTAATCCAATCTGTTATAATTATGGATTACTCCTCCTGTAAAGGTTATGAATTTCCACTACCCATTCTGGAGGACAGACCATTGGGCTGGATACAGCCTTCAAAAACATGCAAGTTCCAAAATGCAGAAAAGGACCCCTGTTTTCTAAACCTTTGCTGATATGGCTTTGAAACTAGGAACAAACCTGCAGTGACTATATTCTTCCTATCTGTAAAGCACAGAGGGTCCAATGGTTAGATACTTTGTTGTTATAGTTGTTCAAATAAATTTGAAAGTTGAGTACGCTGCAATTTTCTGTTCTTAGAAAACGATGAGAATAGATAAAGTAATCACAAGGGATAAAAGGGTAAGGGTTTTCTGAACTTACTTTGTTTATGCATTTTTCTGAAGAAGCAACATCTGCTGTGCTTTATCTCAGACTTGCAATAACATTTCTTATTCAGCTAAACTTTGAAATGTTATCTCTTAGAGAGAGGCACACTATCTGGCAGATGTAATATCTACATGAAGATCTTTCTACAAGGTAAAACAAGTTCAGAAATCAAGTCAGATTTCACTCTAGATGAGAATGAAACAATTAGGCAATTCACCTAATTGTGTATTACATATTTGTGAAACAAAATTGATTTTGTAGTGCAGGTATACCAAGAGAGGTACTTAATAGGAATTAATCATCTATCATCTTTTCCAGGACTTCAATAGTCAACCACAATTACGCATAAATTCCTCTCATCAACACAGATTCAATCATACAAATCTAACTTAACTTGTAAGCAATGGCAGGGCCACCAGACAGTATAATCCAATAGAAGTGTCTCTGAAGCAAACAAACAAACTAAAATATTCTCCAATAATATAAAAGCAATGGGGGAGAAAAAAAAACCCAACCAAACCTTGAACTGTTCGTTCCCAGGATATCTTCATTATCTGTGTTGAAAGATCTAGTGCTTTATATGCAGCTTCAATAAGTGAGCTTTGAATCACTCTGATAACATGAAAATTTTGGGTAGGGAATCATCGGATAGAATGGAAGCAACATTGTGGCATCCCTAAACCCTTCTTGCCATGGGTAGCTGCTTGAGGGACTAATGCTTCTTTGGGATGCCTGAATTTTCCAGGCATCCTTATGGTTTCAGAAACACCAGCCAGATCTGCTCCATAGTCACTTCAGACTGACTCATTGCCTCTTTGTAGCAGACGGGGTTCTTGTGTCAGAGTGAATGTGCCAACTCCATTTCTGACTCCATATTTACAGGTCTGTAAATTCACTATTCCTGCACTGTCTGTAAAGTAAAAGTCTCTGTGCTCAGAAATTCAGCGCACTGGACTTCCTTATTCCTGTCTACCTTGACTTGGTTGGTAAAATACACATCACATTCCCACATAAATAAATAATTTAAAAGCTTTCTGCACAACATTTTGTCTCCCCAGTAAAACTACATATTAAAGAATAAAGACTCTATGTATGCTTATAGTCACATAAAAAAATATTTTGAAATAACTGGTTAAGATAGAGTTTAAATTTTATAATGAAACAAGTCTACACAACTGCTGTAATTGGAAATGTGTTTAAAATTCATACATACTCTTTAACAAAAATGCAAGATAAACAAAGAAGAAATTAAAAGAAAGAATCAGTAGCTACCATATCCCACTTTCAAAATGTTTGATTGGTGAAGTTTTCAACTGACAAGGAGTGTTGATATTTTTCTGAATCATTTAAATAGAGAAAAATGCCTCAAAATTTTACAAAGGTACTAGAACTTAGTAATATGTTCTCTTTAGTAATATGCATATTATTGAAACATATTTCAAATTAGCATATGTCTCTAAATAATGAGCCAGACACAGACTCATACACACATATGAATTTGAGTAATTAACTAATTAATACACAGCTTCAATAGTTATTTCCACAGCCAGCTTTGCTTCAATGCTAGAATTGCAGCTGCATTTCTACAATCGACCCAATAGGTGGCACCAGGAATTTCTAGAAAATATCTATACATTTAACCCATTTTGTGATTGCAAATCAGATTCCAGGTGACCAGTAGCCAAACTTACAGCTACCTATACTTAATAATTAAAAGCAGGAATTGGAGTATGAATAGAAAATCCAAAGCAACTAGCAAGAGCCATGAAACTCAAAAACAGATGGAATAAAATACGACAACCTGCTTAGAAACAGAATAGGTTTACAAGAAATAAATCATGGCAGCAAGAATACAATAGAAGTTGATGCAAATTAGAAAGGTACAAATTATCAAGGCACATATTTCTGTGCCATAATTGCTCTTTAGTTCAGAAAATAAGATCCAAATAATTGTGACTCAAGCTAGACTTCAAAACTTAAAGCACCTAAAATAAAGATTTTGGAAAAATGGGTGAATATATGAGAACTTGGTTTGTATGCAAAAATTTATATTGTGCCAAATCTAAAGGAAAATGAGTGTCTGAAAGGAGAGCACATAAAATGTCAAACACACCCAAGAGGTGGCAAACTGTACCTGTGGCCCAAGGAAGGATCTACAGACATCAGTCTTACATTGTGTCCCACAAAGGCTTGCAATGGCTTTTGCAAAATATGTAAAGCATGAAAGAATCTGCTGCCATGACAGAACACATTAAAAGGAAAAAACAAATAATGGCTATTTCTAATAAAACTGAAACAGAAGCTGAAGGAATTTACTGCTGGATCCTATCTGGAATGCTACTATCTAGTCTAGCACTACACAATATAACATATAACAAAAATATATCCAAAACTGAGGAAGACCTCAGGGCAGTCTACAACTTCCTTGTGAGGGAAGAGGAGGGGCAAGTCTGACAGTTCACAAACCATTTGGATGATATGCTCAGGCACATGATGTGACTCTTGGGGATTGTCCTGTACAGGGCTAAGGGTTGAACTCAATGATCCTTGCGGGTCCTTTCCAACTCAGCATATCCTGGGTTGTGCGAAAACTACACATACACACAAAGATCCCAGAGATTTTTAACTTATTCTTCCTTCCTCTCCTCACTTTCAAGACAAATATTCATATGGAATCTTTCCCCAGAAAGGTAGCAAAATTACTGTTTCCAGTATTTTGCTTAAAAGATTAAAAATAAAAAACAAACGTGTGAAGAAAATTAAGCATGCTATGTGAATCTAAAGAAAGAATTAATTTTAAAATGCTTTACAAAACAGCAGATGATATATCAAGAAAAACTAGAAAGCAAAGCCTTTCAAACAAATTAGGAATATTTTCCTAAATAAACAATGATTTTTTTTTATTTTTTAATACAAGTGTGATGAAAGGTACTGATACATAGACATTTTTTGAAAGTCAAATATTTGAACTTAATCCAAAAATTTGTATTTATTCAAAGCTGAAGTAAAAGTGGTTTACACCTAAATACTTAAATGTAAAGCTACATGACTATGCACATTTCGCAGAGAATCCATTAACAGAATGAAAGGCTTTTTTGTAAGTGCTATAAAGCAACATAAGGAATAGGATAATGTGGAAACCATATTTTTTTTTAATTTGCCTCCTAAGACTCAAAAATTCTAGAATTATGAGCTTGGTGTTGTCTCAAAATATTGTGGGGAAAAAAAAAATCATTCCAAAGTGAAAGAAAAACAAAAACCAGATACAAAGACCCAAGAATTTTCAAATAATCAAACTTTCACGGTTCTGATAATTGTAAATATCTAACTGAAACAATTTAACAATACTTATGTGGGCTCAGTAGACAAAACTGTGAATGTTGGGGAGAAAAAATAAATCACTTTAGCTTTTTAAAATAATCTTATTATGAAGAAAGTTAGAGACAGATGTTATTAACATCTGTCACAGCCATCATATACAGGTTTCCAGGAAATAATAAACATTTATTCCAACACTTGAATATACTTTCTGCATTAAAGAAATTGGAAAGGAATTTAATAAAAAAGATCTTTATCAACTTTTTGACTCTAAATGTGGTAAATGCAAAGGATCTTTTTTATTCAGAGGCTTGAACAATCAAAGACAACAAGGTAAATTCTGGAACTGAGGAAATATCCATCATAATTAAAAGAAATTTAGCATGTTGCAGTAAGAAAAAATATTGAGGTCTATTATATTAAGAAATTAACATTTTATTTTTTGAAACCATTGTTAAAAAAAAGGGAGTGAATATCTAGTTGTAACTTCATAAAATTATTTTCAAAATTTTCAAACAACTCACCTTTGGCATTCTGAGACTAAAACAACTAAAGAGTTTGCAAACACTTTGGCATATCATACCTGAATAGATTTGTTAAGGGATTAAATTAAACAAATTAAAATAAAATAAATGAAAAGGCTGCTAATTCTTACTCCTACTTAACAGACTCCAGAGGAGGAAGAACCCAGACCTCTGCTAGTCATTTACCCCTAGGGCTGTGCAAAGAATTAATTATTCATTTAGTTAACCACTCGTTGGACTAGGGGTAACAGAAAAAAAAGGAATCAGGAAAGTAAAAATATTATTTCAAGTCAGGTGGAAACAAAAATCTTAAATAGGCATCTCTTTAAAAAAGGAAAGCTAAAAAAAGTCTTTGAGGTATCTTTAATCTGGATTTTGTCATCTTTGTACATGGAAATCTTGTTTCAAAGCAAAATAATATATTCATTTCATATCAAAATACCTATAGAATACTTTAAAGCTTTTTATTTTCTTCCTATGGAAGGTTTTTAATTAGATAATGAACAAAACTCTCTTCAGTTTATCATCATAAAATGATGTTACTGAAGAATTTGATGTAAAAGTACACCAGGATCATATCAGCTTGGCATAAATATCCATATAGAAGTCTATAGGTAGTCTAAAATGTGTGCTTACCTAAATTTCTTTTTTATTTTCCCTAGCAAACTTCTACAAATCAGTTTATGTAGGTGAGAGACTGCCACTTTCATCTACCAGGGAAAACTTTTCTTCTCTATGCATGGAAAGACTTTGCAGAAATTCCCCTTTTCTCTAACTGAAACACCACATCTACCCCATGCAAGAAAAATTGGGGATTTAAAAATATTAGAGCCATATCTTCACGAAACAACAACCGAGCATTTAAGCCTTGTTCCTCCATGGTGCTAATCAGCATTCAGTGCTGACTATTCACATGCTCTGAGATACCTTTTAAATCATACGTTAAGATGAATAGTTGCTAAAATTATTTCCAAATTAATTGAATCTATGCCCACTGGTAACTGACATTTGTGTTCTATTTGAACTTTTCTGTAATCTATTAAAACCTGTAAGAATTAGCAAAACTTATACTGAAACAATTCTCCATTTCATTATAAATATTCAGCAATAGCAACAGGTTATGACTTGCTTTTGTAGCTTATTTGGTTATCATAAAAGAGGGTGGTATCAAGATCTATAAATAGAACACACAAAAAAAGAGCTATCCAAGCAAAATATCTTGTTTCATGCGCTGAATTTCTTCTGCACATCCCTTCTAAGTCAAAAGCCTTGTTTTGTTCAGCTTTAAAGAACACTGATGCACCCAGCTATATGGACTAAGATAGACTGGTGGGTTCTAATTGTCCTAGCAGGACTATTGAGGAGGAAATCCACATCAGCATGGATATTACCATTTGAGCTGAAATGTAGTTTCAGCTCTCTTCAGTTATACTTAGTACAATAAAGGTCAGAACAGTTACTCTCTTCTCTGGACATCACAAATACTTTTCCCTCTCCCAGAGAAACTGTGCAAATAGAATTGATCACTTGAGACTGAACTGTTCTAAGCCAAAAAAATCTTCAACTTTTCCTACCTTACTTTCCTTTTGAGAGGGTGTTGGCTTAATTTTGCTGTTGTTTAATTTTACTTAAAGGGAAATGAAGGAAGCTGTCTGGGTTAAACTAGATAGGCACAAAAAGTCATTGCTTGCCATCTCTAAGCAACGTTATAGCAGGCCTGAGGAGGGTGTAATATTAGAGGGTGATGAGGGGAAGTACCCCAAGCTTGTGTATAATGGCAAGCCAGTCCACTCACACCCTATATAAGGAAATCTCCTGTACTTTCTGAGTTGTAGGAAGAAAAATAATCTGAACAACACAAGCATGAGTTCAATTTTCCATGTATTTGCCTTGTGGGAAATACTGCCACTAACAAGTTGCCTATTCAGAACTGCAGTCGCACCAGTACGACTACATAAATTTAAGAAAACA
Source organism: Scytalopus superciliaris (assembly GCA_013400415.1). Taxonomy (NCBI): domain Eukaryota; kingdom Metazoa; phylum Chordata; class Aves; order Passeriformes; family Rhinocryptidae; genus Scytalopus; species Scytalopus superciliaris. The sequence goes on from VXBX01009152.1 coordinate 25,961, forward strand.
AATACAAAATGTAACTTAAGTGCTTGAGAAATACAATAATAATGAAATTTAAGCCAGAATAGGCTGAGCAGATCTCAGTAGATGGTAAGGAAAAAAAGAAAGTATGGCTATACAAAGGCAAAATGGAAAATCCAAGATGATACAGGTTGGAAAAGACATCCATGATGGCAAAAGTCAAGCAACATTCAAATAACAAGATATACATATAGGCACTTCAGAGATGAAAGCAACAAAGAAATAGAATTGGGTCCATTCCAAATACCTCCCTTGGCACATTACATCAATACACAAAGGAATGTATCATCTTCAGACTCAGGTGCTTAACCATGCTGCCACACTGTCTGTTCTGCTGTGTGGCTAATGTTTGGCCTCCCTGCTATGTGGCATGGATAGACAGTTTCCATTGCAAAACAGGGAAAACTATTCTCTATTCCAAAAGACTTCCTTAATGGAAGAATTTTTATTTTTTTTCCTAAAAGCAGTGTTTTCTAGCATAAATAACCTAAGCTTAGAACATGGCAATGACTCTTACATACACATAGGGATTTTTCTGTCAGTCAGGGGCAGAGTGCATTTTGCCTATGCCTTTAAAATATCTTGAAGAGTAGAAAGTTTTCATCAGGTCTCTGGCCTAAAGTTCAGATTCTGCCACAGACTCAGAAAATGAAAATATTCACCCTTATCCTCAAGTCATTCTGAACCATCTTGCTGCATGTTGAGTTTGCAGACTGTATCTCCATTAGTAATGAATGTGGTGCCATAGCAATGAATCCATAGTGCAGAACTGTTGGTGCAGAGGACCTGATCACCACACCACATGTGTCAGGGCAAGTTTGCTTTTGAATAGCTCTGATGGGGTCTTGTAAATGGAGCATTCATCAGCAGTCAGAGAGCACTAGGAGTGCTTCTGGAGTATATCTTGCTCACCACGAGTCTACTGTGAGACCACAAAACTAGCCAGCAAGGAGTGAGAGACTCCTTCAAAAGTGCAGATCTGACCTGAATGAAAATACCAATGTCAGCAGATCTCAGAGTATCACAACAAGACCAGGCTATGAACAATGTAAGGGCACACGGGCTGAGAGGACAAAAACAAAGACAAAAGGCCCTCTCAGAAGAGCACAAAATGAACAAGAACTTTTTTTTTCCTCAGTTGAGGTGTTATACTGGAAGGAGCAGAGATAGTATCATAGAATGGCCTGGGCTGGAAGGTACCTTAAAGATCACCCCTTCCATGGGGCAGGAACACTTTTCACTAGACCAGGCTGTGCTATCAATGATGTTGAAACATAAATGAATAACTCATTGGTCTATATATTGTAAAATAGAGCCCTAATTGCTGCACTCTGTGAGAAAAAAATAAAAATAAAAATCAGCAACTACTATCCCCAAATACAGCATCACCAGCAGCTCTAGCCAAAGAATAGATAGTTTTGGCCACATACAGTCTGTTGTTCCTTTTGAGTGTAGCCCTCAGTTATTGAAAGATATGAAGATAGCATTAAAGAGCAATGGGGGGAAAAAACAAAACATCTTTCCGCCCATTTTTTCTGTAATTCCCACTGCTTTTGAGGTTAAGATCTGGGAAAAAAAAATTGCTTTGCTCTTCTACTTAGGGCTTTTTATTTGCCTGGTTGTGTCAAGCAGGAGTATGTTATTTTCTGCATGCTTCTAGATTAGGATTTCATCATTTATCATCATAAAAAAAGGCTAGAAATCTTTTAGAAAGTTTTTTTTTTAGGGTTTAATTTTATACTTTCTAGTTACACTCAGTGCATATTGATTATAATTACAGTTTACAGTTCATCAAAATAGCAATGTTCCCATACATAATAGAAGACAACATATCTTCAATCATGGATAGCTACTAAATTCACAAGCACTCACTTTACATAGTTTTCACTGAACTTTATTTTTAAAGTTTGCTGTGTGCTTTAAAAATTTTGCCCACCTTAGCTCAGACAGGAAATTAGCAATTCTGAGTTTTATCACTATTGCATGCAATATTTAGGTTTGCTTACTTATATTTACATTAAAACAAGTGATTGCTCAAATTTGATTGCCTTTTCTGAACAAATCCATAGTATTTGATTCTGTTCAAAAAGTACATAGCTGAAAGATACAAAGTTCCCAGGGTTTCCACAGTTTTAGAAACAAGACAGTTCTTAAAAGAGGGGGGGTGGGGAGGGGGAGGGAGGGGGGATGCTAAACAAAGTGAAACAGCAGCACTGGTTTAAATCATAATTATTCAGAAACTTAGCTGAATAGAGCAGGTAAAACTCCTCTGGGTTCAGCAGAGCTACATCCCTTTGCGCTGATTTAGAATGCAGTCAGGATTTCACAACACACCCCATCACTCCCCTCCTTGATTCTGCATTTTGCCCTTGCTACTTGAAAACAGACTGTTAAAAATTATTTGCATTCCAATGTCTATTTAATGACAGTTGATCTATTTTAACAAACTTTTCAAATACTGTTTCCGGATCTCTATTTTTATTTTTAATAAGGCTATGTAAAAAGCAAGTATAAATAAAGCCCTAATACAATAGCACTACATAAACACATGTGTTTTGCTCAGAACAAGAACTCTGGAGACATAATTAACTCAAATTGCAGGGGTTTTGTCCAAATGCTCTGCAGTTACTGACAATTTTCCTACTTTTAACTACCTTATAATTATAAATGCTCTATATGCCAGATCAATTTGTTATTTTTCTATTGGCTAGCAAGAAATAAAAGCTCAAGCTGTAGTCTGCCTTCTTTATTGTGCCTTCTTTATTCCATACGGTGCCATCTCCATGGCTGTTATTACAAATTAGAGAAAAGGATAACCCTAACCTTAAATTCCCTCCAGCCTAGATGTTGTTAATTTGTAAATCCTGTTGCTGGTCACTAACAGCAGTGAAAGTTTACCTGCACCTGCATGCCTTAATAAAACATACAAATTCCTTTTAAACAACAGCCATTATGTTACATCTGAATACCCATTCATAAAGACAGTGAGCCTTTTTTTTATATTATTTAATTATTTATTTTTAAATAGCATTATTATATAACAGTTTATCTCATGTTCAGGACATTATAATATATTCTTTGCCGCATACCTAACTACCAATTTTATGGCAATGCTATCCCTAGAACATTGTCTGAAGTGTCTGCTCATAGAGTTTAATGATCTGGCAAAATAAGCAGAGTTTTAGGTTGGGTTTGGTTTTTTTTTTTTAGTAAGAAAATGTATTTGTTCAAGTTAAGGTTGTGCATTTCAGGTTTTCAGCCTGAAAGCCAACAGTATTATTCATCTTGTCAGCAAGCTGAATTTGTTTTAAGGCTTTGGATTTGTTGCAGGAAATGTTTCTGTTCTGAAGCTACTCTGGAGGTTTAATTCATCTGAGCAGACACTAAGATTCATATTGCTTTTACACATGTATTAGATCAGTAGATCTGTGTGAATGGCCAGAAAGTTTTTCTTGCTTTTGAGGAAGTCATGAACTTTTCATGATGGCAACATGAGCATTAAATAAGTATCTCTGATCATTAAAAGAAAGAAAAGGCAAAAAACATCTGATATGAACCTCAGTGTCCTTTCTTTTCTCCTATATTTTATATGACAGTTGCTATGTAAAAGCTCTAGTGATGATAACTTTCTATCTTCTCTTCTCTCTGCTGCTAAAGGACCAGACAGTCATTCTAGGGAACATATTGGTCTATGAATATAGGCTGATTTTAATGAACTAATGAACTGCCAGTATTCTGTTACACTGTGTAAGTCACATATTCTAGTATGTAACAGTCTTTCCAGACCAATTTTCTGTTGCCCTTGCAGAGTTCTCTCTTTTTAATGAGCATAGAGGGCCAAGGGAATTATTTTTTCAACACTGTTCACAATCTTAAGTGTCATGATCAAATCCTGACCAGTCAGACTATCATCAAAATTGTTTAATAAAAAGTCTTAAAATGAAACTTTTAAAAAGTAATGGTACAGCAATAGAAAGTTGATTTCTTCTGTTGACGAATTACACAAATACAAGGTCTTACTGTCCTAGTTAGAGGGGCCAGGACCAGTTTATCACTATGTAGGTGTAACCAAAACTACATATTCTACATCTTCTATGTCATTTCCGACGGACTGTTAATAATGAATCGTTTGCAGCAGATGCCCAGGGCACACCTGACCCCTCAGGCTAAAAGCTTGGTATTAAAGAACCCTGTGAGACAGGGGAGTGTTTCTGTCTTCACACCAGAGGCCCACCTGTGAAAACTCCCATCAGCATCAGCACCTTCAGCCTGAGGGGTCATTTCTGCTATGGGCCATAATGGCTGAAATAATTGGCAGCTGCAACGACCTAGACCACCAAAGACTCCAAAAACATCCTATGACTCACAGAGTTAAATCACCCATTGTGAAACTCCTCGCNATCACCCATTGTGAAACCCCGCGCCCCGGGGAAGGTATTGGGCACTCAAACCTGAACCTGAGTATATATAATCCTTGGGGTTTGGGACTTCTGATCCAGAGGACCAGAGCTTCAACAGGACTTCAAATTTCCACTCTCAACAAGACTGTGATCATTACTTTGACAGAATTGTGACCCTGATCCTGACCAACGGGTTTCATTCCCTTTTACTTTGCAGTCAGGGGGACCACATGACGCTCAGCACAGAGGCTAATGAACACCATTCTGTTCATGTCCCAGGGTGCTGGGTTATAAATCTGATTTTTTGTGGGTTAAAACCATTTTTTCTCTGTATGATTTTATTTACTGTAATCTTTTTAGTAAATTGTAACTCTGACTTGTAATCTCTCCTGAGCTGTGTTCATTTCTCCTGCTGGTTTACTTTTAAACCAGCACACTTATATTAAGAGAAAGAAACAGGACATAAGAACACACATTTGAAGGATTGTTTTTTATTTGTTCTTCTATTGGCGCAAGTAATATCCATAAAACTAATTTTTCTTATAAATCATGGAACTGATTATATTGCAGCCAACCTCCAAATTTATGCACTGAAACACATTCCCAAACAAGCGTTAGGTATTGTGCAAAATAATTGTAGTGCATACCAATGCAATATAGTTGTTACGGCAAATTAAAAAAAAAACCAAAACAACCACCTCACTTCTGTTTTGCATCCATGCAGATCTAAAGCCTGAATAACTAGTCTGGCATCTGGAAAGGTTCCTTTGATATGAATGACAAAACTCCTGCTGACGTTAGTTGAGCTAACAGCCCATTCTAAGCAACCTCATTTCCTTTAAATAGATTTTGGCATTGTTTTCCTGGATTTTAAAAGCATTTTGACCATTTTAAATTACACTATATGTATTTAATCACCTCTCAGTTGAGCAGTCACCACTCAGACAAAGATTCCATCAATAGGAATAAAGGTTATTAGATCTGACTGTAATTAATAGCCATAAAAATGTATCCAAGCCATAAATTTATAAACTATGGGTACATAAACTTAGGAAAATATTTCTAACTCAGTCCAATATCAGAAATAAAAAAAAAAATCTTATCATAAGATGCATGACATTAGTGAGGTATAATTTATTTATCAAAATGATTTACTGTACTCACCCAACTTCCTGTGCACTCCCAGCCTATTTGCTGGTGGGGTGGAATGAGAAGCAGAAAGGCGCTTCACTCTATGCAAGTACTGCTTAGCAGTATCTAAAACACCCTTTATTATCAACACTATTTCAGCACAAATCCAAAACATGGACCATGGAAGCTACTGTGAAGAAATTAATCAGCACATGTATATATCTCACACTTATACAAGCTAATATTTGTTTTTTATGTTATGCTGTTTTCTGGGCTTGCTATTAAGAAAATAAACAAAAAATCTCCACCACAAAGTCATCTTGAATAATTAAAATATATCCATATTAGAGATGTATATATATCTGTATATAAGAAATGAAGAAAATGTCCTTATTAGCAATTATTAAAATTCAATGAAAAAAAGACCACATTATGCTATTTACTTTCTTGTAATACTCAGAAATTCCAGTTTTCTCAAGATGACACTGGGATGAGCTGACATTGCTACTTGCAAGTTTATAACTTGCACTGGTTATAGAACCTTCTGGTGGTAGTTAGTACTTAACCCTTGGTCTTGCTCCCGTTTTCCTTCCCAGCAAAAGCTATGGCACTATCAACCTCTAGAAGAACAGTGGAAAGCTAGAGGTCCTTCTCATGTCTCTGAACACGAGAGAAAAAAAGACAAAGTTTAAGGAGATGAAATACTGACCCCAGTCAGTAAGGCAGCATTAATAGAATTACTGTAGTGATCCCATTAACTGCAGTGAGGTCATTCTCACCCTAGATTTTAAAGACTGGCAGCTATTAAAAACAAAAACACTGCCAAAAAAAGCCCACCAAAAATGTGAAGGAAGGATAAATGTTAGCAGATGAGAAACAAGGTAACCTTCTAAAGGTCAGCAGGAGGGATAACAGGAAGACAACAATGAATTCTTTTAGTCACTAGTGCCTTATATTTGATTAAGACGAAATGAATATTATGTTNACTACCTTTATTACATTAACTATACATATATCAGATATATATTATATGTATATAAAATTAGTAAGTATACCCTACCTTCATGAGTAAGTAGCTTAGGACTGTAAACATAGGTAAATTATATCTTGCTCTAGTCGATAGGATGGTGTAAGCCTCAAAGATATTGTCACTGGGTTTTAACTTGTTTTGGAGTATGTCAAGAAGGTTTGAAATAACCATGTAATCCTTCAGAATATGCATACATCAGTACTATTGTCAAAAAGCTGAATTTATGTGGAGAATATTTCCAAAGTATGGCACAAACATTGGCCAATGTGCCATTTTGCAGAACCGCTCCCCTTGTTAAACCTTAATTGTGCTTTTAGGTTTCTTTGCTTCCTTCTCTTGGGAAAAGAAATGAAAAAACCCACAAAACTGTGGTAGCTGATTCTGACTAGTGAAACCTATTGAGAACAGAACTGACCTGCTGCTGAACTCAGATAACAAGCAGCTTTTGCCTACAGCAGACAGCCCATGCCCTTTAGAGAAAGGAGACAAACAGAGGCAGTTGCATCAGCAATTGCACCAACTGTTCTTGTATCTTCTCTTCATGAAATGAACACATAACCCAGTTCAAAATCCAGTCAGAGGCATCAGAAATATTCAGGCAGGTAGTTAGATTTAAAAAAGCAATGAGAAAGACAAGAAAATAAGGTTTTAATTCACCAAGTTGTGTTTATATGAACAATGTTGACCTCTTTCTTTCCACTTTTTTTCACACTTCATACATTGTCAAAATTATTTCTAGTAAATGCAATCAACTGACCTGGATACATCTTAGGCTGCTCTCATTTCTCATGGTGGAAAGAATAAAGACGTGTCTGTTAGTGGATGAGAAGGCAGTAGTCACTGCCTTAAGTATAATAAATAAATAATCCTGCCTTCCAAATGTATTTTCAGAAACATCTAAGTCTGAAATAACACTTTCATATACATATTGAGGAGCTGCTGGATTTTTGTAAAAAATATGTGGCACTATTAAGTGTCAGGTTAAATCTGATTTTCTAGTAGAAGAATTATCTATGCCATGGCTCATCTAACAGCCAATGTTAACCCAATGACTTTCTTGTCTATATAACATTTTTCCCTAAGATTTTAGGAAAACACTTCAATGAAAGTAGGGTGTTTTACAGCAGAAACACAGTAAGCAGCTGAGGCATACAAGGACTTCTCTGGACCTGAAGTGGCTGTGCAGAATGACTGACTTTTGGATAGGAAAAGTACAAAAGAACAGAACAGGTGTCGTAATTACAAGCTCTGTGCTTTAGGACAAGTTATCTAATGTCAGATAATTTAAAATACTTTTAACATTAATTCACAATAACAACTGCAGACGACTCAGCCATAAGAAGGAGCAATTAGAAGAATTTATGAAAATGTTAAAACCATTTCATGTTAGCTTTGTTCAAAATGAAACATTTAATTTCATTTCCACAAAATTTTTTCCTTTCAAAATCAGGAAAAAAAA
>VXBX01009152.1:36081-47092 GCA_013400415.1 Scytalopus superciliaris
AGCATTTTCTTTGCATTTACCAATGTATATTTTCAAAAGTGTAGTAGCTTTTTTATAACTAAATCTTAGGAAAAAAAAAATTCAGTTCAAGACATTTTCTATTTTCCTTAATTTTATTTTAGTTACTAAATTAAAAATTTATGATCTACTTAGCATTAACCCTGAACTTATTTAAAACTTCAGGGAAAGACACATATATATTTTTTAACAAGATTTCTTGTAAAAAATATTTCTGAGTTTGATAATATGGAGTGTATAAACAACACATCTTTGCATTAATAAAACAGACAACTTCTGTTATGAAAAATCAGGTCATCTTTGCTGCAGCTTAAGGAAAATGTGACCTCATCTTTACTTTTGATATCTAAAAGAAGAATGGGGAGATTATTTAAAAGCTGAAGACCAGGTAAAAATTAGTGTGTTAACATCAATAAGGTATTGACAGGTTTGGGAGCTATAATGGTATTGAAGTAGTGATTTAAGACCAGTATTATGATGAATATTGATTTTTCTGTTAAGAAATACAATTTCAATAGTTCAGTATTTTGGTGGACAGTTGCCTACAAAACTCTAATTTCAGATCAAAAGGGTTTAGTTTTTCAGTTTTACATTTAGCCATGCCACTTCCTTGTCCTCCAGAACCCTGTAATTTAGAATACAAATAATTTTGTGTTTAACTCTTTAAAGGTAAGAGCCTTCTCTACTGTACTATCATGCTGAAGCCCCAGGGCAGAAGATCCAATTAGCTTTAGCAACTGAATAAAAAGATGGCATTTAGCAAAAGCTTCTTGGAGGATGTTCCTGGAATTAGCAAATTATCATGATTAAGTACTGCAAAAATAAGAATCATGAGAGAAACTGGAAAATCCTGAGCTTTTAAAAATTCACACTAACTGGGAGACTGATCCACTTGAACCTTCTCTTTTCCAAACTAATCCAAGAACGTTTGGGATCCTTTAGGCACATTACTCTGGTGGACAAAAATCCTAGTGTTATCTATGAGCTGATTCATTAAGCTGCAATCTGCTGTTCAAGCTCTCTCTGTATCAGAGTGACCGGTGAGGGAGTGAGTGGCACAGATCCCATACTCCACTCTCTATTTGATATGAAACTCTCCCAAAACCCATTGAGACAGGAAGGCTCTGTGTTTATTCCAAACACAGAGATGCAGACTGGGAGCACAGCTAAGACCACAGAGTATTTTAGCATGTTGAGACAGAACTGAAGCAGAGTTTTTCCTTCAGTTGTAAAAGAGATGTGAAGGGAAGGAAGCAGTTAATGGGAGACCATGAACATTTGTCTGTTCTGCTGAACAGTGAAATACTTGTCTAAGTTTTGTTACTCTTTTCATCCATTATAACCAAGGAAGGCAAAAGAACCATGTCATAAGGAAAAACACACATTTCTTTTTAATGAATGAATCTTTTCATCATTAAAATGTGTTAATCATTGAATAACCAGGGACATTATTTAGGTAATTGTTATAGACTTATGAAACAGAGGTTATTGAAAATGAACATTTAGCTGCTAAAATTAATTCCACAGCATTTATGCTTCCTGCATTAACAAAATTTATTTCTTGAATTTGGTTGTCAGTATGCATTTACAGATATGAAGTGAGGCCATTCATGGTTTATTTATATTCAATTAAGTATGTGCTAAGAAATGAGAGATGACACTCTGCCTATAAAAATGTTAGCAAACAAAAAGGAGTTTAGAGAAATTTAAACAATTGTTCAGTCACAGTTTTATACATATTGAGAACATAGCACAGACTTGAAATATCTTGCCTACAAAACTAAAGGAATTAATCAAGATGACCTGTCCAGGTTTACCATTCCAGAGGCTTTTTCATGAGATGGAAGATTACTTGTAGTCAGTAGACAGTTATTCCAACCTTACCACCAAGACGCAAGACATCTCAGCGTATTTCAGACTGGGTGAAGAACTAAGTTCTTAAACAGAAGATGGCAATGTAACCACCTTATTCTGAATCAAAAATACCCAGACACCTTAAATATTGCCAAAACAAGAAAACTGAAAGCTTCTGATAGAGTGCCTCTAAATTATAAAACAATAAACGCGCTGCTAGCAGAAGCATCAATACAGATGTATTAAGTCTGAGACTGAGCTTACCAGGCTAAAGGGAAATGACTTTGGACCATAAGGAACTCACCCTCTATAGAAGAGTGGTTGGGCAGAGGTTTATCAAGAGATACAAAACCTTTTAAACAGAATGATGCTCAACATTTTCAACAGATATGAAAATAGTTTATGTGAGGAATTGAAATGGTTGGAAGAATGAAAATACTTAGTTACATCTTTATGTTTGGGGTACTTTTCTAACTTTCTGACCACCTTTAGCCCCAGCAAAGGAAAACACATTATCAGTGCATGAAAGTTAGCTAGCTTCAACTGTGAAAGAAAGGAAATGTAGAGTTAGACTTGAGCTAACTTTAAGCTACCATTGTCACTACATATGTCCTACATAAACACTATTTCACCACCCTCCATAGCTCTTAACAGGTAGTATTATATTTGTCATTTATAGAAACACATGCTGGATTTTTTTTCCCTTATGGACATTATGCTCAGTTAGCCAGAAAAAAAAAATTGGTTTCAATATTTAAATACTAAATATTCTGTTTTAGCACCTGACACTAATAGAATCATTTATCTAGAAATTAAGGAGCTGGTTAAGACAGGTACTGAAAACATTGGATTATGAGTCACACACTAGACATACATTAGTAGTTACTTATTCCAGTTTCTGTTCAAGTCAACGATTTCTAGATTTCTAGTGATTCATCTTGTAGGCTTAACAGCAATATAACTCAAAAATTAAGGTATCTTCACTCAACTAAAAAAATCCTATTTTTGTTCTGCACTATAAATGCAAATACAGCTGAGAGGTATATTTGCATATATTTGTATAAAGAACTCTTAAGACTGATGCCGAGAATCTGCGCCCCAAAAGGTGTAGAAAACTGCACAAAGACAATTTGTGTCTTTATACAGCAAGGTATTTATTAAGGCAATGTTGGGAAACCCCCAGCTTGAGCTGGACAAAGAGTTCCCAGGTAGTCAGTGTAAAGTCAGGGTATTTATACAATTTCTATGAGAGATTACAACATTTCTACATAAATATTCATGTCATTGCAACACACAATTATAATATTGCAACACCTAGTTATAATATTCATAGCAGGCGGAGTTCAGGCGGAGTTGGAGGCATGGTCATCCTTTTGAGGAATATTTTGGTGGGAGTTCCTGTTACTTCATCGTGGTAGTGGTTGTATTTCTTCTCCTCATCATCACGAACTTTTGACCTTTGCTGGTTCTTGCTGACTCCAAGGTGGGATGTTGCAAGAATTCTGTCCTCAAATCCTTTTATTCCCTTTATCTCCTCATGAGTCAGTGTAAGCATTCCTTTGTAGCCCACTAACATCTCTAGACAATCCCCAAGTCCTGGCTTCTAGTTAAACATTCCCTACGAATTTTGTGTTAAATTATTTGGGGATCCTAGGTTTTGCTCTGCTTCAAGACTCCTCAGCACTGTGCACATGTGTATGTGTAATAAATCTAAAAGGTGACATCCCAACTGTAAAGTCCCTGATCTCTGTGATGCCCACTATCCCCCAGATGTTGTTAAGTTGCACAAACTCTTAATAAGGTAATTTGCTTTTTTTTTTTTTTTTTTTTCCTTTTTTCTGGAGGAGTCACTATTGAATGGTACTGAACCCACTCATCTGCAATGTGGTGAAGGTTGACTACAGAAACTTCTCTCAACATGGCCATTTGACCTCCTACCTTTCAAAGAAATGATCATGAAATCATTTGCAAAAAGTTTTTTAGATTTAGTAGGTTGATAAACATAGAGGTGAACACTCCACATATTCTCATCTTTCAGCATTTTTTAATTACATTGTTTTCAAAAGGATAGGTGATCTATAAAGAAAATAAAAGAATAGGACATGACAGAATAAGTTCAAAAATATTATTAAAATCTCCTAGTAATCCTTCCATAGTAGTTCTTTCTTTTGTACACGTGTGCACATGCCTTTTTCTCCCATTTCTAAACGCTTTCTGAAATCAAAGGGTCTGTAATTTTTCTAAGCATATTGGAGCTTTTCAGTAAAACTCAGGCAGCACATAAAGAAAACAACCAAAACAGCAGAAAAGAAATATCCTTTACTAAGCTAATTACTATGCTTTATACAACCAAATGAGGTCTGAAATTTTCTAATTACATAGTGAATATATGAATATTTCCTCTGGCATATGGGATTTAAGGAGTGAGTTTGAGAAGATATGAAAGGAAATGAGGACCTTGAGAGATCAAGTATGATACCAGCTTGGTTCCATTACAATAATTTGTCAGCTGCTGTCTGATTAAAATGAAAGAGAATATTCAGGCTCCTTTTTTTTTTATTCTAATACTTACTATGAAACTTATTAGAAAATCTTATAATGAAGGTCAAGACTTTGTGTGATGACTTAGTAATTTTCAAGTTATTTACTATTATTTTTCTTTTTTGGTTTTGGGTAGGTTTTTTTGTTTGTTTGTTGTTTTTGTTTGTTTTCTTTTATCTAAGAGTTTAGTCCAGTCAAACTTGGTTAGCTATTAGAAAGTCCATTTTTTGTTGCAAGAAGTTGGAACCAATTTTGTGCAAAAAGCAAAGCTTTTTCTTAAAACTTTATGTGAGAACTTAAGATTGTGAAACTTCAGAGTAAAAGAAAAAACTTGTTCAGAAAGTGTAATGGAAGAAGGAATCTGAGGTATATATGTTTATTTCTAGAAAGTGTATAGGGGTACATGGTAACTTTTAGTTATTCAGTGGTGGTTATCTACCAAGTATCAGCAGCCCAGGGAGGTGGTGGAGTCACCATCCCTGGAAGTGTTCAAGAAACAACTTAGTTTTTTGGTTTAATTGGCATGGTGTTGTTTGGTCAAAGGTTGGACTCAGCGATCTCGGAGGTCTTTTCCAACTTTACTGATTCTATGATTCTAACTATACTGTTTCCTGAGAAATCCTGATCATTCCTAATGTTTCCATTGACTCTGCAGGTAAGCCAAAATATCATCACATTTGCCTTTCTCTCTTGTCCTTCTTTCTCCCATTAATAAACATAATTTCCTACCAGCTGTGCACATATATAACTCAGCATGGCTCATGTGTTCTACCCGAATAGGAATACTTAAATTCTCAGCTCTAGCCCATGCTATGAAGCATTATGGAGTCTCACATCTTGCAAGGCAACTGAGCACAAAGTGTATTTCTCTATAGATAAGAATCTGTAATAGAACACTTGTATACCTGGAGATATTCAGACTGTTAACATACATCTTTGTGGGAGAAGCTGGACTTCAAAGCTAAGAGACTACGTCTTCTTGGCAGATAGTTCATATAGATTTCTTACACACTTTAAAACCAGTTCTGTAGGAAAAAGCTATGTTCCAAAAACATGCAAAAGAGGTCTAGGGGTTTTGTTTGCTTGTTTTGGATTGATTATGTTTTTAAGGAAATAGGGAAAATTACCTGTGTTGTCTGCTTTGCTAGCACAGACTGGCTTTATTTCAGATCATATTGATGGAAGCCTATTAAGTCTAATAGAATCCTGATGCTTTTATCTATCACAAGGTCTCATTTCAAAAAAAGAGTAGAAAAGATAAAAGACCAGCCTTCATGTACAGGTCAATTTCTTAATAAATCATTTGATGTCTTACATCACTTCATTTGCACTTCTACAGCTCGATTTGCAGGCAATCTGAAGACTAAACGGTATTTAACTGAGCATCTCCTGCTGTTCTCAGCAAGGCATGCATGTGTGTGTGTGTGTGTGTGTAGGACAGGGTAGACTGGTTGGTGTGAATGATTTAGCCCTTTCCCACCAGCACCATGCCAAGTCGACACAGTAACTGATCTGTAGCAGGTCATTTTGAAACTTAGGCCACTAAGGATTTTACTCTAGGTAGAATGGCCCTTTATCTCACTTACTTTGTGTTTGAAAAGACTGTGAAAACCTTGTAACATTCCATAAAATGTTTCACAATATTAAATATGTACTAATAAAAATGTACTTGCATGAATACGACAAATTGAAGAGATAATGAGCTAAAATAAATTTGCAGAAGTATTTTACATATCAAAAAAGTAATAAGATTGTGCAGTTCAGGTAATTTTGTTTGCTCTTTTCAAATGTGAGATTTTTATGCAGTGTTTTAAATCCTTCATAGAAAGACATCCCAAAAATTACTTTTAAATGGCTTTAAGAAATATTAATATATTAATATGGTCATTATCCCATCAAGGTAATGTATTTAGGGAATGACCATTACCCAAAATTTTATTGTCAGTTTGCAAGATTTTCTAAAGCATGCAGTCCAAGCAGTGATTAAAGCACCCAAAGCTTTTGTGCGCATCTATGTAGGTGTGCATATAATTTTTTCATCTAAAATTCTTGAAATTATTTCCTTAGTATCTTTCATTTCTAAAAATGGCAAATGAAAAGCACTGCCCCTTTTTCAAGAAATATGCAGTAGGTCTTCAGAGTTTCACTGATCCACGCAATTTAAATGACAATAAAATTTGTATTCCTTTCATGATGGTAATTTGTGTTGACAAGCACTGCCTTTTTTCCTGAGTTAACCACCACTACACAATTATTCTTTTCTAAATCTCACTATTAATTCAGGCAGACAAAGCCACTTCATAATTTCCTTAGATCCTTAGATTTCCTTAGATTCCCTAGATTATGCAGGGATCTCATTTGTTGAGGGTTTTGGTTAGGGGTCTTTGTTTTTTAAATTGAAATCACTCTTTGATGACTTCTCTCTTGAAAACATATATTTGACAAGACTTTATCCTTTCACATTTCTTTCACTTCCTTTCCATTGCTGCAGTCTCATATAGGTTGGCCTAATACCCTTCTGCTCCTCAGTTCTTTGGAGCTTAAGCCAACAGAAAAAGTATACAAGACCAACAAGAAGCATGCTGCTTACCCAAATAAAGCAGACATTAAAGAGTCTGTAATCTCTCCATCAGGAATCTATCTGAAGCACACGTAGAGAATAATATCTACTTCTAATAAGCAATGCTACTGTGGGCTCCTTTTAAGTCAATGTTACTTTACGTGACTGTTGCCTTGTGTCATAGTTTCCTCTAGTAGATGTCATGATATCAAATCCATTTAGCATTGACAGGAACTGAATCAAGAACAGAAAATATTTTCCTGTGCAACTTCTGACCTTTTAAAAATCATCTTTGTTTCTCAGTGGAACAGGTGCATTTTGAGCATTTTAGTTAAAACAGCATTTGGCAGGGTACTGTTGTCCATAAAATAGAGCATTGTGGGGAAAAACAGTCCTCCTCAGCATTTGGAGTGGCTTTGTAAAAGTTGACCAATCTAGTCCGTGGGCTTCCTGATACACAGCAGAATTTTCCAATTCACAACAATAGAACAAAGCTTTCAACTACATCTCACTTTTCTAAGTCAGAATTTAACAAGCTATAATTTGTTTTCTCTGTTCTCATACCTCTTCAGGTCTGACCAAGCCACTGATTAGACACAAGAAGGACAAGATGACTGGGAACAGTCTGGATAGATTTGCCAAGGATAAATAATGCACAACTTACCTCATTTCCTTATGCGCTAAAGTGACTACATCTGCGAACAAAGAGAGGGCCTTGGATATATTTTACCTATACTGCAGCCAGGCTTTCAACACCGGCACCCTGGGAGCAGGGCAGGAGCCAGCAGTGAACCATGGCAGCAGAGGCAACCAGCATCATCCAGGGCTATATCAGCAGGAACACTGGCAGGACCTGAGGGCAGCCGCTGCTGCCTCTTCCCAGTATTTGTTGTTAGACCACATCTGGATGGCACGGATGGTTTAGTGCCCTCCAATGCAGGAAAGACACCCATAACCTGAAGTGCATTCACCCCTGCAACTCTCAGTGCTCGAGGGTATCCTGTGAGCAGAGCCTGGGACAGTAGGGCTTGTCCAGCCTGGGGCAGAGATGACTTCACCGGGACCTCACAGAGAGCCCAGTGCCTACTGGAAGGGGAGGAAATGGGGGTAGTCAGGCTTTTCAAAGCTGTGTGTGGCAGGACAAGGTACAGCAGGCACAGGCTGAAATGAGAGAGGTTCAGGCTGGGTACTGAAACCTTCCTCCATGAGGACAGGCAGAGCAGGGACCAGGCAGAGGGACAGGTTGCCCAGGCTGAGCAGGCTCCAATCCTCAAGCCAGAAGTGTTTCAAGCCCCATCTGGACAAAGTCCCAAGCAACCTGGTCTGACCTCTCAGCTTGCCCTTCTTGGCACAAGTGTGCATGAAGGACCTCCTGACATACCTCCCAGTCTGAATGATCATTAAAAAACGTGATATTTCAGTAAAATACAATTTTTCCAGAGGAAATGTTCTGATCAGATTTAGTAATTAACCTTTCAGGTTTTTATAAAAGAAAGCTTATCCGATATCTGGCTCCCACAAACTGACAGGAAATTTTTAAGATTCTAAAGGACTGCTAGCAACATCTTGGCTATTCTGCTAATGAGTTATGATAATTTCTTAATTAAAATATGACCAGGACAGACTCTGAGGATATGCTGACATATGAAATATTCAGTAAATTATAATTTGATCACTTAGTATTATTTATGAGTCAAAATCATAAGCATACGAAAGTAAAATTAACAAGGTTGATTCCATGCTGAGGCTAATTTTATATAATGTGAGTAATTGATTTGATACTTATATGGATAAGAGAGTGGGAAGATTTATGGGTAATCTGAGGATAAAAACAAAACAATTGTTAGGAACTGTAGGATGGCTTGGAGGCAACTATTTGCCTCCCAGTTCAGTTTCTCCACACATTGTTTACAATGTTCAGAAATTGCACCGGTCCTCTTGAAGGCCATTTGTGCTCTTTGCATCAAAGACACATAATGCAAAATCTGTTTCCCTCTTTGCCATTCATCCATCCATCCACCCATCCATCCATCCATCCATCCATCCATCCACTCAGCAGTGTTTCATCCACTGCTGAAGAAAATTGGTATTAGCACCTTTGTCAAATTGTTACTTTTCCTGGGGTTGCTAATCTTGCTTAATTTTCCTTCATTTTGACAATGCAGAAATTAGTGGAGCATTTCATCAATTCCAGGTTATGGGACTTCAGTGACCATTGAGAAAATGTCTTTATTTGCTGGAACATTTCCCCACAAGTTGCTAAACTGTAGCACATAGATATGGCATCCTGCTCCCGAAAATCTTTCATCACACAATTGTGTCTATAGGCTTCTGCATGTCCTGTGCAATATAACCTGCCTTCATCAGAGCAGCTCCCTTAAACAAGCCTGAGTCACAGTCAGCTTCTTCAACAAAAGAGATAAAGCATTTCATGATAGAATAAGTCAAAGGAAGATTCTCCAATATGAATAGAGTTTATTTTCAAATTACTAGAGAATCAATTTTCCTGCCACTTTAAGTATGCTTTGTCTGAGATGTCAGAAGGAAATAAGAGCAGAGGCTGTTGTGTGGGAAAGTCATGGAAACAATCCAACAGCTCCTATCAAACTTGTAGTTGTACAGCACGACTTTCTGCACGCAGTCTCATAGGATGGAGGTGCCCTAAGTTTCTTTATTGACTTGGAAAATATTGGAGGACTCTGAAACCTTCCCAGTGTCTCAAGGTGAAATTACATGAGAATGAATTTCACCTAACAAGTCTAACTTGCCTGGACCCAAAAAAAACCATCAGACACCCTGTCTTGTTACCACATTAAAACTCAGACTGCATAGAAGCAAGGGAAGATCAAATCTCGTTTTACGAGACAGATTTTTTTTTTTTTTTTTTTCACTAATACACAGAATTTATCTCTAAGGGAAATCAGTAAGAGACAGAGAAATGATCACTGGATGCAGGGTATTTAATTTCTGTTTTGAAAGCTAAACTTTGATGAAGGAGTCAAAGAGGAAGGTAGTCAACAGGTTTCTCAAGACCACAGAAGTTCTGAGAAGAGCTGAGCACTGGCATTTGGAGCAGAGATGCTGCAGTTGAACCAGGGAAATAATTTTACTTGAAACTCACCACTGTAGGCCTTGGAAACAGGGACAGGATAAAGACAGTTTAGAGGTATGAATTCCTGAATAGAGCCAAGAAAAAGTAAATAAATATATATATTTCAGCTGATTGGAAAAACTTGTCTACTTTTGGCTAGTTTACATATTGCATAATCTTGCCAAGCTATTAAGCAGCAAGATAGCTTCTAGATCATACATTATTTCCCTTCACTGCTTCAATGACAAATAAAGGAAAGTAAATGACCTTGCTTACCACATGCCTGAGGCAAAGTTTAATCAAAAATATCTCAAAGTTAATAAAACCTGAGTTAGCAGAGAAAAAAAGTATAATTTCACCTAGAGTGGGAAAACAAGGTCTAATTCCTTCACACATACACAACTATGATTAGCTTTCCACACTTAAACAGGATTTGCAGTGTAACAGAGCTCCCCACATGCAGAAAACTAAATGCAAAGATACACACTTGCCTGCTCAAGGCCTGCAACAGTCTTTTTCTGAATTCCTGAATTATGTTTTTTGCTTAACTCTGCTCCTCAGAAGCCATCAAGAAAACACTGAAAAGCTGCTAAAAAATAAATCCCATCTTCAACTACTATTTATATAGCTATATATGAAAAGATACTTACAGGAAAGTTTATTGGAGTTTACAATTAGTAAATTGATTTTCCATTCATAGACTACTGCCAAAAGTAATTTTTCTGCAGTGACATTGCAACCAAAACAATTCTTTCTATTAGACTTTATCTGAGCACTTAAGCATATACTTTTAAGCAGTCACATTTTCTTCTTTTCTATGATATATTGAAATTCTATGATTGTTACAATTGGACTTCTTCAATTTCTCCATTTCACTAAAGCTAAAAAATTTTTCTTCTGAAAGTCTCACCTTTGATTTTTTTTTTTATGGGGGGGGGGGTTTAATT
>VXBX01009152.1:47125-57869 GCA_013400415.1 Scytalopus superciliaris
TGAAAACTTCCAGGGTAAAATAATAATAATAAAAAAGACTAAAAATCAAAATAAAGCTCTGTGACACTTAATACGCTTTTTTGTTATTGTAAAATCAAACACTAAGTCTGTGTATAATCACAGTGCAGGGAGAGAGGGAAGGAGGTATTAAAAAGGTAATGTCATGTAGTAGAAAGAAGCATAATCAAGTTTGCTTGAGATTAAGTCATAAAGATTGTGAAAGTACATAAAGAAAGATCAAAGCTGTTTTTTGTTGTTTGGGAGGTTTTTTAGTCACGGTAAATGTTTTATGTAAGTGTTAATTTTCTCACTGTTAAAGAAAAATATTTGGAATGATACAATGCAGACATATTTTACTTGAGAATTTTATCATAGCCATTTGTTATACAAACCCCATGTATGCACATATTTAGAGGACTCAACAAATATTTAGCAGGGATATAATTGTGAACAAAGGGAGAAGAAAAAAGTAGCAAGGCAATCAAGAAGAACTCTGTACAAGTACATGTTAAGAATGTATTTAACTATTATTTCTGACACTAGAAATGCACTTTAAGTTCAGGCTCAACAATTTTGTAAAACTATTATATGACTTATTTTTCAAGATGACCCTACGTTTCTCCATGAACTTATACTTTTATTCTTCTTTTCATGATTTTAATTCAGGTCCCCATTCATAAAGACAGTGATATATCATTGCTGAAAGAAAGACACCCAGACATTAAAATGTATGCCTATTAAATTCTTTATCTATGAGTGTTAGTCATATGTTTAACTTACCCAAGTTTCTACTGAAACTTACTAAAACTGAGACGGAATTTCCAATTCTACAACATGTTAATCAAGATAAAGAAAACATCCCAGTAAAAGCCCCCAACACTATTCTAGAATTCAGAAAAAGAAATTAAACTGATTAAGATAAATTAAACTAATTAAGATAATTCCATTTCACAAGTAGGTAGGCCATATCAAGTGAAGTTTGTTTCACTTTTCCCATCTCCAAGTTATCATCACAAATAAGCAAACATATCTTACACTTTAACCTTTAAGGTTCAATAAAGCCAAAAACCATTTAGCCCAGCAGAATATTTTAAGAGAAAATAAGAAAATACTATTTACAGGAAAAAGGACCTTTGAAGGAAGCATTTGTTTTGCCTTTAGCATTTCCTTCAAGACTGATGATCCTGTAAGACCCTATAAGAACCATTGATATGTAACAAGTATCAATATTTTCATATGATCTTTCACAAATACACACTTTCTGGGACAGTTTCTCTTCACCTCTTAAAGAGCAGTTCCATTAACTTAAAATGGATTACTCATTTTATAAAAATCAGGGATGCTTAGCAATAAATTCACAATTTCTTTCTGCTCTGAAACTCAAATAATTGCAACCTATAGAACATGGGGAAAACAGAGGTATAGTGAATAAACGAGTACTTTCCTGTGGTTCAAACATTATTGTACATTTCCCTCTACCATCCTACTTCACTTAAGAATTTTTCTATATTTATATTTACTATTTTTATTTCCAACTAACAATTCCACTTATAGAACAATTCAACATTCTTGACTCATTCAGAAACTGAATAAAAACTAATGGCATGTTGAAAAGATGGAGATTTCATGCATATGTTAGGTCAGGTGACTTTATTTTCCTAAATAATAAAAAAAAATATCACAACTTCCCTGAATGTAACACTGGCTGCAATGTTTCCTTGAAATATTCTTTTTCTTTCTAGTGTAACACACTAGCTCCTGAGATAACATTCACAGCAGGAGGACTATTGCTGTGCAAACAAAAATGAACCCATACTGGAGTATAAAAAATTCACAAGGGAATTCAGTAAGATTTATTGAACTGATCTGCTACTTTGAAAGAGGCTGAGGAACTCTACCTCTCCATCACAACACTGTGCATTCCACTGTGTAAAGTTTTGGATCTTTTTTTCCCTTTCCACGGAATGCATGAAAACAGATCTGCAGCACCAACTCCCAGCTTTTATGTAAATCCACTGACTTCAAACGAGTACTCCAGGTGAGCCCTCACAAGAACAGAGCAAAAGGGGAAGAATCACCTCTAGACCTGCTGGCCACACTGCTTTTGATGCAGACCACAATACAACTGACTTCCTGGGTTGCAAGCGCACACTTGCAGCTCATAATCCATTTTTCATCCACCAAGTCTTCTGCAGGGCTGCTCTCAATCCATTTATTCATGCTGTCTGTACCAACACCAGGGATATTACCCTGACCCAGGTGTCAGGACTTGCACTTGGCCTTGCTGAACTTCATGAGGTTCACATGGCCTCACACTGGAAGCCTGTCAAGGTCCTTCTGGTTGCATCCCTTCTCTCAAGCATATCAGCTGCACCACTTGACTTGGTGTTATCCACAAGCTTGCTGAGCCTGCACTCAATCCCATTAATAAAGGTACTGAATAGTTCTGATCCCAACATGCACCCCTAAGGGGCACTGCTTGTTAATTACTGATCTCCATTTGGACTTGGACCCATTGACTGTGATTTGCTGGATCTGGCCATGCAGACAATACCTTATCAATGTAATAGTCCCTCCATCAATATCTCTCCCACTGAGTGACAACGATGTGCTGGCCCGTGCCAATCACCTCATACAAGTAAAGGTACACTTGACTTGAACTTGCAGCTAAGAATAAAATTTCTGCCACTAAACCAAAAAAACCCCCGTTTCCTCAAAACTGAGGAAATAAGATCACTCTCCACATATTTTATGTTAGTACTTTCATTCCACTGAATAATGCAGTAATGAGTTAAGGATGAAAAATGAAACATGAAGCAAATGTTAAGTTCTGAATGAAGGCTCTCTTTCCCTCTCTTTGGCTGGGAGCATGCACCATCAGCTTTAATTCCCAAATGGACCAGGAAAAGACAAAGGATGTTTACTAGACCACACAGTTGAAGTAAAGAAAGTGCTGGCTTTAAGCTGGGCATAAAGAAATGTGGAGACAGTTTTCTAGGACACTGTAGCTGGTTAATTCACATCAAATTTTCTACCCTTCAGAGACTTCAATCAGGTCCCACATGTGGGAAGAACAGAAAAAGAGTAACTTGGTTAAAAATGTCACCCAAACTTTTAGCTATCAACCAAACATAAGCCCAGTCAAAAAGTTCAGCATTTTTTTCTTTTATTCTAAACACTGATTGAGTAAATAGAGATACAATTTATGGTTTAGCAACAGGTATGAAAGAACACTGATCCTAGACCTTACTGGCATTTCATTTTTCTGACACATCTGAGCCTATTGGTTCCTATTTATTAGTTTTCACTAAGTCTTTCAAAAGCTCATATCTTTGCTCTGTTTTGCTACACACTCTGCCCTTTTTCATCTCCACTTTATTTCTTCCACAGTACCTGTGTGATATGCTATCCTATCCTGTCTTTTCTTTCTGCATTTATCACCAGTGGAAAAAACAAACTATCGTTTTACACTGTTGGGTCCATCACACTGGAAGCCTTAGCAGCAGAGAAGTGATGCTCTGCCTCCTTGCAGAGCCTGTCAGCTTGGGAATTCATTTATTGATTCATGAATTTTGAAATACATTTGCAGTCTTCCCAGTTGCAATAATTTTAAGTGTGACTCTTGGTAAGTAAGTATTTATCTCTAAAGTAAGCTCCATTAAGAGGACGTTCCTCACCTACAAAACATTTTAAATATTCTTCTAGCATTTTTACGTCTAAAATATTAGTTTGATTTTTATCCTGAAATTTCAACATAAAGTGTTTTCCCAGATTTAAATTCCCTCAGAATAAGTTAGTACCCTACTGGCTTTTAACTTTCACAAATTTCAGCCAAAGAAAACAGATAGTTAAGGGGCTTTGTAGAAAAAGTAGTTCACGGCAAAATTGTTATTAGAGGGACCTCATTCCATCAAACGTCTTGAATTTTACGGACACTAGCATACTGTAAGGAGTTTTTCTCACCACTGGTACTTTACACTACTACATGAGAAGAATGGCAAAATACGGGTATTTGTTACTTGTAAAAGGAGTAAGGCTATATTGCTTACCTCTTCTTTTTATTGCCATGAAAGTGCATTTCCTTAGGTTCTCTAAGACGGGTACAGACAGAACAAACATACATGAAAATCCCACCTCAACACAAGAAAATATTATCTGATTTCTCTATGAATCATCCTGTCATATGACGCACATGAGATTTGATATGTCTAATAGCACCATTATGGTTGTTTGGATTCTATTAATCTGCTTCAAAGTACATTTCTGCCTTGCAATATTTTTGCATAGTATGGGGCCTAATCACTAGGCTGGAATTTTTAACATAAGAGTTTAACTTTGATATCAAAAGATCCTCCTCAATCTCACCTCTTTCTTACCTCTTCCTTTCAACAGATCAACATGCAAAATTTCTCTCTTTCTGCATATATCTATATATACACACATATATTGCTTATAGAATTAATTACCTCCACAATACATATGTCTTCCCAATAGATTCTTTATGGTTTAGCTTGTGATTGCTAATTTATTTCTACTATATGATACTGACTGTGCTTTAAACACAGATATTTTCTTGTTGGGATACCTTAGGAGAGGTGGAAAGAGGAATACAAAAAAAGAGTAGTTACATGAAAACTTTGAGTTACTGAAAGAATGGAAAATTATATTTTTCCTAATTATGCTGGGCTCAGTAGAACAAAAAAAAACAAAAACCCAACTCGTAGAAGTCATAATTAAAAGAAAACTTTTATTGTGCTTTTTGAAATAACATTACATTATCAGAAGAAAATGTGCAAAATTACATGTATCATGATCATGAGTTCCATGTTATTTCCTTTTTTAAAAAAAGGAGTCAGCTGTGAGACATACTTGCAGCAGTCCTTATAGGATAGGCCAACAAATATAACTCCCCTTCGAACATGCAAGATGCTCTGATATAGAAATTGCCTTAGTTTTCCACTTTTTCCAAACTAGCTAAAACCATTGACCCCCAAAATTCATAGGTAAAACACATGAAGTTAACTTGAAAGACAATTCATTGGATTTGACTGTTTCTTCACTGACCTGAGATATTCCTCTGAAAGCTTCATTCTTATTCGATATTCTTTCAGTATTTCCTTGCAGAGATAAATTTTGATAAGATGTAATTATAAATTGGAAGAACATCACATACTTGGTCCAGGGTCCAGAACTGGCTTCTCTTCTTCTCTGCAAGTTGAATTTTTGTGTTCTCTTCTCATCAGTTCAAATCTGTTATGGCAGGCAGGGCATGTTCTCCTTTCTGTACATCCTCTAAGTATCTATGTATAATACCTGCTTGTCTCAAAAAATTGAAGTAACACACACCTCTGCTTGAGATAAACTGGGTGGATGCTGACGAGGGATAATAACTTGAGAAACAGAAGCTTCTGCTTTAAAGCTGTCTCTGTTTTACTGGACTTTACAAAGAACGGTTGTTGCCTCATGTTTTTTCTTTTGAACTGCTCAAGCAGCCTTAATGTCCAGCGACTCTAGTGACAGCATGCGACTGTGGCTTACAGGAGAATGTTTGCTGACAGATACAGAATCGGCAGATGAAGAGTCCTGTAAATTAAAACAAATAACAATTTTTTTAGACAAAAAAAATCCCATAGCTTCACTTTTTTTTCTTTTTTTTCCTATTTAATATTTACAAAGTTATATAAAAGATGACGCTTGCTGGATACAGACAGAACTTACTTCTGAAGCCAGGAGAAGTCTTCACCAGAAAGGAGCAGGGTCGTGCGCTCTGCCTGCCTACTTCAGAGAACACAGAAGGGCAAAGAGCATCTCCAAGGTAGATGCTGAAGATGGACTTAAAGCTGATGACTAACAACTACCCTTTAAAGAGCTTTCAAGCAGCACCAGAGATTTTTGGCAAAGGCTCATTACCCTATTCTTCCAGAAGATATAACCCCAAAATGATAGACTTACAGCCTACCACTTGGGATAGACTTTTAGCATATACTCTGAATTCATATATTTTATTCACCATTTATAATTTATTTACAATTTATAATGCATATAGCAGATGGCCAGTGAAACAATTTCTTCTTGATCTTTTCTTGCATAAAATAAAATCTTCATCTCTCCCTTTGTGTCTTCTAGGGAGAGTGAATGAGAAGCCTTGGTCTAATACCTGAATAGTAACTCCAGTAGTATTTTTAAGATAAAAAAGTAACATCACTCACTAGAAATAGGTGATAGAACTAGTACCAACAGCAAAATCATACTGCTGGATGGATTTACACAAAAGTAGTGCTTGTTTTCTTTGCCCCAGGCCTGCTTAGGCTCAGTTTTCAAGGTATTTTCTTGTTCAAAAGGCCCTCAAGTCCTCTAGGAACAAAATTATATACTACTTGCTCTGATGAAACAATGTGCTACAAGTTCCCCATAACATTTCTTTGGATAGCAAAATTTCCTAAACATGTTTATATTCCCCAAGTCCTTTAGTACTAGTCACGTTATTGATGCCAATTGAACTTAGTATCACTGAATGCTCCTATTCAAGTACTTCAAATCAAGAGAGGTTGTTTGATTTGTGTACGCAAATTTAGATTGCTTGCTGTAGCCTTCAGGACCTACAAGTACAGCTAAATTCAAGGCAGCAGTGAACTCACTGCTTAAGACTCAGCACACATTCTGATTGGCTAACATGAATCAAGGTGGGCTTTATAGATATCAAATATATAACCTTATCAGCAATGCATATTATCACTTGCACCAGTGAGATGTAGCTGGGGCAAGGAGGAATACTGACATGTTCTTTCATGCAAAGTCCTTACACCAAATGCTTCATGTTCTGAATAAACTAGTTAAGTTCAGGAAAAACACTATTTCTTAGTCCTCTTTACCATGTGTTGGATTCTTACTCTAAGCTCAGTAGAAAAATGTTGAAGTAAGAATATTGGTAGAGCAGCAGAGATTTCATGCATGAATCTTGAAAACAAAAATCACAACAGTATGTTCTCTTCTCTTTCTCCCTCCATCTTATTTTTAAATATAATGTTGTCATACAATCATGATAAAGCAATATTATCTCCGTAGTTTCTGAGTGAACTTAGAGCAATGAATTATAGTAACATGGCTTGAAATCTGCCTCATAAGAAATCAAAGCAAGCACTTACTCTCACAATCACACAAGCTGAAAATAAGGATTAAAAAGAAGGCTAATATTTACCTAGAATATAAAAGTAGGTGATTAAGAAATGTTATGAAATAGTTCTAATAATAACACTTTTCTTTTAAGAGTCTGACATGCAATGTTTAATTATCCTGTATGAAAATTCAGAGGTACTTTAGCTAAAATGTGTATGAAAATACACTTCTAAATTGAGTCACTTATCAGTACGTAGGGACAGCACATCACAGGCCCCATAATTTTTGAATTTGTCTGCCTGAATAATTCACATGAAAAGTATCTGGCTTCTTTCAAACATTATGGTATAAAGAAATTGGAAAATATTAATTTCACCAAAGACTTTCACAGCTGTTATACTTTGTTAAAACTGCTTGAGCTGTCTGTAAATAAAATATTCTCCTTCAAGTCAGCCTAAATATTAAAAGTCAAGATTGCAACTTAGTTGAGCAATACATACTATGTTGAGTTCTGGGTCATCCAAGTTCAAGAAGGCTGTCCAAAGATCAGAGTTCAGGGAAGGGTTAGCAAAATAGTAAGATGACCTAAGATCAGAAACTGAGAGCTCATTTATTCTGACAAAGAGCCCAGGAGACAGTCACAAGAGCCTACTTGAGCAGCAGTTACATAAATGAGACACCTGCCCCTAGTAAAAGCAAGTGGTGTCAGAAAGCACAGCAGTCACCTGCACTTTCAGCTCACACTTTAGGAAGACCTTTTTCACTCAGGCAGTAGTGTATGACTGGAACAAGCAAGCATGAGATATTGTGAAATCTCAATCTTTCCATGACTTAGGTGGAGAAAAAACACAAGGAGGTGGTGCAGTTTTGCTGCTTTGACAGGGTTGGGAGACTAAAGGACTCCTAGGGCTGTCCCCTAACCAGCATTTGTATGGTTATATGAGGGAAGCTCATTCAATTTGTTTATTCTTGGACCTCCATTGCATATATCTAAACCTATAAAAGCAGGAAATAAATATCTGGTGGCTTTTGTGGGTTTTTTTAGTGTTCAAATTCAGAAAACAGCACAAACTATTAAGGCTAAGGAAAAGTGTGAAAACCCTTACAGATCCACAAACCATAAACAGCAGGAATATGGACAACTCAATATGATTTATTAAAGTGTCCACCCTTTAAATCTGTATTAACTATTCTTTTTTAAAACTAGCCAGCCAAAGAAACTGCACATCCTTACTGTAGAGGACTGATGGCAGACTGCATACAAAAGGAAAAAGAAGTCATTTATGTTTGAAATACAAATTTATATAAATAATCTGATTTCATTATGATAAATATTTTGTCAACCTTGAGAACACTTTTTATTATCTATTATTTAACTGTTAATATCTAAGACAGTAATTGTATTGTTGACAGTTTCTCCTTGTTAAATAACTTGGAGCTATTTAGACAAGGAGCCTATGTCCCTTGCTGAATAAACTTCCTCTTAAAAGAGACAGATGTTTGAAAAAGATATTAATTCAATATACATATATTTCCTTTACTTCCACATTGCAACAATTTTGCTTCTGTTTCCTCTTTGTCTGCTTAAATTAAATAGGGCCTTAGCTATATTTTGAATTATTAAATTGAATGATAAACATTAATTTCATAGTCTGAAAAGTCAGGTATTTGCTTTTCAAGAAAAAACAAATATGGACTTTATCTTGAATTTTTCAGCAGATAAAAAGGCTGCATTTCTGCAAAAATTAGTAAGAAAATTAATTGAAGAAAAATGTTCTTGCAACTTTGACACAGCATGCATACTGTTTCAATCATGTATATTTAATTGACATGTGTCTCTGTAGCTTTGAATTTCTACAATATTTACCTTCATTCTCTTTTCAGTTAAAGGGTTATAAGGGAGCAAACACTGATTAATTGCGTTGCAGGGTATAAATTTGATTTGAGCTATAAATTCTTGATGTGAAACATGTTGGTGAATATGAAACATTTTGTCTTCTTTATTAATCAAGAAGTTTTGTAATTTTGCCATTGTAGAACCTTTTTTTTTTTTTTTAAAGTTTAAAAATTGATTTTGAATTTGTAAGTGTAGCAGTTTGTTGTCTGTACAATATAAAGAGTATCAGGGAGCATACAAATGGAGTTGTGACAATGAAAAGGAAAAGAGTATTATTCTGACACTCAAGGAAAAAGAAGGGAATTCCTTGAAAAAGATGAGAAAGGAAAAAGTTATTTTATCAAGCACCTTGAAAAGATACTTCCAGCTGAACAAAAACATTAAAAACAACCACATCTTCTCAATCAGCTGAAGAATCACAGAACCACAAAATGATTGAGGTCAAAAGGGAGCTTTGGAGGTCATCTGGTCCAACCCTCCTCCTCAAGACCAGCCACCTAGAGAGAGCTGCCCAGAATCACGTTCAGCTGGCTTTTAAGTATCTCCAAGGACAGAGACTGCACAACCTTCCTGGGCAGCCTATGCCAGTGCTCAGTCACACCTACAGTGAAAAAATGTTTTCTGATGTTCAGAGAGAACCTCCTATGTTTCAGTTTGTGCCAATTACCTCTAGTCCTGCCACTGGGCACCACTGAAAAGAGCCTGGTTCCATCCTCTTTGCACCCTCTTTTCAAGTATTTATACATATTAATATCTCCCTGAGCCTTCTCTTCCAAGGCTGAACAGTGCCATCTCTATCAGCCTTTCCTCATGGGAGAGATGCTCCAGTCCTCAATCACCTTAGCGATTCTTTACTGGAGTCTCTCCATTGTCTACCTCTTTCTTGCACTGGGTGCCCAAAACTGGACACAGCACTGCAGGTATGGCCTCACCACAACTGAGCTGAGGGGAAAGATTACCTCCCTTGACCTGCTGGCAATACTTTGTCTAAAGCAGCCTACGACATCATAAGCCTTCTTTGTGGAAGGGGCATCTTGCCAGCTCATGTTCAGCTTGGTGTCCCAGAGGACCCCTATGTCCTTTTCTGCAAAACTGAAGACTTTATGTCAAAGGGCAATATAAAGTTTAGTTGCTGTTTCCCAGTCTTTTTTTTCCCCCAGTGAATTGTGAAGGACTTGATATCAAGCTCGTCATGTATCTTCATGCAGATAGGCCAGGATTTTAGGGTTCTGTGTGTGACTCTATGTGAAGTTGTGCACTTGGTAGCTTTAACAGCACTATTATTCTTTAAAGCTCTAATATAATTTCTCAGTTAAGGTTGCTCTCTCCGCTAAAATGAGAGCCAATATCCATCTCATTTTTTTTTCCCTATCAGTTAAAGGGCAAATGATAACTAATTTTCCACTTCATCAGTTACTTTCAAAATATATTTTTTCATCAACTTCAGCAAAACAAAGGAACCTGTTTATACTGCATGTTTCCTGATATATAGAGAGACCCCAGAAATGGAGCATACACTTTATTTCCTACAATTTCTACAAAAAGAGAATAACAAGAAGAAACACACTTAGAAATATAAAGAATCAAAATGTGAGAAAAGAGGTGGATTTGAATAATCATCCCAATCTGACACTGTTTTTTGTTCTTTTATTCTGAAGGAAGCTTAACTGGTTGTGCATGATCTTTGGTCTCCTGTTGTGCATCTTGCTCGGTTCTTTTTTTTTTTTTTTT
>VXBX01009155.1:11248-29446 GCA_013400415.1 Scytalopus superciliaris
TTAAATTATTTTCTTTTCTCAAAATCTTTTTCCTTTTCTCAAGCTTTGTAATTTTCTTTTCACATTTATTCCTTATTACCTCTTCTTTCTAGACAAAGCAGTGTTTGGGAGAGTAGGCAAAAGAGGAATGCTAGAAACACATACCTACACATTCTTCTGTTTGGAACCCAAAAGGAGGCCTTTTTTAAGCTGCCTTGTAGCTCTTCATTGTCTGCTAGTTTTCTCTGAGAGGCAGGCAATATAAAGGACTATAAGACAGAAAATTTTATGTAGTCTTCTTAGAAATAAGAAAAATATATTAGATAAACATACTGAAAACATTAAACTTCCTTAGAAAACTTTTGAAAAGATACTCTAATAGAAATCTGTAAATCTAAGAAATATGCAATGTCTGACTGTGCTGTTAACTCCAACTGATTATATTATGACTTAACTCTGGGTGCTTTTCAAAAAGCATTCCTAGTTTCCAAAACTGGACTGAAAGGATAAGTATATCCACAAATGTGAAGTGTTTTAGGGGATTCAAGGTGCCAGCAGAGCACAGTACAACAAGGTGTCTAAGCCAGAGTGAAAATGAACATTTACCAATAACTTGCTGAATTACTTAGATTAGACAGCTCTAATATTGTTGCACAATTATAGATGTACAGTGATGTTACTGAGGTTTTTAGAAAGCTGTTGAAGATGGAAGATTTACTGAGAAGCCTGACTGATCAGCCAATATTTATAAGTCATCATATTTATCAGTGTGTTTACAGTGTAATATTTCTGGTATAGACAGGTGAAATATAGTTTATGCTGCAATTGAGATCAATCCATGCAAGCTGATGTATACTCAATTAGTTGCATCTCGGCTGGCTGCCTTGAGCTCTGATGCTGAGACCAAAACCCAGGAAAAATAGCTTACTTTTCACTGAGGACTGTGTAGTGAGCATTGTATTGAGTTTCAACAAAACATGTGGTGAACCCAGCTTACTTTATTTCTTCAGAAAATCCCTCCAGTATGCTACATAGTACTCTACAGTTACATTTGTGAGTTCCCAGCTGAGCTATTCTATCATTCAGGGGGAACAGCAGACACTCCTGCTCTGACACAGTATAGTTGACTCTGGATGGCAGCCAGAATAGGGCTTTATCAGCAGTGGGTATTGTGAGTTTCCTAAGGTCCTGTAGCTGTGAAATAAGGTGGAGGCAGAGTTATATGACAAGTTGTCTCCCTTACAGCACTGATGAGATCTGTGTGGAGTTGCCTTATCTTAGGATTCTTCAAGTGCAAGCAACAGAGCAGAGAGAAAGATTTTACATTCCTGGCCTGGCCATTAATGAGGTCAGATAAGGCAAGTAGGACTCTGAAAGGAGACAGAGGAACAAAGGAAGGAGTGACAGGAGCCTGATGAGATGGACTGGAAAGAGGCAAAGGGAGAAGGAGAAGTCACAGTGGATCTGCGTGTCAGCCTGGGTACAGGGGAGACAGAATTCAGGATAGAATTTCACCTGCCTTATGGGAACAACACAGCGAATGAATACGTGTCACCCTCCTTTACGACCTCCTAAAAATTTATTTGGCAGCTGAGGAAAAACCTCCCTCTCTTTTTATTGCCCTTCTAAGAATTGTTCTCTCTCACCTTCCATCTGTGCAGTGGAAACAAAATAATTGTTCTTTCTTGAGGTGGCATGGCATGCTTGAAAGTGTTTTGCATATTTTGTAACTTGGTTTGGTTGTTGCATGCACTTTCATACTTGTGGGTTTTATTGCATGAGATCAAGCTTTTGGTGTTTTACAAAGTTAAGAAAATGATCTGTGACGTAACTTCAGCAGAATTGCTGCTAGAAAGAGCTAAGCTGCCTGTCAAAACACTACCTTGCAAATACGGATGTGGAAATGTCTTGTTCTCTGTGGAGGAGGCAGAACAGTAACATAAATCAAGTAATACACAATTTGACCTAAATTCATTTCCTGTTGGAAGATGACAGCCTACTGTAAGTAATCAAAAACTTGTAGAAGTGGATTTATCTGTATCTACTGAAAAGAGACTATTAGTGCAAAGAGTTTAGCAAGATTTAAAAATCCTTTGAAGGCAGACTGACCAGATTGGTTTCTTGGTCTGTTCCTCTAGGTCATGCAGTTCTGGCTTCTAGATCAGCAACCCTGGAAGTGCTTGTAAAACACAAAATGCAAGCCAGCACGATTTGGGGGTTGTGCCAGTGTTTTCACTGAAGCAAAAAGAAGCAGTACTGAAATAATTTCCATACTTGCTGTGGGAGAGATTTTCCTGTGTGTCAAAGATTTGGTAATAAATCATGTAGCAATAGCACACATTCCTCTGCATACTTACTATGGTGATTGTATCTTCAAAGGCAGATTATTCACTTTTATTTTACCTTTCAAGAATTTACTTAAAATTGAATTTTTTTACTGAACAGCAACTGTGTCATGTTAAGAAACTGTAGGTACTTGTCTGTATAATATTCATTGTGAAATAACCATTTCTGTAGAATGTTGTGTTTTTCTGATCTGCCTTTTTCTGAGTAGTTTCTGCAATTAGTAAGAAAATGATAGTACCATAAAATCTTTGCTGAATTAGTAATGATATTTGATAAATATCTGCCTTTAGCTTTTGTATGTCATAGTGGGACATATTTTGGTATATTTCAGTTTTTATTGCACTTCAGCAAGAAAACCATTAATGTATATACATTATCTGGAAATACATTTTTTTGCTTTACAAAGGAGAAAGAATTTGCCCATTATTACATTATAAGAGCAGTATCCAAGAGCATCTGGTTAGTTAGCTATTTTCAGATGTTTTTAAAATCAAAATCAAGTAATGCCAAACAGCAAAGCAATTTCTTTTGACAAACAATACTGAGTACTCAATTTACTGAAAAAGCGAGGTAATTGAATTAATACTAAAAAATACTGCTTTGTTTCAGACACTTTATGTCTTGTTTTGCTATTTTTTGTACATTAAAATTGCAGATACTTCAGGAAAGGTACTATATCTATTAGGTTTATTTAGGAAATGTATATTAGGAAAGGTATTTTATCTACTTAACTAATATTTTATAGCATTTTTCATAGGAAGAACACTGTACAAGCTTCAGGAACGCCAGAATACCCAAAAGTGCACAGCCATAGTAGAGAATTGATCCTGAGGCTTGCCTGTCTTATGGTCTTATTGATAAAGAATGAACTAGCACGACATGTTCATGTTGCCCTCACCAGAAGCAAACTAATAATCTATGAGACTTCTATGAATTTTTGACACAAACAGTTACTATGTTACATCCCAGTCAGGAAGGAAAAATTAGTGTTATGCTACCGTAAGGCAAGTTCCTAACTTGAGTATACAGGATCAAAGAGTCTGGAGGACACTTTTAAGTCACAGAATTTAGTTTTAGGTACTATTGTGAGGAGCAAGGAGTTGAACATAATGATTCTTACGGATTCCATGGTTCTATGAGGAGAGTTTGATCTGTGAGATCAAGCAGAAGCTGGAGAACAACTGTTTAGCTCTAGGATGTTAGGTCCTGTTCCAGTGATTAAAATCATTATGCTCCTCTTTAATGAAGTCAGGTGCCATATAGACCATATAGAATGGGGTCATCAAAACTCCATCTTTTCTGATCTCTGCGTCTGGATTCTAGCATGTCTTCCTGTATACCACATGAGCAAATATTACAAATATTACTAAATATTACTAAATTTACTATTACTGAAATTATTATAATATTACTAAAATTACAAATATCCAGAGCACCTTAGTTCTCCCTGACCCTTTTCTGACCTTAAATCATGCTTTTTTCCCCTGTGTTTTGAAAAATATCACAAAACACACCAAACCGCCCCCCAAACCCACAACAAAACTGCAGCCCCAAACAACAGAAGCAAACACAGTGAGGACAGATGCTTAATAAACTGTGTTCTGTGCCATTTCATTAAATACAGGTAATTCTTGGCATTACTTGTAGCTACTTCTGATGTAATGAATTCTTTGCTATGCATTGTGTCTGCTGCTCGAGCCCTACTGTGGACATTTGACCTGGCCAAATGCCAGGCACCCAGGCCCACAGTTCAAGAAGCCTTCCCTCCCCCCCCACCCCCGACACAGAGAATAAAGAGGGAAGGAAAAAAAACTACAGAAAAAACAGAATAGCAAAATCAAAGCAGTATATGAATATATTTTATACCTATATACAGTTACAAAAATATATATGTAGAAGAAAAGAAACCCCAGCACTCCTAAAACAGATATACACCCAACAAAGAACAAATAACCAAGTCTTCACTTCTGTCTTCTAAGGAAACAGCTGTGCCTCACCAGACTCGGCCCCCCACATACACTAAAGGTGATTGCAGAGCTCAACCTGTTCTCGACTGATGCAGGAAGTAGGTCTGACAGCCTCACTTCCTCCCCTTCATTTATATCTCTGCTTACGTAAAGAATAGGATGGAATACTTCCTTAGTTTTGACCTGGTTGCCAGGAAAAGCCTAAATCAAACCACTACACCTGCAAAAAGAATTTTCTTCTTGCCAAACAAGGAACAGGTAACAGGAGAGACTAAAAGTACAGCACTCTATCAGTGCCATTTTGGAAAGTCATCTGCATGACTTCTAAATACTCTTTTGATGAAAATTGACATAAATAAGTTAAGTGATCATTTTGAACTCAGTTGTTGAATACAGGAGACTTCTCCACACAAGACACCAAGTGTCCTCAAAGAGAGACATTAGAGCTTTTTGAAAAATACTCCAATTCTAAGGTGTGAAGGCAACATCTGTGCTTGCTCTTTTGCTGAGAAGGTTATAAATTCTGCAAAACTGTCTGTTTCAGAATAAACTCATTTCCAGCAAAGAGCTGAAATGTGTGGTGCTTAGAGAGAGGAAGTGTGTGTGAATGAAGAGCCTCAAATAGCCCCCAAGAGGTAGAAGTGTGAATATTTTATGGTGTTAATATCACTTTTGTCTTACTCTTTCTGTAGCAATGGAGTTCACTAAATGACGACTAGCATGCCACTTAAGCATTTAATTGTCCTGTGTTTATTGACTTTTATGTGAATTCCTGACAGAACAAAGCAAGTTTTGCAAATAATTCAAACTATATTAAACTTAAGTAGTTTAATAGGAGAGGCAGATATGAATATAGGATATACTAAACATTAAGTATGTAGTGGGGTTTTCCCTCTCCTGTGTCTTTCAGGCAAGACAGTTTCTTAACAAACAGTAAACTACTTCTTGGGAGTGAAAAAATCCTAGTTTGT
Organism: Scytalopus superciliaris; assembly: GCA_013400415.1. NCBI lineage: Eukaryota > Metazoa > Chordata > Aves > Passeriformes > Rhinocryptidae > Scytalopus > Scytalopus superciliaris. The sequence goes on from VXBX01009155.1 coordinate 16,512, forward strand.
GTCTTATGAATACTAGCTCCTGATTATATAATTGTATTTGGAGCCAGAAATCCCATTTTGAAAAAAAAGACAAGTTAAGCAAAGAAAAAGCATTTTTGAAGTTACAAAAAAGGTTGAATAACTTCTTTGTTCAACGTCATGTACCCATCCACAGCCTGGTTTAAATTTCAATCAGTAAGAGTCTTTCTTTCATTGTAAGTCTCCTGGTCTTGCTGAAAGTAGACTGTTGAGGAAAGTTTGTGTCTCAGTCTAAAAGAAACTAAGACATCTGTCTGGACTAGGAAGGGGGCCTTTTCCCAAAAATCACCACAACCTTTGAAATTAAGACACTTTAATCAGGAAATATATAGAAGAGGATAACAGTTCTTTACCACAAATATGTATATATATAACCAAAACCAGAACAGAACAAACAGCAACACTGTAACCAAAACTTTCACACAATGAAGTCCTATCTCTGCCCCTTCAGTGCAGTTATATTCACAGATAACAGGAGGAGATGCTGTGCCTTGGGAGGCAGCGGCCTTGATGAGTCACTCATAGGCTCCAGTGAGGCAAAGAGGGGACCATGGAGGGGCGCTGGCTCTGAAACTTGCATGAGAATGGTGGCCACAGGGACAGGATGAAACCTTTCCCGTGGCAATACGAAGACCCTCTCCTACTGTTCTTTGTCTGAAAAAGCCTTGCACAGGTGGAGGGAAGGGGCAGCAGCGACTCCTCTGCAGATAGTGTTGGCCCCTTGAGGAGTCTGCAGTNATAGTGGTGGCCCCTTGAGGAGTCGGCAGTGAATCCAGGAAGCGGCAACTGTTCCCTCCAAAGAATGGCACAGGGCCTGTGGAGTTGGGGGGGCAAGCCAGAAAAGAAGACTCTCTTGCAGTGTTTCCACCAGCCCAACAAACAGCGGCTGGCACCCATGCAGATCTAGGAGCGAAGTGTGGCCAGCACCAGGAACAACCTCTCTTTCCCCAGCCCTCAGTTTCCCCAGTCCTCCCCAGCCATCAAGTTGGAATGCAAAGCTATCAGGCTTTTAAAATGTTAGCTGATTCTGAGAGCAGGTAGTAGGGGGCTGGGCTTCAACAAGCCATCTCATCCTGACTCTTCAACTCCCAAACGACTGTGTTGGTAAGGGAGAGAAAAAATTCCTTGAAAGATTTTGAAACAGTAACAGTTCGTTAAATGCAAGCCGTTCAGATGCAGTGTTTGAATGGGATTTATATGATTCCAGCTGCTGAAACCCTGAAATCCATATATCCTTGATTAACTAAGACCTGCTCTGCATGAATTAAAATATGGACAGAGAAATTAATATAGTCTACTTAGAAAGCATAACATCTTGATGAGGAATCAGTCTGCATATACAGAAATCACAATTCTGGAAAAAAACTCCCTAAATTCTCATAGACCACTGATTTTGTGACTCAAGACCTTTTTCTGATGATGGTTGCCCAAGGCATCAGACAAGCTCGAGGTTCCATGGTCCATCCTAGGACCTACAGTATCTTCACCCCTAGCTTCTCAAACCTGTCTCTATCCTTTGCATCATCTCTTATGATTACCTGAACTATAGAGGAAAAAAGCCAAAAACAAACCACAAAAAAACCACCAAAACCCCAAGGAAGAGGGATCAGAACTTTTCTTTTAACAATTCTAAGTTAGATTGGTTCAACGTTCTTGGAGATCTTGACACTCAATTAATGGTATTTATCCTCTTACTTTTTATTTAATTATTAGGTGTATTTCCTACTCTCACATGGTTTTCCTTTTAAAACAGTTCCTGCAATTTCCATTTGCTCCCACTCTAGATTGGTGATGAACAGTAGAAGAATAAAACTACTGTGAAAGTGAAAGAATTCTTCTAGTTTATGACTGTCCTTTGAAAAGGTTTGCTGAAACCGTAACGTTGACCCCTTGTCACTGATATGGACCAGTGAGAGAGAACAAAGATCTGAAAGGTCTTTTGAACCCACTCACATTGGGCATGAGATATGGCCTGCTTTCACTGTGTCTGGCTGCTGCTTATCCAGTATTCAAAAATTTCAAGTATTGACATCACTGTGGTCTTTGCTTTGATCTTGTTTGGGACTTCAAACATGCTGATAGCTGGAGACCAATGTGTAAATGTTGTGGTTTAGATTCTCTTGTTAGTTTCTTGTGTCTTGTTGAATTTCCCCATGCCATCAGGGGGTTTTTGGGGGGGGTGCTTGCTGATAGCAGTGTGTGCCACTGCCAGGAAACCAGTCATGGAGAGGGAGGGGAGCAGATGGAGAGGAAGGCAAGATCCCTGGGACAAAGCTCCCATGAGAACTGGGAAGAATAAAAAGCGGGCAGTTCTGCCTTCGTTCTTGACCTGGGACTGCCATTGGGAGGAAGCCATTGGCAGCTGTGGGAGGACTTGCTTTGCACTCCTGCCTTGCACATTACACACTGTTCTAGGGCTGTGCCTGCCAGAGTCATGCCACCTCTCTCCAGAGCCCCCCACCCTGCTGCCTGCCGTCCCTTGCTGCATGGAGCCTGTGCTGATCGAGACCACAGCACCGGCCCACACTATGGTATCTGGAGATGGTGAGCTTTGCCACCCTCCTGGACCTTGCCTGCTGCTGGCTCCAGAACAGCAGCTGTTTCCACCAACTGAGACCATGGCACCTGCCTATACTGCAGTGTCTGGAGTTGCTGCTTGTTTTTTGCTGCCTGCTGCCCTGTGCCAGTTTTCCTGCTACCTGTTGCAACCAGCTGCTGCAGTTTCCTGATGCCTGCCACCATTGTCACCTCCATGTGGCAGCTGCCCTGTGACTGCATTGAGACTGCTGCTCTGGTGGCACAGAAGTGAAAAGTCATTTTTGGATGACACTTTTCTTTATTATTGTTTGGTTGTTGTTTTGTTCTGTTTTGTTCTCTGTTTTTAGTAAACTGTTACTCATTTATACAGTTTTGTTCAAAAGTCTCACAATTTCAAATTTGCACAATTTGGGGAGTGGAGGCATTTCCATTGCATTGAAGGTCCCACCTCCCTGGCATACATTGGTTTAAAACTAAGACAGTAAACTATAACCAATGACACATTCTGAGGACTAATTCAGCATCTGTTCTCATCAATGAATCTACAAGGGTGGCCAAAAACACTTTGTAAGGTTGGTTTGTTACTATGCCTAGAAAAAGTCTTCGGTTGTCTCAACATCTGAAAGACTCACACAAAAGATTTATCCCACAGTGTAACAGATGAAGGCTGAGCCATGCATCTCTTCTCACCTCTTAGCAGGTAGAAGTTTTACATGTGAGTATGGCTGTGAACGGAACAGAGATTATGACCCATATTGCCTCCAGACAGGCACCAAGTAGCAGGCACTGATGCAGTTATATTTCATGGGGAAGAACAGGATTAATTTACATGTGTGTGTATGTGTTTAGATTTTAAAAAAAATAAAAATAAATCCAAGGTATCACCATTTTTCTTCTAGGCATTTGTCCATAGGGATGTTACTAGGAAATTGATTTAAATAGAAAAATTCAGTTGAATAGATGGAATGACATTATTGAGCAGATTTCCCATATTTCTCCTTTCAGTAACAACACTGTGATTATAGTCAGACTGCCTGAAGTTGTTCACTTAATTCATGTGCTGGTTTCTGGGGGAGAGGCAAGGAGAAAAATACTTGCTGTGGATTGAAAAGTTCTCACTTAGATTATTGTATCCATGTTAAATCCTGGCATCTGTAAATCTAAGGATTATAGGTTAGCTGAGAGAAAGTGGCTGAACAAGAGAAAAAGAACAGCTGTTTTGACTGTTCATAAGAATTAAAAGAGAGATCTTTAACAATAAAGTGCTACCTGTAATGATGTAAATGAGATGATGTGCAACAAAGTATACAGACATATGGCCAGATCCCATGCACCTCACTGGAGACATTGATTTGAATGATTTGCAAATCAAGGATAGATTTAAGCATATTCCTAAACATAATGGTATACTTTAAGGTTCTGTGGATTTTTCTCAGTGTCCTCCAAGCCAACATTAATCAGCTGCTAACTGGCCCAAATGTTGTATTTTAATAAACTTATTAGTTGGTTTTGTGGATTGTTCTATGTCAAGACCTAAATCTGTACAGGAATTGACCAGGGTATCTGTGACAAGACTTTGAAATGGATCTTTGGGTGAATTAATATAAAAGCCTTATTTCTTGGTATGTTTTTATTTATCTGTATTTTATATACAGCGCCAAGGTTATAGAACCAAACCCAACTTTCTTTTTGCTTTTCTTTAGAAACCTTTTTCCTTGAAAGTTCTCATACCAACAGTAGACCAAACACAAAAACTTGTATTTTTGTGTGTCAAAGCAATCCATATTTATGTAGTAATGCTTATCAATTAAAATTTCTAAACTTTTGCTCCAGAACTAGTAAAAATCTTTCAAATTTTTTTCCAAAAATTTTGCCACCTATTCCTAAATGTAGATGTGTTGCATTAACTTTGGCATAAAATAAACTCCATTGCTTTCTAACTAGTCCTCAGAGATCAGAGAGGCTGGGTGTGGGTATGCCTCATGTCTGATTAAAATCAGTTCAGCACCATAACTCTGGCTGAGTTCAGTAAGAACTTTCATGAGCAGATTCACAAATAGTGCAATTAACCGTTGCAGCACTATAAGTCTGGTTCAGTTCAATAGAAACTTTCATGAATGCAGATTCAGCAATAGTGCAGTCTGTTGGAGCAACAAATTACAGATTCTTTTAGACTGCCATTAATACATTCACTAGACCTGCACAATATAAGTACAGCACTACGTAGAAGTGTCCTTGAGTATACTCCAACACAGTTGGAAGCACAAATCTTACTGAAGAGATGTCCCTGCCTTTAGGAGGAGAGAGGAGCAAGCCCATTGACAGGTCTGCAAATGGGTTGTATCCTCATCCTCTGCCCTAGCAGTTTTCAAATGCCAATTTATACCTTTGCGAATAGTGGAAGTGAGACTGCAGTCAAATATTCTGTAACTCCCATCTTAAGTGATGGTGGTGGGCAGCCACTTAATATGTAAATGAGATGTTGAGAGAAACTGAAAGATTAAAAAGACTGTTGGTCTTGTGCAAAGGTGGAACAGAACACAACAGTTTAGCATCAGTCCTTCTTCCATCTGGCTGATTGTAGCACTAAGGGTCATCCTCCAGCTGATAATCTATCAACCCATGGCTATCATGGCCATGGTAATTCCTTAGCCAGGTATTTCATGTAATATCTCATAGCTGTAGCGTTATTCCTCCAAAATGTCAAAAGGGGAAAGAAGTTAAAAACATCACCTTATTTGAATGTTTCATATCAATTCTGTGCTTATATCTCCATAGCAACTAATCAGTGGACAGACTGATTTGGGTGGCCTATTGCCTCTCCAAAGAGATAGTGGACAGAACCCTGCTCATGGCAGAGCGGCTGAACTAGATGAACTTTAAAGGTCTCTTCCAACCCAACATACGCCATGATTCCCTTTTGACATTATTCCTTTGCATTTTTAGTCATAGTTTCAATGTGTATTTAGAGTGGATTTATTCATTTTAATGCTTATATTTAAGCCAACACCTAACTGCACAAACCAAAGTTTCCTCTCAAAGGATTTGAAGATAGCTAAATGGCAGAAAAAAGTTCATTTTTCTCATATCATACTCCTTACTGAAGTTTCTGTGGAGTTCTTGACACAGAGCTGCTTTAGTCCCAGCAGAGCTGCTTTAGAGCCAGTATCAGGATCTGAACTCCTTTGGTTAATTCTCCTCTGGTTTGATTGAGCATTGTCTTAATGATTAACTATTAAAAACCTTACACCTTGTAGTTACATATTTATCTTGCTCTGTACTTATCTTGTTAGGCCATTCTCTGCTAGATTAAATAAATGTTTCCTCTTCAAAAATAGCATCTGTGTTGAGTTACTTGCATGCTGCACCACTCAAGTAAAATAAATTCTTTGAGCTTGTTAAGAATCACTTATTTCAGAAAACAAGCATCAAGAAAATAAGAAACAACTTACTGCTCATTTTCCAGTAACAGTCTTTGTGAAACTTCAATACAATCATACATGCATTTGTCATTTCAGGAACAGTATCATTGCTGTCACTTAAAAAATTACTCACTTTTTTTGCTATCTCACTGCTTAATTATCAAAGAATAATTTATAGCTTCATAGAGCATCTTCTTGAAGCTGTAGGTGACTGTCTACCTTACTTCTTAAATCTTTTTAACCATTTCTCTGTTTCTGTAAATGCTCTCTCATATTATGCCTTGCACTCTCAACCCTACCAGCATAATATTATGTATGGTTTTATATCAAATTATATTTCAAACACACCACTTATATAGGTTCACCTTCTTAAGTGGTCCAGATCACTCTGTCTCTATTGCTATCTGTCCTTTCCACTGTACTAACTTTTCTGTCATCAGATTTGAGAATGTGCTATATAAGAACATAGTTTCAACCTTCCTGAACTACAAGGAAGCACTGCAGCCTCTTAAGATGTCAGACTTAATAATTGTACCTGGTAAGTAATTTTTTAGTAAAACTCTATATTAAGCTACCATAGTGGATTCAAAGTACAAACTGACATGTCAAATCTTCTGTTAGCTTCCTTATGAGTGACTATGTTATAAGTGCTTGCAAATTCATACTTAGTCTCTAATGGATCCAAAGATCTCACTACAGTTTTAAAGTGAGCAAAAACATTTTTGTAACATGGTTTGTATCCACTGTAGAACATAAATAGTTGGAAAAACCAAGTTGTTTACCAGAGGTACATTATATTTCCCTGAGAATTCCCACTTTTACTTGGAAGAGCCTTTCTATCCTTGCAATGTATTTTTGCACACATTCATTTTAAAATGGTATTTCCAATTAAACAGGAGAGTCAGTAGGGAAAAAAAAAAGAGGAAAAAGAAGATCTATTTACAGCTCAGATTTGAAAATGGCGTAAGCTGAGAGTCAGAACGCCAACTGACAGGAATCACAGAAGATATGCATAATGATTGTTGAATTGACAAGGGAGAATGCAGTTATTATAACAAGTACAAAAAGTATTTTGTGGCTGTAGTACCAAGACGAGTGGTGGACACGGAGAAATTGTCAATAATTATAAAATTAAGAACTCTTACCTTTAGTTGATTTCTGATTGTGTCTCTTTTTCTCTTCTGACAATGCTCTGGTCATAGCTTTCTTTAATACTTTTCTTTAGTACAGAGAGTTATCTCTGCAGATTTCCTGGATTTGTAAAGATATCTGCAAATTTTGAGACAGTTATCACATATGGGTATCATTTCAACATAGACACTGCCCTACATACAGACTCTATATTAGTGTACTGTCATGAATGTGATTTTCTGCCTAGTTTGTTGTTAGACAAATTACACTTTGGAGTCTTTGATGTGCATAAAAGGTGCTTATTCTGAAGCTGTATATTCTGTCTGTCTACAGGAATACATTCCTCTAGTATCAGTTCAAAACTGTGTTCTCAGATTAGTTCGTATATTCAATTACTTCATTTGCAACTGGGAGAAGTTCCTTCATAGCACTGCTGCAGTCTATGTGTCTTTAGTAAATTCAGGTTTTTGTTTAGGAGGAGCTTCCCAAATCCCTTTAAAGTCCTTTTACTAGAAAGCTCCGTAGATACTAGTCTGTGTTCAGTTCTCCATAAAAAGTATTTTCAAATGCATTAGACTTTTCCAGAACATTTCTGCAATATCGGAATTTTCTGAGATAGCTTGAATCCTGAAACTCTGATGAGATTTCCTGTAAGACCTTCTGCAATTTTGACAACATTTTAACATTCATCGTCTCTTTTCACAACCCTTTCACACACAGTTGTGTCATATGTCTCTGGGCTAACCTTCTTCAGCATTGCAGAAAAACTTTAATATTTAATCAACTGAGTCAAATTTCCTGACACAGTAACAAGAGTAATTGTGTGATACGTTGTCTTATGCAAAACTTTTTTGTTGGTTTTTTTTTTTTCCTCCTGCTCTTTAATAGCCTCTCCTTTTCCTTCCCAGACCTCCCTAGATTTCTCTAGGCTGGTTCTCTCATGTCTGCCAGATGATCTCATCTGCAAAATATAATTAGCCACCTCCTCTAGTAGTTTGGCCTTATCTTCCCAGGTTTCTCTTACACTACACAGTGGGCCTTGCATTCATGTGACATGGTCAAGTGGTGTAAAGCCTGTTGGTGGTTACAACACTTACTTCCCTACAGACAAACTAAAATAGCAGCTGTTTATCTTAGTTTGATCCTCTTCTGTTGATAAATTTTCATAGCATGCATTTCCAATGTTAGATTAAACATTTCTGTAAGGCTGTCTAAGAAGGGTATGAAGTGATCTTTTACACTTCTGTCTCGAGAGTAGTTTCATGAGCATAAAGTTTGTCCTCCAGCAAGTCATAATCTGCTATAATATACCAACCAAGCAAATAATGATGACTTTTTATGGTTCTTGGGGAAAAGGCTTCTAGGTATGAAGTAGAAGAGATGTTTATTGCTGAACTGAAGTCACTGTGAAATAACTCCAGCCTTAGGAATGCCACATGCCTAAACAGGGAAAAACTCCTCCATTACTAAAAATGGAAGATGGAGCTGTCATCATATTCTGACCTAAAAGTGCCCTGCGTTTACTACCCACTTTTGTCCCTTGAGACATGTATCATTCCTTCAGTCTCCTGAACAAGTCCTGTTGCATCACATCCCTCTCTCTCATTGTCTCCCTTGTTCTCCCCCCAGGACATACCACCATTAACATCAAATGCCACCAGGCTGTTGCCTCATGGATCAGAGGGACCAGACCAAAACATAAACCAGAAAAAATAGGACTGCATTAGTGCAACAGTCCTTAAAAGTTAGGTATAGGCATTCAGCATCATAGCTCAAATAGAAAGAAGTGAAATTAGAGGCATTTGCAACTGGGAGAGAAACTGTGCTGTCTGAAAACTAGAAGTGGAGGGGTCTCTCACTCCTAAAAAGAGTACACTGTCATCAGCCTGTAGAACATGGCCATACAGGGCTTCCCTGAATTAACTGGTATTTAAACCAGTACAGAGTTTACAGAAAAAACACCAATATTGACTTTAAAAAAGTGCCAGTGATGAAAAAGTGATGGGATTGTCTTGAATAAGAATTTTAACACATTATGAGTTTTTCTGCTTTTGGTAAGAATAACAGTTTTATCACAGCTGAAGAATAACATTTATGAGGTCCTTATTTTTCATTGCAAAATCCCATATATATTTAGGATTTAAAATTATTCTTGTTTCTCTATAGCTGTCAGGTATTCTTTGACTAAAAGAAGCCATTTAATACTGATTTCCTGGTTTTCTTCATTGTTTAAACAGGCAAAAAGTAATGTATATCTGTGATTGTTTTATTGGCCTCTAAGTGTATTTTTTGTTTGCTAACAAATCAATAATGCTTAAGGATGAAGTTAATTTCTGGAGTAAATTAGCTAAATCCTCTGAAGTTGCACAAGCAATAATTGGTGTTTATTATGATGCAGTCTTGAAATATTTCTCTTGATATATACACACATTAAAAAAAGTAGCAATTCAGCAAAGCATGACTCCAGAAGTTGGATAGTACCTTAATGCAAAATAATCTTTTATTTGAGATGAATCAGACTTTATATAATCTGCTTGCTCCTGCTAGAGCTTAAAAACAGTGTCCAGCAATGTGCTGGTTTAAAGGTAAACTGTCAGGAGAAATTAATCCAACTCAAGCGAGATTACAAGTCAGAGTTACAATTTACTGAAAAGATTGCAACAAATGCAATGATGCAGAGAAAAAATGGGTTTTAACCCACAAAAACCAGGTGTATAACCCAGCACCCTGGGGCATGAACAGGATGCTGATCACCACATCCTGCAGTCTTGTTGAGAGTGGCAGTCACAGTCCTGTTCAGGTTCTGGTCCTCCTCTGGATCTGACAAGTGGTACCCGAAGTCCCAAAACCAGAGGATTATGCATGCTCAGGTACAGGTGGGAATGCCCAGTACCTCCCCCAGGGCAGAGAGTTTCACAATGGGTGATTAACTATTTGAGTCATGGGATATTTTTGGAATCTTTGATGGCCCATTAGCAGACATGACCCCTCAGGCTGGATGTGAAGGTGCTAATGCCTCCCTGGAGGGGAGTTACCACACTTGAGTTCATTGGTGTGAAGAGAGAGACACTCCTGTGTCTCACAGGGTTCTTTAACACCAGCTTGTAGCCTGAAGTGTCAGGTGTGTCCTGGGCAGCTGCTGCAAATGATCCATTATTAACAGTTTGTCAGAAATTACATAGGGGATGTAGAATATGGAGTTTCGGTTACACCCACATAGTGATAAACTGGTCCTGGGAGCTATCTCTAGGACAAACAACAATCAGAAATTGTTTAAAAATGTAACTCAGAAGAAAATACTTTTCCTATACAGTTAACAACTACTGTTTATCATGCACTAAGTATCAGATTATGACAGAAAAATTAAAAAAAAATCTAAAGGTATTTCTTCTAAATATCTTTAATCTTCTATTTTTTGGTGATAAAAAAGATAAAAAAATGTGAGAAATGTTTTTTACAAGAAACATTATTTTAGTCTTTAGAAAACGTGGTTTTCAAGTGCTTACCGTAGAGAAGCCAAAAAATAATTTCATTAGATCACATTGTCTTTACAGGACAAAGAGCTCTTTGAAGCATGTTGTCATGATTTCTATTACATTACAGAAACCATTTCAGAAAATAGCCTGCCTTCCGAACTGTCTTGATTACAACCCTGCTTGCTTCTTTCATTCCACTTTAAAATTGGATCCCATAAAGAACATAATAAAATGGATATTATTTCCATTTTTTTTCAGGAAAAGAGAATAATTGGCAAGTTTTTAACTTAAAACACTGCTCAAACCTGTACCTCAGAAAACTGAATGTAGCATTAGGAAGTCTCGTCTACTAAAAAGCTTGTAAATTTTGCTGTCTGTGCATTTGCTTGGAGCAGCTAAGCGTGGCAAATGCCACACATTACATTCCCTTCACACAAGAGATACCTGGTCACTTCTTGAACTCCACAAAATATTGGAATCTGCCCCATGTGTCCCCTTTCTCTCTGCTTGTGTTGATCAAGGTCAAGCTATAGGTCCTTGATTGTCCTTCTGCAAGTGGTCATGTGCAACTTCTGTCCTCTCTATGCTTGCAGGTTAGTAGCTGACATAATCCCCTGATGTAGAGAACATGACTGTGGTTTCTGTCTGTGCATAAAACCACTTAATTACTACTCTGATGAAACCAGATTTTGTTGTTGTTATTGTTGCTCTTGTTCTTCTCAATACTCAGAGAGTCTATCTTTTCTAAGCTGTGACTGGGGACTAGTATTTCAGAGCTTTCCTGGGAACAGAAGCATAGGTGCTGTTTCACTAAATGGATTCAAGACTTGTTAAACTGAAAATTGGTCTTTAAAATTGTGTCATTCTGTGCTGTGTCTCTGTATCCCCTTAGATAGTGACTGAATTTTGTTAAAGAACTGTTTGTAACTGAAAAACTACAGGGAACCATTGCAAGGTACTTTCATGAAGACTTCAAAGGGCACAATATGCCTGAGAGACTGCATGTCATAGGATTAGAAACTTCTGTTTCTACTCTATTTTAGTAGACAAGCAGGCATTGGAAAAGACAGAACAGAATTTTGTAGTCATTGTTCTTGTAATTTGATTTTCATTTCTAGAATTCCAAAATATTTTGACCATTGATGTGTTACTTGATTTTTCAGTTTCAGTTCTGTTCTTGATCCCTAGCTGGATACACCAAGACTCCAACCACAAAAATTAGTGCAACAGACAAGAAACATTAGGATAATGATAGTGACCATAAGCTAGTTTATAGAGACAATTTCACAAAACAGTTATGATCATCCAGGCCCATGTCTGATATCAAGTTCAACATGCAAACTTCAGAAAACCTTTCTAATGGTAAATTCACTTGTTAATTACCAAAATGACAGGCTTCCAGATTATCTGTCCAAAGTTGTCAAATGTATATATAGAATAAGATATATTATTGTCTTTTTATACTTCTAAGTACTGAATTACAAGAAAAGTTAAATATTTGAAATTTTTCATACAAAAGACCTCTTCCTTCCTGTGCATACTTCAAAAGTCTTTCAGCCTTGCACATGGTTTTTATTATATGCTAAAGTTTGCATCACTAACATTTTCCAATTGAACATTCCAAAGAAAAACCTCATCCTTTGAATGCCTTTAAAAAAATCTCAATATAATTACTACAAGTAACTGGGTGAGAGATTGTTTATTCCTTTTGATAGTATTCTTCAGGCAATAGAGGAAAACAATTTATGTTGAAATAGTGCTGGGTTTATGCAGTTGTCTAGTTATGGCACCAATACAGGAAATTTTGGAATTCCTTTGTCTTTTTTCAGAGGAAGAAAACTCAGTAGAATAATCTATTTTAAATTATTTCCTTTAAAATTCAGAAAACAACAGATTGGCTGACCTAAAAGAAACTTCCAACCACACTGTTTTTGTATATTATCATGACAATGTTTAGTTTTATTCTAAAAAAGAACAGGAAAAATAGATTGAAAATGAGCCATAAAATTGAGTACTTGCCCACTGATACAAAATTCAGTCACTCTGGATCACATAGCTTTTTTTGTATAATGGAACCCAGAAGACTTCCTTATAGGAAATGTTATTTGAAGGAAAGAGAAATTTTAACCCAACCTAGCAACTAAGCACTGTGCAGCAGCTCACTTACTTGCCCATTAGTGGGATCAGGGAGAGAATCAGAAGGACAGAAGCAAGAAAACTCATCCATTGAGATAAAAAAAGTTTAATAGGGAAAGCTAAAGTTGCACACACTAGCAAAACATAATAAGGAATTCATTCACCACTTCCTAAGTTGTGCTGGTTTAATGGTAAACCGGCAGGAGAAAGGAAC
>VXBX01009158.1:0-10344 GCA_013400415.1 Scytalopus superciliaris
ATAAATAAATAAAAAAAAAGACAGAACAACCCCCCCAAATCCTCCTCAAGGATGGGGCTCCCCACAATCCCACGCTGTGAGGAGCAGCTGTTCCCTGTGGATCTGCAGAATTAGTACAGCTGGGGCATGGACAGTGGGGGACCTCTCTCCATCCCCACTTCCATGCAGATGCAGGGCTGGGGGTATTTTTCCTGCCTGCATCAGGTGTTTTTGGTGAGTCCTTGGCTCCTGTTGCACTCAGTGAGCAGCCTGCAGAAGGAAAGCACTTCCCACTTTGGCATCTGTGGAAGGGCATTTGTTTTGTGAGGACAAGGAGAGAAGGAACCAAAACCTCACCCAGGACACAGGAGACATAAAGGGGGGCCAATACCCAAAAATAAGTAACACAACACATCTTACCCATGCCAAGGCAGAGCTCAGAAACCACACAATACCCTTCTCTCTTAGAGACATCCTTTAATCCATCAGTCCCACAGCACTGCCATTGGAGCCAAGGAGCTGCAGTTCCCCAGAAATACCCCTTTCCCAAAAAAACCCAACCCCACCAAGGACAGAAGGGGCAAAACCAGTGATGGGGGACCAGAACAGCAAGTTCTCTTCAGCAAGTTAAAGGCACTTAGCAAGGGAACAATCTCCAGCCTGCCCCAGTGCCCCTCGAGCCAGACGATGCCAGGGATGATGCCAGGGGTGGTATGGAATTCCCTGGGAGCACCCAGGGGCTTTCCTGCTTTTTCTCAGGTTTTTTTTTTCTTAAATCTGAGAACAAACTTTTGGTATTTGGGGCTTTTCATGCTTTGAAGTCAGCAGCAGGCACCAAAGAGCTGCTCCTCACACTGTGGGGATGGTTTTGGGTTCAGACACCGCAAATAAGGTGGTTTAGAGTTAAAATATAACCCCAGCAGGTCTGCCCATGTGCAGACAATCAGGAGCTGCAGGGAAGCCAACACCCCAATATATATGGGATTTTTTCTGCATAGATTTAAAAATAAGGAAAATAAAAGAGTTTACATCATTCTGGGCTGCAGGTGAGGGCACCCAGCCTAACCCATCCCAGCATCTTTCCCTGCTCCCTGATCAGGGGACACTGCCCAGCAGGAAAATGGGACGTGGCCCCCACAGGGACTGGCACTGGAAATGCCCTGGAGCAACTCCTGGGAAAGGGAAAACAACCCTACACTAAACCAACCCCTCAACCCAGCCTCACCTTCCCAAACCTCCCCCTTCTGCAAAGAAAAGGGGGGAAAAGTCATTTAATAAAAGACATTCTTGGCAGGGGATGAAATTTTAATGCAGCTCAGGCTTTGTGGAAACACCCTGAATAAGTCATCAGGCAGAGCCTCTGCTCAGATGGATTTGGCCCCGAGGAAATGAGAATTAAAAGGTAAGAAGGTGGTGGGAGCCACACACCGGTGTGCTGTGCCTTGGGGAGGGATGGCTGGGCTGTAAATCAAGGCAAGGAGGGATGGAGACAGATTTATGGTGTCCCAGCATCCCCCATCCTGTCCAAGCAGCACTCGGCCCTGAACGGGAGCTCAGCCCAAAGGCAGAGGGGAGCAATTCCCCATTTAATATGTTTAATGCTCTGCTCAGATTTTTAACGTGGATTATTTTCTTTCTTTCTGCCACTGGTAAGTCACTGAAACATTAACCCAGAGAGTAAAATATAAAAAAAAGCCACCTGAGGTGCGTTCCTGCTGATTCCAACAACCACCACAGTATCAGGGCTTAGTGCCGTCAGAGAAGAATCTCTCAGTCCATGTCACACCTAATTCTGACCTTCCAAATAAATAAGTGCAGAGGGCCTCTCTCCTCTCACAGTTCCCTGGGATCAGCCAAAAAAGAGGCTCTTTCTGGTGCTGACAGATGAGGAATTGCACAGTTAGTTGCGGGACACATCACCCAAAGCGAACCACTCGGCAACAAAAAGACGTGTCATATGAAACAAGTTTTTTCCTTTTTATTTTACAGCTTTATACATAAAACTTTCAACTCTCTGAACCCGACCGAGTGTTAATAGCACATCTAAAAATGAATGTCAGGTAGTCAACATTCACAAAATGTTGAGAACTGAGTAAAATATACAGATTACTGAAAGCTACAACTTCACTACGAGGCAGGCATGTATTTGTTTTGACTTGTATAGCACCGTCAAGTACAGTTTCTTTATTTTAAAACTACAGTGAAGAATAAAAAAGTAGTCAATGGGAAAATATCGGTCAACCGAAAAAATCTCTAAACAACCAAAAATAAAGTTAAACTACCCTCTCTTCTCACCCATGATTTATAACGTTAGAAGTACTGTACAGTTTTTCTTCTGGTAATAATATTATTAAAATGCCTGATATTTAGTGGCACGAGTAAAAAAATTAAAATAAATTAAGAAGCAGAGGCCAATGAGCGGACATAAAGCTTGGGACACGGTCAATGAGTAACACTGGTTTCCTGGGGCACGGACAGCAGCAGGATGAGGGCTCGCCCCCGGCTCCGCTCCCGGCGCTCCCGCCTTCACTTGGCCGGCATCTTCTCTGCCATGTGCTTCTGCTGGCTCTCGGCGTGCCTGGGCAGGGAAGGGGCTCTCACTGCCTGACCCCAAGGGACATGGGAACCCAAGCCCCACCCGGGCTCCTGCCCCGAGCAGAACCCGCGCCCGCCAAACTGAACAGCGTGCAAGCACGGAGCAAGGAATGTGCGGGTTCCTTCCCAGTGGGACCGGGCCACAAAGGGGGCGGAGGGGAAGCAAAGCCCCTCTGGGGTTTCTCCAAAACCTGGAGTGGTTTTGGCTCAGCTGGGAGTTTTTTCCTCCCTTCCCGCATGTTGGAAGCCCAACATCTTCACCCTTAAACAACGTGGGGATGGGGACAGTGAGAGCTCCCAAATGTGGGGATGGGGACAGTGAGAGATCCCAAAGGTGGGGATGGGCACAATGAGAGCTCCCAAATGTGGGGATGGGCACAATGAGAGATCCCAAATGTGGGGATGGGCACAGTGAGTGCTCCCAAATCTGGTGGTGGGCACAGTGAGTGCCCCCAAATGTGGGGAAGGGCACAGTGAGAGATCCCAAATGTGGGGGTGGGGACAGCCAGTGCCCTCAAATGTGGGGATGGGGACAGCCAGTGGCCCCAAAAAACCCAGTTCCTCCATTTCTTGGTTTGGAGGGGAGTGCAGGGTCCTGCTCAGCCCCCATCTCATTCCAACCCCCTGCCATGGGCAGGGCCACCTCCCACCAGCCCAGGTTGCTCCAAGCCCCATCCAGCCTGCCCTTGGACACTCCCAGGGATGGGGCAGCCACAGCTTCTCTGGGCACCCAGTGCCAGGGCCTGCCCACCCTCCCAGGGAAGGATTTCTTCCCAATATCCTTGGATGGCAAAGACTTTAATACCAAAATTCTGCTAAAGAAAACCACCCTCCGTGCTGCTGACAGCAAGCTGGGACCCGTGAGGTGAGAGAAACAGCCCAAGGAACCTCCTTCACCTGGTCAGATCCTCGATGTCCACCAGCATGGCATCCTGCTCCGTGTGCAGCTCATCCCGGATCAGCAGCAGCTGCACCAGCTCCTCATTCAAGCCTGGAGCCAGGAGAGAAAGGGTTTGTGATGTCTGGGGAACCCCAGTTTTGGGACCAAAAGTACATCAACCTTCCCTACATCTACACAGCCTTTAAATCCCCCCAGGGATGGGGACTCCACCACAGCCAGGGCTGGACAACCCTTTCCATGAAAAATATAAATCATTAAACACTTCTCACTTACTTTCTATCTGTGAATGAAGATCATTGACTATCACTTGTAGCTGCCCAATAGTCATGTCTCTTAGATCAGTGGGTTTTAAACTTCTCTTCATCAGGCATTCACTTATATGAGGCATATGTGGCAGCTGGAAAGGAATCCTCAATAGGTTAGTGTTTGCTTCCAACCCTTTGTATTTCTGCACAGTTCCACTGTCTGCATTCCCCTCTCACAACAGGCACCAATGACTCCACCACAAACTGAGTTCAACCACCTACACAAAGCTGGACCCAAGGCTTCAGAGCTACCAGTATTTGATGTATTGGAGGTGAGGGTGATGGTGACAGTGTTGAAATGAAGCAGGAGTGCTCTGGGAAGGGATGGGATGGACAGACTGACAATCAGAGGAGCCTCAAGACAGCACCAACCCTTACACTTCACCACCTCAATCCCCTCACCCATCCCATCCTGTAACGCCCCAACAAGACAACCCGTGTTGACCCTTCAACTCCCCAGGCCAGTCCTTATCTCCACCTCTCCTCTCCACATCCACAAGCCCTGTGAGGAAGCCCCACCAGTGGTGTGGATGTCCAGGGGCCTGGTGTCCCCCTGTCCCTGTGCCATCCCCCTGTCCCTGTGCCATCCCCCTGTCCCTGTGCCATCCCACAGGCCCCACTTACAAGATCCGCTACCGGCGATTTCTTCCTGTTCTGCTTTTCCACCTCCACCTGCATTTTGGCCATGGGCTTTGCCATGGCCAAGGCCATCTTGGCTTCAGCTTGGAGTTTCTTTTGCCTGGTGAGGAAGTCCATGTCATCCAGGGACTCTGACTCCTCCTCTGTCGTGTCTCTGTCGGAGTAGGACGAGCTCTGCTTGCTCTAGGGAAGCACATGGAGCTGTGACAGCCCTGTCACCCCGACCGTGCCACGGCAAAGACATTTGCTCTTGGCTTAACCTACTTTTGTGCACTTACAAACGTATAAACTCCGCAGAAACTGAAAAGCACAGATTTTCCCTTTTATCTTAATCCCCAAGATTATCTTTGAAAATCAGAGTGATTCCCAGATAGGGCTCCCTGGCTGTCAATACAACTTTAAACAGGAAGAGGAGCCAACCAGATCAATGAGTGTTGAAAGGACACACGGGTTAAGCTGGAGGAAAACATCTGGGGCTGCAGTGCCTTATTCAGTGAAGAAGGAGAGGGGAGGAAAGCTGCTGGGAGCTGATAACACTTCACATCCACTACTGCCCTGATGACTATCAAAGAGAAAGGAAGGAAGGAACCTTCCCAAGAAGGAATCTGCTCCACAGCACCTCCGTGCTAAGCCGGGGTGACTGATCTGCCCCTTGGCACCTCACCCCTTACTGAGGGCTGCAAATGCTGCTCTGGGGTTTAATGCTGCTGTTTGAACAGGCTCAGCTCTTTGCAGCTTCCCTGGGGATGCTCCAGGGTGGGATCCCACACCTACCATGGGTGACAACGGCGTGTCCAGGCTGGTTTCTGTCTTGCTGTCGTCGGCATCGCTGTCCTTGTCGCTGCCACTGTCGTTGACAAAGCAGATCTGCAGGTTCATCCCACTTTGTAGTCTGTGGGAGGGAAGGGGACAGGTGACAGCATGGAGTGGGGACAGCCACCGGCACCCCAGGGCTGTCCTGCTGTGCCGCCTCACGTGGGCAGGAGGCTCCTGCAAACTCCGCTTCGACAGGGCTTCTACCACCACCTACTGATGGACTGCAGAACTACCCGGCCTGCAGAGCATCAAACTCACTGACCCTCTCCCTACACCAAATAAAATGTGAAAAGTATGTATGAAATATACTGGACACATTGATATATAAAAATCATAAACTGTTTATAAATAGAATAAAAAAGAAATATATAAAGACATGAATAACATATATAATAATATGTATTATAAAATATTTTGCTAATGATTGAAATTATTTCTTCAGTAAAGAGCCTGTTTGTGGCCAAGACACGCTCCTGCAATGAAGGAATTTATTAGGGTGTTTTCTGCTCCATTGCTTGAGCTGGATGGATTAAACCCCCTACATTCACCTCCCCAGGCAGGATTTTTTTTTCTGGCTGCAGTGGATCAGGGCAGGGGCATCCCAGTGCAGGCTGAGAGGAGGGAAAAACCCTTCCACAGGTGTGAGATCCATCACCACCTGCTGAGTGACCCACGTTCTGCTGCCTGTTATTGCTCATTCCCAGCATGGGGGGGGCTTATATGGGCACTTAGGGACAACAAACTCTTTATTTTCCATTTATTTCAGTGGAATTGTTAGTCATTATCACATTAAAATAGACAGCATTTATAATTGAAATAGTTTATAGTGAGAGTGATGTTATGTGCATATTATGTATATGTGTATATATGTTAAAATACTGATTTAAACTGTGTACAGAGATCTTTGGGATGCTCAGGGGACAAAGCAAATGTTGAGAGGAAGTTTTCTGAAATAAGTTTCCTTCAGGTTTTCATTTAGGTTTTGGAAGAGGTTGCCCAGAGAATGTTTGGCTGCCCCATCCCTGGAAGTGCCCAAGGCCAGGCTGGATGGGGCTTGGAGCAAACTGGGAGGTGTCCCTGCCCAGGGCAGGGGGTGGCACTGGGTGGGCTTTGAGGTCCCTCCCAACCCAACCCAGTCTGGATTCTACACCCTAATTCTGCATCCCAGCACGGGAGCAATGGCCCTGCAGAGGCTCCTGCGGGCCCTGCCTCAGGCCATCCTACTGCTTTGCCTATAAATATTCATGACACACCGGAGCCTTCAGGTACAGCTGGTAATTTCTGGTGGCGCAGCTGCCAGACCCTCCCGCGCCGCCTTAATTAGCCCTGCGCTCTAATTACACCGCAGCGGCTCCTGGTTGAGCGGGAACCACACACAGCAAAACTGTTTTCCCTTTCAAATGACTCAGAGCTCGGTTTAATTGCACTGCTCTGTGCTGGAACAGCAATATTCCCCCTGGCTCGCTGCCTTCTCCCACTCCATGGCAACAGGTAGAGCCTCACCCCCAGCACAGGGGATGCTCCCCGAGTGCCACGGGTCACACCCCGCCAGCTGGACACCAACAAGCCCTCCTGGAGCAGAGTTGATGTAGAACTTTGAAAAATCAGAGGGAGGGAGGGATCCATGGCCAGTGTGGCAGCTCCAGGGATGGAGACACAGCCAGAGGCACAGCTTGAGTGGAGCTTGTGGGTGTGAAGGGGAGGCAGGAAGAAAAGTTAAAGGTTATTTTTTCTCATTCTCTGGTGGTTTCTGTGCATGAATCACAGAATACCAAGATCATTGAGGTTGGAAAAGCCCTCCCAGCCCACAGAGCCCACCCTGTGCCCGATGCCCATCTTGTCCCCCAGCCCAGAGCTCTGAGTGCCATGGCCAGTGCTGCCTTTGGACACCACCAGGGCTGGGCACTCCAAACCTCCCTGGGCAGTCCCAGATGAATGATCTCCACTGCCCTGCTGTCACCAGGGCCAGCTGTCAGCACCACATCTGGCTCCAGTGAGCTGCCACCTCCCAGGGCACCGAAGGAAGATGTGTGTTCACAAACTCATGGTTTCCCACCAACTGTCACCACACTGCTGGATCCAGGACTGGTGGGACAATGGGACCACAGAATCGCAGGAAGGCTGGAAAGAACCTTAAAAGCCCATCCAGTGCCACCCCCTGCCATGGGCAGGGACACCTTCCACTAGCTCAGGTTGCTCCAAGCCCTGTCCAACCTGGCCTGGGACACTCCCAGGGCTGGGCAGCCACAGCCTCTCTGGGCACCCTGTTTCAAACTATAAAAAATCTGAAGAAAACCTAACTCAGGAAACTTAATTTGCTTTCTCCCTTGAGCACCCAAATCTCTCTTCTATCCAGTTGAAATTAGTATTTCACCGTATCATTTACAAGCATTTACGTAACATGCAGCCACTGCGTTGGGAGTGTAAGGAAACCAAGGAAAATTCAGGAATATGGCTGGAAGCACAAAGTGAGGGAAGGTCTCAGGATGTTCCTCTGGAGGTATCTGCCACTTTTCAGGCCCCAGAGAGGTTTGGGGCTGGGAGGTCTGAGCCTTACCGGGAGGACAGGCTGGGCTTGCCGCTCTTGCTGCAGCTCGTGTAGAGTCCTGGGCCATCGTCGAAGAAACTGCCCAGCGCCAACTTCTGCCTGATGGACTCCCGCTCATTCTTCTGGGCCTGGAGGGGAAGGCACACAGGGAAGGATGAAGCTGCTGCTCATGGCGGGCACGGTAAGGAGAGCTGTCCCACCAGCCCCACCACCACGCTCGCGATGCTCAGCATTCCCAAGCATTCCCACCGCAGCCCGTCCCAGCAGGGAAGCCCATCTGCATCCCTTCTCCATGTGCAATCACGGAATGCTTTGGGTTGGAAGGGACCTTCGAGATCACCCNGATTTTTCAATAAAAATCAACAAAGTGATTTGAAATTAATCCCTGATCGTTAAATATGGAAACAACTGTGTAATCAATGTGTAATAAATGCAAATCACAGATCCAGATTCAGAATCAGCCTCAGTGCTCTCCTGGTGTCTGTCACTAATGGATTATGTGCCAGCACTGACAATAAACTCATACAAGGCACCAAGTTATTGATAGAAGGAACATTTTGGAGCCTTCAAACATTTCATTTTAAAATAACACTTAATACCCAACAAAAGGAAACATAGCAGGCAAGTCTGGGCTGCTTCCACGGTGTTAATTAATGTAATTGTGCTTGCCATGTTTCACCTAAGGAAAAATAAAGCACCTTTTTCATACAAGAAAGTGTAACAAAATGCAAATTATTTACTTAAAATAACTGATAGCTTAATTCCAACTCCAGAGCTGATTATATACATTATTACACTGCCCATTGTATTGCCAATCCCTTAGCAAAAAACGTCCTTCATTTATAAGCCAACTCCTTTTATTTCAAATACTTCCAGTAATAAAAATAAACCCCATGACATCAAGAGGTCTCGAGGTTTTGGTTCAGCTCCAGGTTTCTGAAGTTCCACCCAGACCACTCAGCTACATTTTTATCCTTTGTTTTTTCAGGTTTCAATCACTGATGCCTCGATCACACGGAGGCACATTTAGAATTCAAACCAGCCAGCCCTGCTGGGGAAGGCAGCACAGGGAGAAACTGAAGCAAAAATGGGGGGAAATACTGTTTGAATGGCCTGAGAGCAGAGGGAGGAGGTCGGTGCCCATCTCAGCATGGCCGTGCCTGTCTCAGGGCATCAATATTTCAGCAAGTCCCGGATATTCAGCCTCCCTTTTTCCAACTCAGATGATCCTCTCCCACACCTCCCCATCTCTAGCTGCTTTTCCTTGTGTTCCAGCAGAAATGCAAAGCCCACAGCACATCTCCACCTCCTCCTGCCCAGCCTCCACACCAGCTGGGACGGCTCCCTCCTCAGCACCATCCCCACCTCCTCTGTGTGCACCAAAAACTGCTCTTTTTGCATTAAAACACACGTAAACACGGGGTGGGGGGGGGGTTTGCCGAGATTCCCTCCTTTCACAGGGGGCTCTCTCTCCAGATCTTGTTTGATTTTGCTCCATCTCCCACCGGGCCCAACTGCTCCCACTCTGACATCTGCACATTTAATCAATGTGCAATTTGCTTTCCCCACCAGGTCATTACTGAGGATTCTCAATCTCTGCTCAAAGGACTGAGCTCCCAATATCCCACTTTATACGGCAGACCCAGCCTAACGGCCATAAAGAAACCAGGAGTCCTATTTGTTATTATAAAATAGGGAGCAGTTACTAAGAAATAGAATATACCTGTGGGAACTGGACTTTAGGCTTTAGATAAATTACCTGACAGCTGCACTGACATCCAGAGCTGGCTATGGAAAACTATAAATTGAGAAGGAAAATAGCCTGCGTTTTTCTGCCCATCAAGTATACTTCCTTGGTATATAAAAATAATGGGTCAAATACTCAAATTTCAAAGGTAATAACAAGGAAAACATAACCCTGTGGTATTTAAATGTGTATCTTGGCACTGAATCAAAAAAATAAGTATTTCTGCAAGAGGGGGTGGTGCTGAGCTGAGGACGAGTCAGTTCACACCATTATTCGAAACAAAAAGCTGCGCTTTACTTTTAAGGCGAAACAATTCGGGCCGGATGTTTTCCTTCTTACCCTTGACCTTCCCATTGGGAAGGTCAGTGGCCACCTTTGTTTAAGCACAGGCATGAAAGCCCAATGTCAGGCTGTGGCTGTGGCTGCTCCATGTGAAAGGCTTTATGCAACATCCCAGGACAGGGAATGTGCCGGGAGAGGTCTGGCTGTTCCCACAGCGGGTCCAGCTGTTCCCGCAGCAGATCCAGCAGTCCCAGCCCTGTCACCTGCTGCAGTTATTGTTGTTTATCAACCTATTTCCTTCACCTTGCTGGTGTCTGCAGATTAGACACAACCATCTGTGCCCTTCACCACCAGCCTCCGGCTCCCGCTGGCAGCCAACCCGTCCCTGGCACGACACGTCCCTCAATGCCAAAACCCACCAGTTCTGGTTGAGAGCCTCAATTTATCCAGAACATCACAGAACCCCTGAATGGTTTGGGGTGGAAAGAACCTGAAAGCCCATCCAGTCCCACCCCGTGCCATGGGCAGGGAC
>VXBX01009158.1:10476-45480 GCA_013400415.1 Scytalopus superciliaris
CCCACCCACCCCCAGCACCAAACAGGGTGCCCAACCAGTGCCTGGCCCCATCCAGGAGCACCAGGACACCCGGCCAAGCCACCAGGACTATTTTTGCCAGGCTCTGTCATTACCAGCCATGACCAAGGACTATATTTAAAGTTCCAGAGCCATCGGCAGCGCCTTATTTTATCTCTGCAAAGCACAAGGGCTATTACTGGCTTTACAAACAGAAATTATAACACAACACATGTTTTTATCTCTTTTTTCCCCACAGGGATTTACTGGCAAATGCAAACCCAAGTCAAACTTACATGTCTCAAGCCACGAGGCAAATTGCCTTAAAATCCCGGGGGCCTCGAGGTACGAGAACGCCTTTGGAAACACCTCCTTACCTTTTGTTTATCATCAAGAGATACGGAAATATCTCTTCATCATAAAGAGAAATTTGTTTATCATAAAAGATACAGAGAGGCAGAGGGAGGAAGGTTTGGAAGGGAGGAAGGTTTGCTGCCCTGTGCCAAGTGTATTAAACACCACAGAGTGTTTCCCTGCTCCGGCACCCGAATCCCAACGCCGTGGGAAGGTGCTGGGCAGCATTCCATGGGTGCCCTCCAAGAGGGTGCCTGTTGGCAGACAAAGGCTCCTTTTTGTCCCTTACCTTTTTATAACTGCCCTCCCCTGGCGGTGCAGCTGCTTTCCTGATGACGTCACCCATTCCATCACCCTCCTCCCGACTCATCTCCTTCTCTCCCGGCTCCTCACGTGGCCAGGGGGCATCTCACTCCTTCCTTGGCTCTTCCAGCGGCACCATGGGACGGAGGGCTGGCTCCAGAGCCAGGACCTGCTGCAGCCCCTGTGCCCTGCCCGGGATGCCTCTCCGGCACCTCTCCCTTCCCGGCTGCTCCGGAGCACCTTGCTTTTCCCAAATAAAGTCAAGGAGCCCCAGCCAGCTGAGGAGAGGGAGGCGAAGCTGTCGGGGCCAGGGAAGCCGCGTCCTCCTCCAGCCACTGCCAGCGCCGGATAAAAATAGCCCCGAGCCTTCCCCGGCTACACAAGGGCAGGAAAAAACCCGGTGTCTGATGTCAAAATCCAAGCCTGGCAGCGTGGCTGTGGCCAGGAGGAAGGGGCTTTTTCCTGCGGTTTTCACTGTGGAGATTATCCCAAAGAACTCCCAGCAGTTGGAGGGTGTAAGGCTGGTGGTCCCAATCCCTCACGGGGCTGCTCAGGCAGCCACAGGATGGAATCTTCACTCTACACAAGCCCCACCAGCCGTTTCTTGGCTAAATCAGCTTTTTTAAGGTGCAAAACCCCCTAACTTTGTTGGAATTACGCAGCAGAGCTGAGAGAGGCACCCAGGGCTGCTCCCCGTGCCCACGCTGGGGGTGCAGAGCCCAGAGACCCCCGAGTGCTCCAGCCCTGGCTCCGAGGGCACTCTGGGGACTCACATTCCAGCTCCCGCCCCCAGCGGTGCTGCCCAGAGATCCAGCATTCCCAGCACAACCACTGACCCCCCAGCTGCACAAATCCTTGCTGAGATCCCACCGCCTGCACCAGCTGAGGAGGCAGAGCACACATTCCTACAGGGAATCCTTAAAAGATGGGATTTATGCCCCAGTTTCCCAGTGATCCTCAAAACGTGGCCCACCAGCAACAGAAGTCCTGATTTCTGGTGCAACACAACTGCACAACAACTGAATAATTCCAATAGCCCTACAATGTTTACAAGTTTAATGATATATCCAAGTCATGCTGACATCATTTCCCCCAAAATGCATATTCTGGTTAAATTACCAGCTCTAACAACACACAAATTATGAATCCCAGCATGAGTCTACTCTGAATTTTCGGGAAAAAACAACAATAATAAATGCTTAATTCCACTCCTGTCCCTGGATGGTGCTTTGTAACTGCAATTCCCAAGTGAAACAAAGTGCTTCTCTGGATATTTCATTATTTTTAGTTCCCCTCCACCACTGAGTCATTGTGTCCTTTCCTGCTGTTGCTAAATTAACTTCCTCTCCCGGCTGGGATGGATCCTGACACAATAAATCTGAGACAAATACAGAATGTCATAGCCCGAGGGGAAGGATGTGGTGGCCAAGAGCACCGGGCTGGGGCTGAGCCTGCATTTGTGACACGTCCCTGCATCATCCTGCCCTCATCCCTGGCAGGGGGATGTTCCAGTTCTGGTCCTGCTGTGCCCCTGGTACCCACCACCCACCTCCTGCAAACTGGCAGCAAAGCCAGCCCTCAGAGTAGGAAGTGACACAACCAAAAATATATTCAGTCCTTTTCACCTCCATTTTTTAGGGTATTCTATCCCCCATTCCAGGTTTCAGGCCATCCTGCCTCTGCCTCTGACTCGCACTGAGATGCTCCAGGACCGGCTTTGCTGATCTGAGCTGGTCTCAGTCTCCAGTGAAAATCCCACATCCAACAGCCACCCCATTCCAGGTAATGGGAGACAACCAAACCTGGTTAAGGAGCACAGCAGGGAGCCCCTGCAACCACTGCTGGAGGCACATTTGGTGCCCTCCTCGGTGCCACCTTGGGATGGGCATCTCCCCACTCGCACAGAAACAGCCAATTTAAATTTTAGATACCAAAACCACAGGAAAATTGAGTTTTGGGGTTGTCTCAGCTCAGGGATCAAACCCTTTGCTGTCCAGCCCCTTCCCCACCTGCTGCACTGTGGGCCAACACCCACCACAGTCCCTCTGCTTGAAACACCCCTAAAAAAAACCCAACAGGGACTACACTTCAGAAGCTCCGTGTTGGCATCGCTGCCCAAGGACTCCTGGCACACAGAGCCCACCAGAAGGAAACTGGTCTCCCTGGGCACAGCCACCAGCACAGCTCCTCCAGCAGCGATGCTGCAGCAGGAGAGAGCCTGGTTTGCTTTTTGTAGCACGAGGGGGAAGCTCAGAAGAGCCTCTGTGGAGCAGCTCGGCTGGGATGAGGGGAGGGGAGCGCTCGAGCCGTCCTTAAGTGGGGTCGGGAAATAGGACACATCAAGTTCTGTGTGCTTTAAACATGCCTCGATTGCTCACGGACAAGAGAGCAGCTAAATTTAACTCTGCTGGGCATTTGTAAGGTTGCTTGAGTCAGTGAAACGCCCTCAGTGCTGGGGTGAGCTCCACTGGGGGAGGAATCACCCCCGCTCCTGTTGGGGGCAGCTCCCAAACACTGCTGGATATCAAGTTAGGAGAGAAAAGCCCTGAATTGCCAGCAAATTTCAGTGAAATCTCCCTGTGCCCATTCCCTGGCAAACTGGTGTTCATGGCCTTGGGGCACCTGGGCCAGGGCATGGAGATGGATTCCAGGTTCCTGGAAATCTCTTGGAGGGAGTTTATTTACAAGAGCATGGAGTGACAGGACAAGGGGGGAATGGTTTTAAACTGACAGTAGGGTTAGATGGGATATTGGGAAGGAATTCCTGGTTGGGAGGGTGGGCAGGCCCTGGCACAGGGTGCCCAGAGAAGCTGTGGCTGCCCCTGGATCTCTGGAAGTGTCCAAGGCCAGGTTGGACGGGGTTTGGAGCAACCTGGGCTGGTGGGAGGTGTCCCTGCCCATGGCAGGGGGTTGGAACCAGACGAGCTTTAAGGTTCTTTCCAACCCAAATCATTCTGTGATCCTAAGATTGTATTACAAAAAACATTTATTTTAATGTAAATGTTGGACTTAAACCTCTTCTGAATAGTCCCTTCCCAGCTCAGCATTCTTCTAGCACAGTGCAAAGCACTTACAAACGCCTGCAAATTTAGGGCTGAGCTGACCAAGCCCTCCCTCTGACGATGCTTCCCTGAGCTTTAACACACTCCAACTGTTTTCCACCCACTTTGCAGAGCCTTTTTTTCCCTCTCAGCCTAAACCAGGCCTCCAGCCTCACATCTCTGCAACAAAGGCTTTGTTTTATTGCCATTGATTTGGGATGCAGGCTGAGTGGCACGGAGGTGGTACCAGGCTGTAGCATCCCTCCATGGGCGAGGGGCCAGGCCAGCAGCTCTCCAGCTTTCCCAGCGCTCCACACCGGGTTTTCATGGCATTTGAGGTTTGCTCCAAAGCCTGTCTCTTGGGGTTATATCCTGCCCTCAGAATCTGCACTCACTTTAATGAAAAACATGATGACAGCTGGGTATTTCTCTACATAACCTTACAGAGATCAAACGAAAGAAACCTAATAAAACACCTGGGTTTTTTATTTTATTGTAAGGAGCCCTTCATATTTTAAGCTTGTGAATGTTATGGATTAATCCTGTGGTTCAGTGCCCTGTGGGACCCTGGGAGTGGTGGATGTCATCCAGCCTTGCCTGCTCCATCCCTGGGGCACCAGCCTGACCTCCAACAACACCCGCCCCTCCCTGATCCAGGGTCTTCCACAGACCCCTCTCAAGAAAACCACACAGAGTCAACTCAGGGTCTTCCACAGACCCCTCTCAAGAAAACCACACAGAGTCAACTCAGGGTCTTCCACAGACCCCTCTCAAGAAAACCACACAGAGTCAACTCAGGGTCTTCCACAGACCCCTCTCAAGAAAACCACACAACCAGAGTCAACCCAGGGTCTTCCACAGACCCCTCTCAAGAAAACCACACAAAGAGAGTCAATCCTGTCTCCTGCACACAAACCAAATCCCAGGCAAACCCAGGGGGCCTGAGCAGGACACACCACCACCCCCCCGATCCACCTCAGAAATTATTTCCAAATCAACAAACCCTCATTTTTCTCATCAGATCCCTTTTTTCTTTTTAATTTTCTTCGCACGTGTAAAGCCTGGAAACATCTCCAGAGCGCCTGAGCTGCCAGCAGATACCTCAGCCCGTGCCCAGTGCCAGAGCACGGAGCCAAGCCCTGTTCCCACAGGCAACTGCCTGGTTGGAGGCTCCTGCCACGGGCACTGGATGCTGGGGGTTCTCTGCTTCCAAGGGAGAAATGAAGGAATGAGCCCCAGGAGACGATGTGGACCCACCAGCCACTTGCAGAGCAGTGGCAAAGGCACAGGATGGAGCCAGCAAGGGGCTGAAGAGCCCAGTTCTGCTCCCTGCCAAAGGGGCTGTGCTGGGCAGCACTGAGAACACACATGTCCAAAGCAGAGTGAAGCCCTGGCTAAGGTTGTGGGCCAGCCCAGCCCAGCTGACACACAGGGCCCAAGAAAACCTTTATTTCCATGTTAAAGCCTGGATTTGCAAGGCTGGACTTTTATTCTGGCCCTCACAAAACATCCCTCGGTGTGCGTGAGCTGATGTTTTTCTTGTTAAACTGTAGGAGGGATTACAGAGCCCTGAACAAAACGCTTGAGACAGGGAAATAAATCAGCACAGAGAGGAAAAGAGACATGGCTAAGAGAGAATTCCATGGCATGGAGGGACTCCAGGATGCAGCCACGGGAAAGATGCTGGGACCTCCGGAGCATCCAGCGTGAATTTAAGGAATTCACCTGCCTGAGCCACATCCAAACCCAGCAGGGCCCACCTGCATCTCCCAGTCAGCAGTGGCAGCTCATTTATGGTGGGAATTGGGGATTTGGGGGCACATGACAGAAATGCCCTCCTCTTCCTCAGCACCCTCCCCGCCCCAGAGCTGCTGTCCCTGAGTGTGGCTGCTGAATTTCTTCAAAACAAACACATTTTCGAGTTTTCCCACACGCTGCTCGTTGCTCCCTTTGATTTATTTTTCGTTTATTTAGCAGCTTCAAAGCGAGGGCTGGGAGGAGGGAGGGGAGCAGATCGCAGGCTGCCCCTGCCTCCCCCGGGGCAGCCCCACAATCCCATCACTGCCGGCTCCCGGTGCGATCCCAACCCCGGCATTGACGGCCACAAAGGGATTAAAGCCCGGCCTTTGGGCTGATGGCTCTGCCAGGGGGCTGGGGTTGCTCCTCATCTCTGCAGCGCCGCAGCAAGCTTTGCAAACAGATTTCATTTGAGGATATGGATTTATTTTTTTTCCTCCCTAGGATTTGTATGTTTCCTGGCTGTTTTCACTCTAATATTTCCTGGTTTGGAGGAGAGGAACCAATGCACAAACAAGCAGGGGATGAAAGGAGCCAGAAGCAGCAGCGCTGCTGTCGCAGCCCAGTGCGTGAACACACAGGGATTCTGGCCAGGCCGGTGCCGCAGCTCAGCAGCATCACCATCACCATCATCATCATCATCATCCCTCGCCCACCGGCACGGCCCAGCTTCCACCCGGGGAACAATGCCCAACCTTTAACCCGTGTTCCTCCCGAGTATGCTGGGAAAACATCCGCTGCTCCCAAACAATGGCACCATTTATCGAGAGCAACAGGCTCGGAGCTGCAGGGAAATCAGCTCCCCTAAAAGGGAGGCTGGGAAAAAAAAAAAAAAAAAACCCGGGATTTTTTTTTTTTTCCCCAAAGCAGCTAAAAATGGAAATTCACTTTCCAGAAGCATTTGCTAGACTTAAAATATTCAGCGAAAAATCGTTTCAGCTCTTCTCTCTGTACATACAAATGTTTTGTATACTCCCCTTCCTGATACATTTTGTTGTAAAACACAGACTGAAGTTTGGATTAAACGAGAGGGGAGGAGGAAAACAGGGATGAGGTGCTGTGCTGGGCAAGGGCCTGTTTGCTGAGGGTCCAGCTCCGGGAATGCCTGGGAATGGGTGTTTTGCAGGACACCCCCAGTGCACGTAGGCAAAGGCATTTCTCAGCATCGCCGTGGCAGATGGGCAGATGTTTGTGCATTTAATAATCCGTCTGTGCCATCGAGCCCCTAAACGTGCCATCGAGCCCCTAAATGTACCATCGAGCCCCTAAACGTTCCATCCAGACCCCAAAGGAGCCGGTTCCCAGGCAGGTGCACTCACCACCCTCTCTTCAGAGGGAAATGAAGCCACGGTAACAGCCCATCCCAACTCTCACTTGCTCCACTAGAATAATCCTGATATTCCCCAAACAGGGCGGCAGAGCTGCCGCCCCCACCACCCCAGGGACCCCCCAAGGTTGGGGGTGGCCGTGTTTTGTGCTGGGAGAGAGCAATGCCCACCCCCAAAACCAACACCGCCTTTTGCTCTGATTATCTGGCAGAAACCACGAGCCGCGACCAGGCTGCAGCCTGAGAACACCCATCCTGCGGGGCAGCGCTCACGCCTCGATAAACCTGGGAAGCGCAGGAAATGAGATCCTCGCCTAAAACTGACATCACTCTCCTGCGGCAGCTCCGGGAGCGCCAACCCCGCAGCTCGCTCCGGGTTACGAGGAGCGGTTCCATCCAGGCAGGCAGGGAGCGGGATGCAGGCAGCGGGATGCAGGGGAGGCAGCGAGATGCAGGCAGGGAGCGGGTGGAGGCAGAAGGATGCAGGCAGCGGGATGCAGGCAGGGAGCGGCTGGGGGCAGACGGATGCAGGCAGAGAGATGCAGGCAGGGATCGGGCTGAGGCAGCGGGCCGCGGGCAGGCAGCGGGATGCCGGCAGCGCATCCCCGGCCCCGCTGCGCCTCCGAGCATCACATGGCGAGCACAAAAGCCCCGCGGCCGCTCTGCCCCCGCTGCNGGCCGCGGCCGGTCCCGCCTCTGCCCGCACACGCAGCGCGGGGGGAGCCGGGCAGGGCCGGGGCAGCCGCGGTCCTCCCCTGGGAACAGAGGGAATAAAACCCCAAAGACCCCACCCCCGGACACTACGCTATGGGGAAAACTCCCCAAATCCCCGCGGGCGATGCTGCGGCAGCCGCGGGTCCGGCCCCCCGAGCCCCCCGAGCCGCGGCCCCGGCCCCGCGGGGTGATGGATCGCGGCTGCGAAGGCACCAGCTGCCCAAAGACACCTCAAAGAAGAGCGAGCAGACACCTTCCCGCTGCCTCCTGCCACAGAAAGCCAGCGCGGGATTTTCTGGGAGAGGCTCTGCCCTACATTCCCGGCTATTTATACCTCCTGCAGCCCGCAGCGAGGGAAGGGCAGCTCTGCCAGGGCACCCACCCGGGCCAAGCCCCCACCGCACATGAGAGGGGGTCTGGCATCCAGGGAAACCCATCGGATGAGGGGAAACAGCGCCAGGGGAGGCTCGGGTTGGACAGCAGCAAAGATTTCTTCATTGAAGGATTAAAGCATTAAGCAGGCTGCCCAGGGAAGTGCTGGAGTCACCACCCCTGGAAGTGTTCAAAAAACAAGTGGTTGTGGCACTTCACGATGTGGTTCAGGGGGCTCGGGGGTGTTCGGTCAAAGGTTGGGATTGATGATCTTGGAGGTGTTTCCAACCTAAACACGTACCCCCACAGACTCATTTACTGGGGCTGGGCTGAGCCTGGCCACGGCTGGGGGAGAGGACACAGCCAATCCCACGATCAAGCCCTAATTTTGGCTGGACACAGCCCGACCAAGGGGCACCAAAACACCCAGAGAGTGACGGGCTGGGCTCACCCCGAGCACTGGGCACGCTCACCCAGGCAGGCTCCAGCCCTTTGGATGCCACTAGCATTGATTCCACGTCTCCCCTCCTTTCATTAGGGCTTTATCCTGCTCTCAGTCGCAGCTGCAGCAGCGTTCAGGGTCACACATGACTCTGAAATCCAGACACACTTGCTCACAGAGCAGCTCAGATTTGATTCCCCACACCAGATGTGCCTCTAGGAAAAAAAAGGCCTTTGTAGGATCATCGCTGTGCCCCGGCTTTCCCAGCTTCCCACCAGCACACACAGGCTGGAGCAGCCGTGGGCGGATGGATGGAGAGTCCCTGGAGTCCCTGAGCAGCTGGGACGTGGAGGAGAGAACCCTCCAGACCCTCCTCCCCAGTGCCCTCTCCCCTACAGCAGCAGAGGTTTTTTTAAAGAAACAGATATTTAATTTAAAAAGGAAAAAAACCCAATACATTCTGCATAAGTTTGTAAGAGAGGATGGAGTCATGCCTGGTTTTTACTGCAGAAAATCCCATTCAACCAGCTGGGTAATGAAACATGTTCTGCTATTTCCAAACAACAAAATAAAAGTTAAAAAAAATCATCAGAAATAAATTTTTAATGTGTAACCTTGGTCCTGCTTTGGAGAAGTATCCGTGATAAGCTAAAAGCAGCTCCATGTATTACATAAACCCTAATGCCATTTATTTTGTGCATCACAAGGAAAACTCCCAAAATTACCCCCCACTTCCCACGTGCTGGTCTATCTATACTGATGGTGACTCAGAGCTGATCCCAGTGGGGACTGCACCAACCTCCCCACAGCCAGGGCTGCTGGGCCATGGGGTGAGCCCCCCAACACACTGAACAGCTTATTCCTTTGGGAAAATGACCCCAGACAGAGCCATGGTCACCTGCTGCAGGAAAAGCACCTGTTTGCAGCAAAGCTCTGCCCTCCAGGATGAGCCTGGGATGGAGGTGGAAAGGGCCAGGCATTCTCCTCAACCTCTGGCTTTACTCCTCTGCTCTGTCTCCATTTGCATTATCCGTGCAGAAATGAGGTGGGAAGGCAGGTAATAATTAAAGCAGGGAGTGATTACAGTGAGTGAAAGGCTCCTGGCAGCTCTCCAGGTGGGTCAGTGGGAAAGGCTGCTGGGTGAAGGCAGGGAACACGTGCCAGGATATCCTTGGAGGTGCAGCCCAGTGGGAAGACCCAGGAAAGCCCCCTGAGCCCCCAACAGCCCCTTCTCAGCTGGGAAAGGGAAAGCTGGGGGGGCCTGCACTGCCTGGTTTGCATTTCTTATTGAGGCACCCTCTAATTCAGGGCATCTTTTACCACTTTGGAGACAACCCTGCCCAGTTTTCCTGAAGCTTTGCCCCAAGCCAGCTCTGAACTAGATATGTGAAAGTAGAGACCACAAAGTCCCGGAAAACTTCTCCAGGGGGTCTGACACAACACTGGCATGAAACCCTTTCCTTCAAACCCCCTCCAGAGGGTCTGGGAAGATGCTGCTCAGGGCCAGGGGCTGTCCTGGCTCAGTCCCCCAGCCCGGGGCTGCAGCTGAGGTGGCACCAGGACTGGGCCAGGCCTGATGCCCTGGATGCCCGCAGGGGTCAGGACACCAGGAATTCAGTCCCATGGCACAGGCAGCAGCACCCCTCCTCCTGCTCCCCACACACACAGCTGTACCAGGCACGCTCACATTCTTGCACTGAACAACAGGATTTCATGAATTACCCTTCTACAGAAGGAGAAAACACCCGGTATGGCCAGTTCTGGGGGAAAAAATGTCCTTTTTGAGTCTGTGCACATACTTTTTTAAAGCTTACATGGCACATCCCAAGTGCTGTCCCTCTCTAGCAGTCCTGTTTTTGGGAGGCAAAGGCAGGCAAGAGAATTCCCCCTGGCAAGGCTGTCCCTGCCTGCCCTCACCCCAACCTGCCGCTGCACCTCTGCCCCGGCTCCAAGGAAATGATTAACCGTGCAGAGGGAGTACCACCCGGGGGTTATCAGCTCTGCCATCACCATTCCCGCTGGGAAAAACGCTCCTTAAAAAGAATAAAGCCGCGCAGCAAACCCCGGTGTCTGGGAGCCCAGGGCAGCCGTGGGAGGGGAGGGGAGGGAAGGGAAGCAGCCGGATTACTCACATGGAAGCCACAGCCAGCCCTTTTCCTGACGTGCTTCTCATTTCTCACTGTCCCACACGTTTATTTTTACCCACACGTGTCGTGCTCTGTGCCTGAACCTCCCCAGCTGCAGGGACTTACCCAGCCCTTCACCCGCCGGGCTCTGCACTGGGAAGGAAAAGGGCAGGAGCAGCGTTTGCTCAGCAAGGCAGGCGAGATATGGGATTCCTGCTCGCTCGTGGAAACACCACAAAGGTTTTCCTGCCCACAGTCATTCCTCCAGGGGCGTTATCAGGTGGGAAAGTTTATTTTTCAGGCTGGTGTTGGCCAAGCCATTTGGCTCATACAAAAAGCCAGGCTGAAATAACAGGCTTTTTTTTTTTTTTTTCCCTTCCCAATCTCAAAATAAACGTGTAGGCAGGGAAAAATGAGGGAGGAGCTGAACACCTGGGAATGTTTGTCTCAATTTTCATAGACTCATAGAGTGGTTTGGGTTGGAAGGGACCTTAAAGCCCACCCAGTGCCACCCCCTGCCATGGGCAGGGACACCTCCCACCAGCCCAGGTTGCTCCAAGCCCTGTCCAACCTGGCCTGGGACACTCCCAGGGCTGGAGCAGCCACAGCTTCTCTGGGCACCCTGTGCCAGGGCCTGCCCACCCTCCCAGGGGAGAATTCCTTCCCAATATCCCATCTGTCCCTGCCCTCTGGCAGTGGGAAGCCATTCCCTGTGTGCTGTCCCTCCATGCCTTGTCCCCAGTCCCTCCCCAGCTCTCCTGGAGCCCCTTTAGGCACTGGGAGGGGCTCTCAGGTGTCCCTGGAGCCTTCTCTTCTCCAGGTGGAAATTCCCAGCTCTCCCAGCCTGGCTCCAGCCCTTGGAGCATCTCTGTGGCCTCTCCTGGCACAACACCCCATCACAGCAGAGGGACCCCCATGCCCATGGACTTGCCCAAGCACAACAAGCTCACAGGGAATCAGGAATTAAATACAGCATCCCAGGATTTCGGCTTTATTTGCTGATGATTTCCTGGGAGTGATGGATTTAGCTCCTCTTTAAGCCAAGCTAAAGCTTTCCCAGGGTTTAAATCCAGCAAGAAAAATAAAGAAAAAGAGATTATTTTTAATCAGTTAATACTAGACATCTGCTTGGAAAGGGGAGCACTTGTTTGGATTACATCCATGTATAATGCTCTAGACTATTACTTTTTTATTTAAGGAAGAGGATGCTGAGGGGTTTTCCATCATTTTGGATGTGTCACTCTGCTCTACAAGGGGATAAACCTCCAATGGTTTAACAACCCAATGTCCTTCCCTTTTCCATGCCCTTTGTACTTCCCTGAAGGTTTCTGGAAGACCTTTAAAAGTCCTTTACAACCCCCCCTGGAAGCACAGGGGTACCAGCTGATTGATTTAAGATAAAAATGCGTAATACATAATCAAACCACGACTTTCCCTTCCCTCAAAACACGGAACAGAAGGATACAGCAATTTCACATTCTGACTCCTCCAAGGCACAGGGTGTCAAACACTCTACAGGGAATTGGAGGGGATCATTTAAGCCACACAAGTATTTATAACTCTCTGGTGATATAAAAGTGACAAAACATATGGAAAACAACCAGACTTTTCCATGGAGCCCATCCAGGAAGGTTTGCTGGTACCACACAGGCTTCGTTTTTAATTGGCCAATTTATAAGCTGGATCACATGTGTGTAACAGAGAATCTGCAGGCAGGGGGATGATGAGCAGGTATGAGCCCACCAAGCACTCACTGCTAAGGAACAGAGAAGGGGAACCTGAGAGCCTTTTCCAGTGCCTAAAGGGGCTCCACAAGAGCTGGAGAGGGACTGGGGACAAGGCAGGGAGGGACAGGACACAAGGAATGGTTTAAAGCTGAGGGAGGGTGGATATTGGGAAGGAATTCTCCCCTGGGAGGGTGGGCAGGCCCTGGCACAAGGTGCCCAGAGAAGCTGTGGCTGCCCCAGCCCTGGGAGTGTAAAAGGCCAGGTTGGATGGAGCTTTGGAGCAACCTGGGCTGCTGGGAGGTGTCCCTACCCATGGGAAGGGGTGGAAAGGGATGAGCATTTAGTCCTTTCCACCCCCAATTATTCTCTGTGAGCCAATTCATCTACCAGCATTAAGGAGTGTGTGGGTACAGCAACAGAAAAGCTCCAGCTGCCTCACTGCCACTTAATTTATATCGTTAAGGATAAGTTCTTTGGGCAATGCAGCATTCCCAATGTGCACAATGCTGTGGACAACACGGGCTCTTCAGCAGGGCAAGGCAAACCCCCCAGGTTTTGTATCCAACCCACCTCCCCTGCAGCACCGTTTCTGCCCCACCTGGGAGAGGATTTGGAGCAAATCCCACCAGCCACAACCCATTGCCCACAGTCTGGGCTGGCACACACAGTGCCCTGCAGGAGACCTGACACTGGCAAAGCAGAGGGCTTGGCTTGGGTGGCATCGGCCTGAGCTGAGCCAACACCAAACCTCGGCCATCGTCCCTCCCACGGCTGATGTGCAAGTCCAGCCCAGGGGCAGCTGCTCCAGCAGCATTGCCAGTCCTGCTGGAGCAGCTGTGCCCGACCTCAGCCACCCCCTGCCTTCACCAGGAGCAGCCTGGCACCGGCAGCTGGGCCTGGCACACCCTCTGCAATCCAGGGGACCCCCCGACTTCACCTCAAAATCCCATTTGCTGCTCCAGCCCGTGCTGGGGTGGAGAATTCTGGTACCAGCAGCTCCCCAAACCATCTGAAGTCTTACATGCAATATTCCCAAGGCTGCAGCTTTATAAATATTGATACAGAGTTACTGAAAATCATTAAAGTGTGAGCTGTAAGGACCATCTTCATCTCATCTTTTTGATAATAAATTCAATAGAATGTTTTAACTGCCCTAATAACCCATTTTCCAATCTGTGGTCAGCACATCCAGGCTCGCTTTGCAGCTCACAGACAAGTTTCCCTATCCCTCCTTCCCCCTTTATTTTATTTATTTTCATTTTCCAAATATAAATTTTCTATATCTGAAAATATATTTGAAACAAATAAAGTTGCACTGAGCCCCATGACACACATTTTAACAGCAGATAGAGAGAATTAATATATTTTTCCATGACAAAGAGGGAGGAGGGGGAAAATGACAGGACAAGAGAGGGATTTTCCCTGCGAGGATGAAGGACCCTCCTCAGCCTGGGGCAGCAAGGGATTATGAGGGAGTGATGCTGAGCTGGGAGCAGGGACAGACACCCCACAGCCCATGCTCAGCACTTAAAAATCATGAAGCTACTGGTCTGGGGCCAAGAGTAATTTCTGGATGAAATATTAAGCCCTTTTAATTGTGGCAAAATCCCTGGAACTCCAGGCAAGGCAGAGCAGCACAACCTGCACTCCAAGACAGGTGATTAATTAAACTTTAGTCTGCTCTGTACAACTTATTTCATCCTACAAGGAAAATGAGGGGCTGAGTCATCAATTATAAATAATGCCTTGACCCCCCCAGGAGCCAGAGGGCAACATCTGGGGCTGGGGCTGGGATTATCCTGCCTCCAGGTCATCTATCCCTTTCCATTCCCCTCGTGTTTTCCAGCCGGGAACAGCTGAGAGGGCTTATTTCTGCGTTGGCTTTATTTTACAACTCATTTTACTTGCAAAACGGGTGCTAAAAGCCCAGAGCAGGGACTTGCAGGCTGAAGAATAAACACACCACGATACAAACTCCGTGGGCAACGAAAAGTCTCCTTTTCACCCAGAGGCAAACACCATAAATCTGAATATAGAGGTGCAAACAGGTACCAGTGTGTCCTTTAAATGCTTCCTCTAGGAAAGAGAGTGCAGAGACAAACCCTCCTCTGAGTCACGGTCAGGACAAAACCAGAAGGGGTTTTTCCCCCACTGCTCTGAAGGCTGAGCCCCATAAATCAAAGTTTACTGGCAGAAATCCCCTCTTTTTTGGGGTATCTGCTTACACTGTGCACACAGCTGTCCCCAAATCCCAAATCTCTCAGCCAGGCTCAGTCCCTGTCCCTGCTGAGATCAGGACTTTGGGAGTTTGGGGTGGAGCAAACACAGCTCCATATGAGTAGAGCCCTGCTCTTGCCTCAGGTTGAAATTTTGTAGGGATGATTTTTTGGGTTTGCCCCCCAACCCCACTGTCACTTGAGAAAGGAAACCCAAGCTCATTACTCCTAACAGCTATCACTTACAACCCCCAAACCAACTGCATCACTGATAAGAAATCCCATTCCTGCCCCTTGCTGACCCCCAGCTTGCAAACTCAGGATTTAAAATCAGGCCTGAGTTTTGCCCCTGGCAGGGCAGGAACCAGGAGGCTGGAAAAGCTAAAAATAACAGGCTAAGCAAGGGTGGATCCCAAGTGAGCCTCATTAGTCACAGAGCGAGGGAGCCACGGGGCTGCTGCTGATGGCACAGCAGCACCATAGAAGAGCAACAAAACCCTCTTGTCTCTTAAATCTCTTTTTTCCCCCTGTCCTGCTCTATCTCAGGCATTCTTTCCCTGCTCTGGCAGCCCCCAACTCCTCCTGAGAACACGGGCTCTTGTTTTCTGCGAGCCTTTCCACGGAATAAAGATCATTCTAAGGTGATTCACTGTAAGGTGTCTGCTGGAATGGCACCAATACTGACAGACAGGCATGGGAGGGGGTTATTAGAGGTTGGGGGTGGGATTTTCGTTCACTTACACCATCTCTGTGTCCAAATTGAGTGTTTGAGTTGAGTGCTGGAGTCCCTGATGGCAGAAAGGCCCAGCAAGGGCAGCGCTCGCTCCCAGAGGATTAATTTGGATGACACAAAGGGGAAGGTGCAACTTGCAGTTTTCCCTTGGGATGAAGCCATGGAACAAACAGAGGGATTAGTGAGGAGGGAATTCTTGCCAGGGTGAGGCCCTGGTACAAGTTGCCCAGAGAAGCTGTGGCTGCCCCTGGATCCCTGGAAGAGTCCAAGGCCAACTTGGAGCAACCTGGGCTGGTGGGAGGTGTCCCTGCCCGTGGCAGGGGGTGGAACAAGATGAGCTTTAAGGTCCCTCCCAACTGAACCCAGTCTGTGATTCTATGATATAAACATGAAGGAACATCAAAGCCCAGCCTGCACCTCACATGTGACGATCCCTGGGAATTCTCAGGATACCTGGGAACCTGGGAGCGGGAGCAGGAGCATCATGTTATCCCAGCAGGGATGCATTTGCACACAGAGGCTCTTTGTTCCCAAGGCCAAAATGCAGAGAATTACTGTTTGTTCTCATGACAGGGGCTGTGTCTGATGCTCCTCTGAGCATCACACTCACCCAAAGCAGCCTTGCAAGCCCCTTCTCCAGCAGGAACTAATGCCCACCCAGAGCGTTCCAGCTCCACGCACTGCTCCACTGTCATTGGCAAGTTTAAAAGGAATAATGATGATTAAGCAGGGAAATGAGGTTTTAGTGCTTCAGCACTCGTGAAGACAAATGAAAAGTCAACTATAGAGAAGAAAAGAGAGCAGAGCTGCACATAAAGCTGTGTCTTGGCCCAGTTTCAGCCCCTGCCGACGGCCAGGGGGGCAGGAGCACTCGCCCCATCCCGTGCCCTACCACAGCCTCGGCTTTTAATGTCACTTTGGACTTCCACCTTTTATGTCAGGGCATTAAATCCACCATCAGAGCCCTGCACCACCAGGGCAGGCTCGAGGAGTAAGGGTTGTTCTGGCAAAGCTTGAGGAACTCCTCAGCAATCAGGTGTTGGCACAACCTGTGGACGTGCAGAGGCTGTTTCTGGCCTCAGGCTCCCTCTACAGAGAAATCAGAGGTTATATTTGTGCATTTTACGGAACTATCAGCACAAAAGGAGCTGGTGGCTTTCCCTGGGGAAAGTTTATTTCCCAGGAAACTGTTATTTCTCCAGCAGCCACGTGCTATGCTACATGTTTACTGATTTCCCTCCACGTGGATTAATGTAACAAGCAGAAAAATCCTCTTCCTGAAGCTCCAGTTCCTGCATCACTGACACCTCCTCTGTGGGATGGAATGCTGCCCCTTGGGAATCAAGGCACTCTTGGATCCCAACCTTGTGATTCCAGCTTGGTTTGGCCCAGGGCAGAACATGAAAATCAGAGTAATTAAGCCTTAATTGTTATGCAGACCCCACAGGCAGCAGTGGCTGAGCCCAGCCTTCCTGAAGGCTCCTGCTGCAGCCCCTGCAAGTTCCTGGATGCTGCAGGAGCTCTCCAGCATTATTATTATTTGTAGCAGCAATTCCAATGACATAAACCTTCAGCTCACTCTACATCCAAAGCATTTCTGGAGGAGGAGAGTGTATGGATAACAGGGAAGGGGGGACTGCAGGTGGAGCTCTGGAGAGGATGGAGCTTGGAGCCATTCCCTGGGGATAACAGGGCTTTGTGCTCCGTGTCGGACCAAGCCATGCAGAGATCTGGGATGGGGAAGGGCCCAACCCCACCATCACCACCAAATCTCATCTCTACATCCAGCAAAATATATATATATTTATATGGCAATATGGGGGCAGGGGACTAGATGGACTTCGAGTCCATTCCAACCCCTTAACATTCTGTGATTCCATCTGTAATTGTGGGAAATCCTCATCCTTCTGTCTTATGGACAGCCTGGAGTGGTATTTCCTGGCAAACAGGTTAGTCCTTCCAGCCTCTGAGCAGAGGGCTGGCCAAACTGAGCACCTATTGTGTGCAATTTAAATATTAACAACGCCTGGAAATAATGGCCATTTTGGGGATGCATTGTAGAGGGATTCCAGGAGAAGAGGGCTCAAGGCTGTATTCAAAGTTTGCAGGGACCCTGATTTTCACCTCCTTTGCCCTTCCCAGAAGCAGAGACTTGGAAAAGGTCCCGGAGATGTTTCTTTCCAAGGCCACGGGATGATTC
Source organism: Scytalopus superciliaris (assembly GCA_013400415.1). Classification (NCBI taxonomy): domain Eukaryota; kingdom Metazoa; phylum Chordata; class Aves; order Passeriformes; family Rhinocryptidae; genus Scytalopus; species Scytalopus superciliaris. Next base: position 27,826 of record VXBX01009158.1, read on the forward strand.
CCTGCTGCTCCCAGGTGAGCCTGGAGAAGGAACAAGCTGGGAGCCTTCCTCCCAAGAAAAGGCCTCTTTGATCTCTGCAAGCACAGCTAGAAGTTGGTTTTATACCTTTAAAAGGAGAACTAATGGATGAGAAAGCAGGAGAAGAAAGGAAAGGCCAGCTGGATTGTGGCAGGATAAATGCTAAGCAGTTGGATATTATGCATTAATGCAAATGCACAGCATAGAGAATTCAGGATGGCAAAATGAGTCACAGATTAATTATTTCTTCTGAACTCCCAAGAACAGTTGCTCATCAGACACCTCTCAAGCCAAGGAGCCAGAGGAGGGGATGACCACGCATGACTCAGGTACAGAATCCTGCCATTTCCCCAAGTCCCTCTTTAATAAATCCAATATAGGAATTACATGAAATAAAAAGTTTAGATTAAATTTTTAATAACTCACTAAAAGCATCTCGATTCCCTACGCACCACACACACCCCAGCAGCTCTTGTGTGCATAAAGAATTAAGCACTTTAATACAGTTCTCTTTTATTTTTTAACATTGCCATCTACCAGCAGAGAGAGAGAGCCAAATCTCAGCCCAGCACTCCCCTTTGCTCCCTGAGCCCTCCAAGCTGCAGCTTTGCCCTCACACCCTCGCATTTCACTGTGACAAAGCCCAGAGCAGCCAAATCAAAGTGCTCACAGTGTGGTTTTGGCCCCTGCAGGGGACGTGCAGATCACTGAGCTGCAAACCCACGGGGGCACTGTCAATAAGAGCCACCACTCCTGGCACACAGAAGGGAAAGACAAACACCCCAAAACCCGGAAAGCCTCGAGGAGAAGAGGGATTGTGGAGCACCTCATGTCTAAGGCAACAACTGCGGGCCATTCCAAGAGGAAAAGTCATTGCCCACGAAGCCACGGGTGCTGTGCTTGGGCAGAGCAAGAGCTGGGAGGAAGACTTTTAAATCATTTTAGTTATAACTGAGGAAGGTTCTCCCACAAAAGCAGAATTCTTTGTACATTGAACAGCCAAAACAGCCCAAACTCCAGTGCTGGAGAAGCCAGAGCCCCCCCAGCAGAGTTCCTCTGCCTGGCTGAGGATGAGGGATTCCCCTGACCCACAGGGATTCATGGATCACGGTGGCCAGCCTTGGAAAACACTGCCCAACTGATGTGATTATTTGACACAGCTGTTTGGTTTAGAAAATAAAAACCTATTGTAAGACAGTGGGAGAAACAGGAAAATCAGATTTACACCCAGTGGTGATTATACCAAACCTTTGTAACTTCACAGGGAATTTTATACACCTTCACAACAGGCTTTCCCTGCAGAAAAGCATCATAAAAGTTCTTTTTTCCCCCCCTCAAAATATGAACTGATGCTCCCTGAAACCTCCTTTGGGCTGCACCGCCACATCCTGGCGCTGCTGCAAACACAGCAACTCACACAGGCTACATTTCTAACCTTATTTGTTCAAACAGAATTCCCCTGACACGAGCAAGGAAACATTTGATTTCACCTGGGGATCTGTGGCATCCAAACCCAAACCGGTTTGGAGCTGGGAAAGCTCCTTTTACCTTCCCACAGAAAACCATGCAGGTTCTCCCGGGAGTGTTGCTTGGCTCAGGGGCTCCAGGCAGCACATGAGGACCTGACTTTATCCCACTGACCTTAATTCTACTGATTTTTCAGGAGCAGGAGAAATAATGCCCTGGGCACAGTCAGAATCCAGTGATTTATTTCCAGTTTCTACAAACCTTTAGGAAATAATCAAGTATTGCCCTTGATTTTCCAACCAGCCAAAGCAAACCCTCCTCAAATCCAGGCAGAGAGGAGTAAGGAAATAAATCACAGTAATTCTCGCTGTTCCTGTCCCTGCTAAGCCAATTCTGCTGGTAATATAAGCACACTCGGCAAGGTTTGGGGGTATTTGGAGCATTATTTGGAATATTGAAATAAGGACTGCCAGCACAAAGGTCCCTGAGGAGAAGCTGTCACCGCCAGTTTGGGGGTCAGGACAGTCCTGGCTTTCGAGTGCTCCTCAGCAGGGCTGCAACTGTGCTTTGAGTTGCACTGAAGAACCCCTTTTTATATGGTTTTAAATACCCTCTGCCTGTAATTTGTCTCTGCACGTGCAGCATTTTCCAGAGTTCCAGGTGTTCCAGACACCCCATCCCGCCCCACTGCCAGGCCCCCACCCCCTCCACCCACAGCAGAAACAGCAGGTTTTACACAGCACAGGTCAGCTCTGAGGATTAAACCCCCACGACCTTGCATTTATCACACCTAATATGCAAGAAATAGATGCATAAGCACATAATTATTATCCTGGCAAATAAGCATTCCTGCTGCTGTGTCAACCCCAGGCACTTCGGTGGAAGCGGGAATTGGAAGGATTAGTGGAGGCGCAGCACGGGAGGGGCACGGGGGCTCCAGAATCCCTGCCCTGCAAGATTTGCCCACCAAAATGATGCTGTGAGACAATAAAACTGTTGACTGGCACACAGGCTCACCTGTCTCCTGGGAAATCCTTCACATCTGCTACTTATGATGCTCAATAGCAAACCCATGAAGTTAAAACAGACCCTCACACAGCACAAACATCAGGCACGTTCAAGGGAGATTTACTGGCCCTGCAACACGATTAGCATCAGAACAACCCAACTTTCTCAGCTTTTCCTGGGGATTTCCACATCCCATGGGAACCGTCCACTTACCAGCCGACTGGGAGGCACTGCTAGCTCGCGGGGGTCCATCACCCGGAGCGATTCCCATCCCGGGAACACTCCGAGAGAGGGGAGCCCTTCCCCACCCGGGGCATTCCCAGTCCTTCGCGGGCAGGCTCTGCAGCACCGATGGGTTATGGGCGGTGGGGGTTCTGCCTGGCCTGGCTTTGGAAGCAGCAAACACACACCTCTCCACTCTGTGTCATTACCAACACTCAAGGGACAAGAACTGAGAATTCCTGGCGATTTTTCTCAGCTGAATGCCACGGCACCCCGGGGCAGATCGCTGAGACCTCCCCAGCCTCCTCTGACCTTTGAGCTGGGTGGAAGGTGGCCAAAGTCCAGCACTGTCCCGATTCCCGCAGGTCCCCACCCCAGGGACACTGGCACGAGGCAAACACAAACCCCTGCTTTGCCTGAAATGACAGTATTTTCCACAGTTAAAAGCTTTGTTTCCGTGTCAAAGCCTTAAACCAAATTAACAGCCCTGAGGAATCGCCCTCATGGTGACTCTGCCTTTCTTCAGTCGCCTGGTGAAGAGTTAAATGGTCAGAGCAAGAAGGTGAAAGAGCTGTCAGGTGGACAGAGAAGGTCCTGCCGGGCTCCTGAGCTGCAGGAATGACAGAAATGCAATTTCCTGCAAGGCAGAAGTTGGATCTTGGAAATCAGCGTGTCAGAAGTTAACACTGACAGCTCTTGTCTGGGGAAAATTGCTGCCAGGCACTGAAGCCCTGGCTGTTACCCCCTGCTCCCAACGCTCCCAGCCAAGGCAACATCACACATCGTCTGGGGATGAAGAAACCAACACTTCAGGAGAGCTCAGTCAAGCAATTACTGCTTGTTTGAAGTGAGAACAAACTCACTGCCAATCTTCAAGGCCGTATTTGCTCCCTAAATGCTGGGACAGCACTCCAAGGTGGACCAAAGCTTTACACCAAGAGAGCAGCTTGATCCCAACCCACTTCCCTGCCAGTTCTGCTACACCAATACTCTCACAGCACTTTAACAAGCAGCTGGTGGATGTACAAACATCATTCCTGGCTCCATTCCTCTCCTCTCTCTTGCCAACCTGGTCTATGCATTTCTCCTTCCACGACGGCTCCTCTGACCCAGCTCTGTCCCAGGCAAACCAGACCCCTGCCCTGCCCAATTATTAAATTACTTAAAGATTTCACCCCACATTTAGAATTTACTTCAAACTTTCAGCAGATTTGAGAGAAGACACCAACAAAGCCACAGGCAGAAGAAACAGATATTTACGTGGTCCATGCTTTTGGCATCTCCTTTTCCCAGAATCAGGGAATCCTTAAGGCTGGAGAAGCTCTCTAAGACCATCAAGTCCACAATCCTGAAGGTTGGAAAAGGCCTCTCAGACTGTAAATTCCAGCTGTTAATGCAGCACCACCACATTCACCGCCAGCCCATGGCCCCAAGTGCCACATCCACGTGCCTTCTGAACACTTCAGGAGGTTTCCAGCAGTTTCCAAACGCAGACCTGAAACTTTTCCAGCCTGCACATGTGGAGTTCAGGACTGTCACCACCAGCTCTGGATCTCCTTTGCTGCCTTCCAGGCCCTCCCCAGAGTGCTGTGCAGAGCTCCATGGGCAGCTGGATGCCAATCAAACCCAGCTCTGAGCAGAGCAGGAGCACCGTGCCCACCTCCACTGGCTCAAAACAACCTCGAGGGCCAAGTAAGTCCAAAGGAAACACATTTATGTCCCTAACACGCTGTGAATGCACAAGCACTGGGGCCAAGTGATGTGTCTGGACACGCTGCTGATGTGGCATCTGTGGCATTTACCACCAAAGGGACCAAAAAATGGGCATCAACCTGACTCCACAGCACGTGTAGGAACATTTTAGGGATGGAAAGGGAGAGCAGAGGCTCCAGCACACTTTACCCATACAAAAGGTTTCTGCAGAAGTCCTGGAGGCTGCAGGGATGGGCTTTTATCAGCACTGCCTGCAATCAGCTCTGTGGGCAGCACAATTCCCTTGGCAGTGCCAGCCTGGCACAAACAGCCCGGTCTGTGTGTGAGGGCAAGTCGGCTGCCTGAGCCATTTCCCCTCCTGCGAGTGTTTTTTTAATTGCCTGTGGAATTTGCAGATATTCTTCTCAGACAATACACCCTATTGATTGTAATTACCATCCTCGGAGCTGCAATGGGAAGAATATTAAAACCATTAAGGCTGATTTGGATTTTATTGGAGCCATTAGTGAGATGGCGAGCGGGGCGTCGCTGCCTCCCCAGCACCTCCCCAGCTCCTCGGGGCATAAATCAGCTCACAGCACATTTGTTACTGCTTTGGATACAGCCAGGAGTGGAGCAAGGGGGGGAAATTCAAACCTGGGAGGGGGTGGATTCACACAACCAGGTGATGAGATTCATCCAAGCATCTTTGTAATGAACCTGCTGAGCATCAGCTGCCTTCAGAAAAGATGTTGTTTATTCTCTTTGGTGGAGTCCAGAAGAATCAACAACCATCTAACACAACCGACTGGGCTTGCAGGCAGCTCATGTGCCCAAGTGCCGCTCCAAAACCAGCCATTTCCCCTTTATTTGGGAAGAAGGAGGAAATACTCTCCATTTCTAGGCATCTTCTTCCCATGTACCTGGCCCATGTGGAGCCTCCCAGAGCCACCAGACTGATGTGGCATTACAGGATCCCACACCTTGAGGACAACATGCCCATGGATATGGCATGGCCAGGATGACCAGATCCACAGCCCAGCACCATCCAGCCCTCCTGGTCCTGGGGTTGTCTCAGCAGCATCACTCAAAGGGGCTGCCCCTGCCAAGCAGCAGTTCCAAACTCTTCCTGAATGTCCTGGTAGGAATTCCTCAGCCACCATGACCCCGTCTGCAACCTGAGGAACCAGCCTTGGCCTCCTGTCTTTGTGCTGTGGAATTGTACCTGGGCAGCTCAACAGCAGCCACTTCCGTGGAATTAATATTCCCTTTCCCCAGCCTTCCCAGCACCTTGGGGCAGACCTGTGCACTGACAGATGTGACTGAAGGTCCCTCCTCAGCTTAAATGATATTTAGTCCAGCTGCAGCATTCCCAGCCACTCCCTGCATTCCAGCCCAGGTCTTCCTTGCCTGGAAAACCTCCTAAACCCATCTCTGAGCTTCCTTAGAAGTGAGAATTTCCTTCTCCTGTGACGCCAACGTGGCCAATGTCTCTCAGCAGGACACAGCACAGGTCACTGCAGGCTTGTGGATGGCCAGAGCAGGTTGGGAATCTGCAGCCAAGGACAGGAAGAAGGGAGGGAGCAGCCAGGGCCCCTCTCCTGCCACCCAGCCCCATGTGTGACCCCATGGGGAGGGGCACAGCACCAGTGGGCACCAAAGCTGAGCCCAGACCGAGCTGTGACGGTCACTCCTGTCCCAGAGCAGTGACCTCTGCCCTGCCTTCTCTTGGAGCACGATAAAAGCAATTAAATATAGGTACTGACAGCAGAAACAACTCTGTTTGCCTGAACAAAACATCCATGCTGCATTCCCGAGAACGTAAACCAGCCTGAGAAACACTTCCACTCAAAGCAGCAGCTGCTTTCACATCCCATCCCTGGTGAGGAGATGATTCCAGGCCACAGCAGGCCAGGCCCATAGCAGTGAAATTCCCCTTTTCCTGAGATATTCCATAGCAGTCGGAGCAGCCCAGTCCATTTTCTCTGAACTTGCTTCCTGGCTGGTTTCACTTCATGATTTCCATGTTTACAAACACTTGGGCTTCCAGCAGGGCAAGGCAAGGTTTTGTTATAAACAGCAAGATACTGAACGGCAGGGAAATGTCAAGGGCAGGAAAAACAAAAACAAAACCAGAGATTTTCTCCTCAGTCTGCTTTAGCCTTGAAGGTACCGAGCCCATGCAGCTCCTGGGGAGTGCTGGGTGCTACAGACACAGCCCAAGTGCTGCAGGAGGGGCAGGAGGTACCACGGGGACATCAAATAGCTCTTCTGAGCCAGCCAGGAGGTGAAATGTCCCTTCCCAGCAGGATCTGGGCTGCTGCCAACAGTCCTTGCTTTCCCTTTGATCCAGGTGGGAAGCGGAAGGAGCAGAATGGAGTTTACCTCCTCCTCCTCCTCCTCCACCCTGTGAGCCAGGGAAAGGTAAATCCTGGAGCAAAGATAAGGATGGGAAGCAAACAAGAGCCTTCTCAAGTGCCTCCAGGAGAGCCTGTGGGGTGGAGGGTTGAGAGAAGTCTCTCCAGGGCCACACACACTGAAAATCTTGATGTCTGCAGAGTGGAAAACTCCAGTTGCTGTGGGTGTAGGAGAACCAGCAGCTCAGTCCTGCCCATGGGAGATGCTCTCAAGGTGTTGGGCTCCTCATTCCCAAACCTGGCTTGTCCATCAGCAGCTCCTTGTGTTGGGCTCCTCATTCCCAAACCTGGCTTGTCCATCAGCAGCTCCTTGTGTTGGGCTCCTCATTCCCAAACGTGGCTGTCCATCCCCACTCCCTGTGCTGTCTGGGAATGCTCGGTCTGCACGGCACAAGCTGCGAGCTCTGCAGGACAAGTCAGGGCGTGAGGCAGCGGGAATGCCCCCCTGAGCCTTTGTGCTTGCAGGAGGGAAAGGAAGGAAGGAGGAGGAAAATCCTGACAGGGGTGAACACACAGAATTCCTTAGGTGACAGCTCAGCCGGTTAAGCACATGCCCGCAGGCAAAGAGTTTCCAGCGGTGGGTGCTGCCAGCAGTTTATCAGATAAGGCTGAGAGAAATGAGCTCCCGAACCACAAAAATGAGGTGGGTTATTTTTTTTTTAAAGCTGAGTTTCTGCACAAATGACTGTAATTAAAGGATGTTACCTGTCAGTTCCTCAGGGCACTGAGGCTGCAACAGTTCAGGCTTTGGAAAAAAGCATCCTTGCGTGGCAGCAGTCCCACTCATCCCTCAGCTTACTCATCAGTGCCAGCACCCACCCAGATTTGTCATCAATTAGTTGTAACTCAAGGTTTTGGGGGGAAATCCCCACCTCCCCGAGCTCGATGACTTCACAGGAAGGAGAGGGATGGAACGCCTTTTAAAACCCCAAAACTCATGCCAAAACGCCAGGCGTGCCAGAGGCAGGGCCGCGGGGTCTGCCTGGGGAGGCACACACGGCTCATCACGTGTTCCAGCGCATCCAAAGCCTCCTGCAGAGCTTTCGGGAGATTTTGTGGATTCCTTTTAGTTCATACATTATGGAAGAGTCTCAACCGGCGCCGTGTCACCGGCGTGTCTGCAGTGCTTGTTCACATAACCATCACTGCAGCTCAGAAGTTCTGAGTAATTCCTAAATCACTCTGGAAATAACGAGATCACACCACAGTTTACAGGGTTTTCTGTAAAACGGCGTTTGGGGGTTTCATCTCGGCTGGCAAACAGCAGGTTTTTAGGAAGATTCTTTCCCTTAGGAAAGGGGAACGTGCACCACCAGCCTGGCACTGCTCCCAGCCTGGGAAAAGCTGCTATTCCTTGGCCTCTCCAAGGGGAAGCCGCCTCTGAGACAGCCTGCTGGTGGCACCTCACTCCCACTGGGTACCAACACCATCCACTGCCCCATCCCTGGAGTAGCAGGGAACCAGCTCCCACCACAGCCAAAGATCCACTGGGAAAGTTGGAGAATCACAGAATGGATTGTGTTGGAATGGAGCTTAAAGCCCACCCAGTGCCCCCCCCTGCCATGGGCAGGGACACCTCCCACCAGCCCAGGTTGCTCCAAGCCCCGTCCAGCCTGGCCTGGGACACGCCCAGGGATGGGGCAGCCACAGCTTCCCTGGGCACCCTGTGCCAGGGCCTGCCCACCCTCCCAGCCAAGGATTCCTTCCCAATATCCAATCCAAATCTACTTTCCTTCAATCTAAAGCCATACTGCCCCTTGTCCTGTCCCTCCATGCCTTGTCCCGAGTTCCTCTCCAGCTCTCCCGGAGCCCCTTTAGGCACTGGGAGGGGCTCTCAGGTNGGCACGGGCACGGCCCCGCGGGCATGGGCGGCGGGGCAGCGCCGCGCCCACCGCAGGGACACCCCGTCCTCCCCCTCCTCCTCCTCCTCCTCCTCCTCCTCCTCTTCTTCCTCCTCCGAGTCCTCCAGCGCCGCCAGGTCCAGGCTGCTGGGGGACGGCGAGGACTTGCCCTCCGAGCACGGCGTGGCTTTGCTGGAGTTGGATTCCGAGCTGGAGCGGCTGCTGCCGGCGTCGCTGCCTAAATCCATGCCATCCTCCCGGGAATCCTGCCGGAGAGAAGCGAAGCGGAGCTGCCGGGAGCGCTCCGGCCCCGGGCGGGCGGAGCCGGGGCCGGGCAGGGCGGGGGCTCCGCCGGGCGGGAGCTGCGGGGGGCGCCGCTCGGCCGTGCCGAGACACGGGGGGAAATTGGTGGGGGTTGTTATTTTTTTATTTTTAAACTATCATGTTAAGTCATGTTGTTATTATAACTATTATAGATGTTTTTTTCTTCTACTAGAAATTATCGGATTCTTTATTTCCATACTCGGGGCGGGACAATCCCAAACACAAATGCGGGCTGGGCAGGGAAGGGATTGAGAGCTGCCTGAGGAGGATTTGGGGTTGTTGGTTAGTCTGGCTATGTGTGCTGTCAGCCCCAAAATCCGCCCCCCTACCCCATCCTGGGCTGATCCCACAGTGTGAGGGGGGGGATTCTGCCCCTCTGCCCTGCTCAGGTAAGACCCCACCTGCAGTGCTGCCTCCAGCTCTCAAGCCCCCAGCACCTGAAGGATGGGAAGATGTTGGAACGACTCCAGAGGAGGCCCCAAAGATGCTCCAGGGCTGGAGCCCCTCTGCTCTGGAGCCAGGCTGGGAGAGCTGGGGGGTTCCCCTGGAGAAGAGAAGGCTCCAGGGACACCTGAGAGCCCCTCCCAGTGCCTAAAGGGGCTCCAGGAGAGCTGGGGAGGGACTGGGGACAAGGCATGGAGGGACAGCACACAGGGAATGGCTTCCCACTGCCAGAGGGCAGGGCTAGATGGGATATTGGGAAGGAATTCTCCTCTGTGAGGGTGGGCAGGCCCTGGCACTGGTTGCCTGGTCCAGTGGAAGGTGTCGCTGCTCATGGCAGGGGGTGGGACAAGCTGATCTTTAAAGTCCCTTCCAACCCAAACCATTCAGTGATTTTACAAAAGTGGGTTTGCAGAGGGGGCGGCACCCACTCTGCTCAGGGCAGGGGGTGCTCAGGTTTGCAGGCAGGCTCAGTGACAACTCGAGTGCCACCCTCCCTCCCACGCCCCGAGGGGCCACACAGCACCCGCCACAAATCCCCACTGCCACACTCTCCATTTCTTTCCTCCTTTGAAAGTAATTTAAAGTAACTAGTTAAGAGTCGCCTATAAATAACTCGGCTAAAAAAAACTAATCTAGTTTCTATATTCTGGGTCACCGAAGCCAAGTTTAACACGCAAATGTTCCCGTTCCCAAATCCATGGTAAGAAGACCTTTTAAGGTTGTGTGGCTGAAATGGAGAACATTAATCACACGGATGAGCAGCTTCAGCACGTGGTTTGGGAGATGTGGCAGCACCGCCTGCCCTCTGAGCTCGGGCTGCCACATCCCTGCAGGCCAAACCCAATGGGTGCAGTGGGGGAGAGTTCAGGGGATGGTAAAGTTCTGGCAGAGGGAGAAACAGCAACTAGTCTTAATCATAATGAAATTCAAACATTAAATTCGGCGTTTTGCGGCAGAAATAGAGAAATCCACGTAAGAAACACATCCCTGAGGTTGCTCAGCAAGAACAAAAACATCGCTGTATTATCAACACTGTTTTCAGCACAAATCCAAGCCAGCCCTGTCTGAGACACTGTGCAGAAAATTAACTCTGCCCCAGCCAAAACCAGCATGGTGGGGTTTAAAAACATCCTGTTGGGCGGGATGGGGAGGGTGACACTGGATCTTGGACCTGGCACACCCAGCGAGCGGGCACGGGGCAGGGGTGGCAGCTCGGGGGGGTTCTCTCCTTTGTGGTTCCCTGCAGCCCAGCCTGGCTTTGTCAGTGATTCCAAAGGGAGGAGAGGGAGAAGGGAAACATCTGCAGCCAGTTAACTCCTGGGACTTTTGAACTCGTTGCTATGCAGCTGTTCATCCCGAGGAGATGCAGACCTGTGCCGGGGGAGCGGGGGGGACGTGCCTGCTGGGCCACTGGCAAACCCTGCCCAGCCTTTGCCTCCTCAGCAGCACAGACTGACCACCAGGATGGGCAGCGTTTCGGTCCCAGGAGCTCAGGGTACCAAAAACAATGCCATGAGGCAGGGGAAAGATCAGCATAGTCTGTGGGAACCAGGGCACAGACCGGGGCTGGAATGCTTTGGGTGTTGTGGAGACATCCACTCTTCTCCCAGATAACTGTGGAGTAAGAATTAGACTCACAGAAAGGTTTGGGTTGGAAGGGACCTTAAGCTTACCCAGTGCCACCCCTGCCATGGGCAGGGACACCTCCCACCAGCCCAGGGTGCTCCAAGCCCCGTCCAACCTGGCCTTGGACACTCCCAGGGCTGGGGCAGCCACAGCTTCTCTGGGCACCCTGTGCCAGGGCCTGCCCACCCTCACAGGGAAGGATTCCTTCCCAGCATCCCATCTGACCCTGCCTTCTGTCAGTGGGAAGCCATTCCCTCTTATCCTGTCACTACAAACCCTTGTAAATAGTCCCTCTCCAGCTTTCATGTAGGCAGGAGATCCTGGCTCCCAGCCACAGCCTGAGGGATAAAAGGGGCCTGTGATACACATGGAATAATAATACGGATTATTTGGCCAGGTGGGATTAACCTCTGGAGTTCAGTGTCTCTACCAGGTGCTTTCCAGGTGACCAGCACAGATTAACCCAACTTACTCTTCCGACAACCAAGGCTTCATCCCTTCTCCCAGCTCCATCCCTGCTTCCCTTCCAGACTGCTGACACTTGGGGTTGAAACTCCAAAAAAATCACTAACTGCGCAAAGTGCAGTCTTAAAAATAATTCCAGCAAATGGCAGGAGGGAGCAAGATGCTGGCAATTAATTATATTGGCAGGATGTTTCACCACTTGCACAACTGTAAGGTTGGCAGGGGGGTGGCATTTGCCACACTTTGCGTGGTGGAATTCTTTATTTGGGTCTATTTTAATGTCACCAGCACCCTAAGAAGGGAATATCTGCTGAGCAAAGGGGAGGAGCTGTTCCCTGGTTCCAGTCTGGCAGTCACAGCCTGTGGAAAGCTTTATTTATAGGATAGCTCAGTGTGCCTGATTGATTAGGGAGGTTTCTTTTCTTCCATGCCACCAGTGCCTTTATAACATCTCATACTCCCAGCCCTTGAAAATGCCTCCCTGCCTTCAAAAAAAGGTGTTCTCTCGTGAGTTTAACACATCACACACAGCTGAGGATTTTTCCAAGTTTTCCCTTGTTTTTTAACTCTTTTATTTTTCCCCCACTGCTGACAGATACAATCGTTCTGAGTCTTGTAGTAAACCCCCAACATCTCTAATTATATATGGAGAACATATTTTCACTCGACCCTTCGCAGGAAGAAACCAGATATTGCTATTCAAAACACATATGTAATTTATCTCTTTTACAAGCCTACATCAAATAAGTCCCTTCTCCAACGCAATGAAAAACTTGAAATTCATATGAATTTTAAAGGGTGAGGAGTGTGAACACAAGCCCTGGGAGATGAAAGAACGTGCTTTACAGTTATTTTATTCAGTGCAAAGGAGGGTTTAATACAAACAAGGCATGTGGAGTTTGTTCTGAAGCAGAAATATATCATGGAAATAAGATCCTTATTACTTCCATGGGGTGAATGCAGGGCTGCTTTAAAAGCCAGTTTGCTGATTATCGTAAGCTATTAAATTTATTTCAGTTGACTATTTGGGCACTATTGTAACCTCAGTCTAAAATGGGTTTCATGTGCTCTCCCTCAAGCTAAATTGCTGCAGCTTTTGGGTCAGGGGAGGAGGGAAGTGGGGGAGCAGGGACGTCACAAGCACCCTTAAGCTGCCTCCTTCTCCTGGCCTTCACAGACACCATCAAATCCAGAAGGATGAGAACATCTCCATCTGGATCTTCATCTCACCTGTGGTCCAGCACCCTCATGGCCACCTGCAGCTCAAAAGCTCTGTGTTTACCCTAAAAACTGTTTCCTGGGGGGATTTCTCTGTGACTGACCCCCACACAGAGCTGCCCACTGTCCTTGCACTTCCAGGGGAACGAGGCCGACCCACCTGCCCTGGGATAGGACAGGAAAGTGTAGTTTCCTCTGAACACAAAGAATTCCCATTTCCTCCCACCCCTGCAAAGGAAAAGGCCTGCACTGAGATCAGTTTCCTTTTCCTGGTGCAACTCCTTTGTGAGTATCTCTGGGATTTGCCATCCCGAGGCTGCCAGAGTTTGCCTGGAGTCTGTGTTGGACCCCAACACCCACACAAATGAGTTCAGGCCTCTAAAAATCAGAGGCCAATCCATCCCTCTAAAATGGCCATTTCTATTCAGGAGGGTTTTTTAACCCCATTTCCTCTTTCCTGGGAAAGTTTTCTGCCACACATCCCGTGGGTCCATCCTCTCTGTGGAGTGATCTCTCCTCCCAAATAATGCATGTCCCAGCTTTGCAGAGAGCACAAGCCAAGGGCAATAGCTGTGGTTTCTTCTTCCTGAGCTTCCAAGAGCCAGAAGAATCCCCGGCTTCACTCACGGCATCGCCTCAATTCTCAGGCATCTTGGAAACCTCCGCCCTGCTGAGTATTCCCTGTCCCAGGAGCCACAGCTGTTCCCAACATCCCATGGGCCTGCTCTGGCACCATCTGGGGACGGGGAGGAAGGAGAGACACACCTGGGGTGTCCCTCAGCACCCCATGGCCATCCCCACCTTCCCCCCACAGCTCGGGGTGGGTGTCACACCATTTCCAAGGGAAAACAAACGGCTTTTTGGCAGGGAGAAGATGCTGGTTGTGTCCCGCCTGCACACACAGATGCCATGGTGACAGACACCTTCCCAGATCACAACAGCAAACAACAGCAACCAGGAGCTCAGGAATTCGTGCTTTAAGGCAAGTTGTATCTATAGGAACAACACACACTTGACATCTGTTGCTGTTTCCAATTAGTACCCTCTGCCCGATGAATCCCTCACACCAGCAAAGCCCCCAGCTAATGCTGGGAGGAACTGGGAGGAACTGGGAGGAACTGCTCATGCCTCCTGGGCTCTGCTGGAGGGATTTCAGACCCCTGCTGCCTGCCTGAGCCGTGCCAGCCTCCCACACGTGTCTTGCAGTGTGTGGGAGGAGCTGGACAAGCCCACCGAGGTCCCACCAGCAGCTACCAGGGCAGGTGGAGCCACAGTGGTGGGTCAGAGCATTCCCCTCATGCTGTGCAGCTGCACTTGGTGTTAGTTAGTTTTTTCCTTATTTTCCCAGCTGATGCTGAGTCCCAAATACAGCAGAGTGGCAGATTGGTGCCTCTAAAATAATGTCTGCAGACATTCATGTAGGCAGGGGAGTGAAAAGAGGTCAAATTTAAGCTGGAATGGGGCTGGGACAAGAATGTGTCACTCATCTAGAAGTGCCAACTGTGATGTGCTTATAAATATACCCATGTGAGAGGTGCTGCTCAGCTGCCCCTGTGCCCCTGGCCTGGAGGGACAGCACGAGGGGGATTGGCTTTAGGTTGAAGGAGCGTAGGTTTAGATGGGATATTGGGAAGAAACCCTTCCCTGGGAGGGTGGGCAGGCCCTGGCACAGGGTGCCCAGAGAAGCTGTGGCTGCCCCAGCCCTGGGAGTGCCCAAGGCCAGGTTGGACGGGGCTTGGAGCAACCTGGGCTGGTGGGAGGTGTCCCTGCCCGTGGCAGGGGGTGGCACTGGGTGGGCTTTGGGGTCCCTTCCAGCCCAAACCAGTCTGGGATTCTCTGATACACATTCTGGCAGGGTGGGTGCACCTTCGTGGCCACAAGGAGAACCCTTGGGGGCATTGTTTCTGTATGGTGCCATTTGGATTTGCAGATTTAACTATTCAAATTTAGCAAATTAATCCTTTGCTTAATTTAGAGGGGGGGCAAAGGGGGAGGGAAATGGCAGGAGCAGCAGGAGTCGGAGTGATTACACTCTCATCAAAGCTCCTCTGCTGGCACAGGAGGTGACAGAGGTGGAGGGGAGGGACAACAGCAGCATCTCACAACTAATCCCCTCTTAGGTCGAGTTCAGCACTTTTGGCTGAAATCTCCAAACTGGAGTTTGATGTTTACAGCAAGAAAAGATATTGGGATGGCTCAAAACCTCTGGAGGAAACCAGACCTCCCACAAGTCCTCCCCACACACAGGGGCCAGTGAGGCCATTGGCACGTCAGTGCCACTGAGACTGCAAAAATGGCCATTACTGTGTCCCAAAACACCCACAAAGACCCCTTTGTCTCCTTTCCTTTGTACAAAGTGGAAAATAAAAGAGCTGATCCTGCCCCAACTGGTTTTCCCCTAAATTATTTGCTACAGGATGGAGGATGAATCAGACTCACAGAATGGTTTGGGTTGGAAGGGACCTTAAATCCCATCCATCCCACCCCCTGCCATGGGCAGGGACACCTCCCACTGTCCCAGGTTGCTCCAAGCCCCGTCCAGCCTGGCCTGGGACACTCCCAGGGCTGGAGCATCCCAGTGTGCCAGGGCTGTTGGAGCCTGGCAGGCACAGGAGGGCCAGTAAAACACGGGGTAAACAAAAGCAAGGTCAATAAGGATCCTCCTTATCTGTCAAACAGCCTCTGGAATTCGGTGTAATCATCAAGGCCAAGGGAAAAAAAATGACCTTTTATAAACTGGTTTGGAAGGCATGTGGGTAAGGAATGCAAGCAGGGAAATAGCTGGAATATTTCAAATGCATGAGTCCACAGAGCCCTGCTGAATCTTAATATTTATGTTGGTTCCCCTAAATGCATTAACTCCTGAATTTCAAGGCGTGCTGAGAAGGGTTTGCAGTGATTCTGCCCCAAATCCCTCCTGCCCACGATGCTGTGGGCAGAACTGCTGCTGCCCTGCTGAGCTGCAGGGCCAGGGGGAGGAATCAGCCCCTTAATGAAGTTTCAGCTTCATTAAGGACTGTGTTATCCACCTCAGGGGCCTCTGGTTATCACTGGGGGGGTCTGAGGGTTAATGAATGTGGGGAGGACCGTGCTCAGCTCCAGCAGTTTCACAGCATGCTCATCCCAGCTGGGTAATGTTTAGAGAAGCACCAACATTCAGGAATCTCCCAACTTTCTGTTGCATCCCAGGTGATCCAGCCTGACCTAGGGCTGAGGAGTTGTTTGGGGTTTTTTTTCTGGGACCATAAATATCTTAACAGTGATTCATTTCTTGCCCAAACCCATTAACCGAGAGTCACAGAAAATAGTCTGGAAAGATAAAGTTCCGATATTCCTTCCCCAGCCATTCCTCACGTTTACCAAAGTCTGCCTTCCTGTCACCCCTCTCTGAGCTCAACTCAGGGGTTGATTCAGGTTACCTATCATTAATCCCAGCCTAAAGCAGCCAGAGCCTGGCTCAGGTGGGGAACCTGTGCACCAGGAGAGGGGAAATGCAGTTACTGCTCAAAGAGATGTTGCTGCAGGTGCCCTTCAAAGGGTGGGATCAAGTTCCATCAATTACCACTTAATTTTGAGCCCACAACTGTTGCTGGTTCCCGGGTTCCAGTCAAGGGCAATTATCTTTTGTTATTTCTTTGTCTCTGCATCTTCACAAGCCTGTTTGCATTTAGATGCAGTTCAGGTTTGCAGGAAGACGTTTTGCTGCTTTGCTTTTCTCTAATGATTTATGATGTGCTTAATCCAGCCCTTCTCGGCGAGGCAATATTACGATAACAGCTCAATAAAGAGACCAAGAACGAACGGTTCTTACTGGAGTTCTTTTTTTACTTCCCAATTTCAGGGGCAAGACGGAACCCCCTGCATGCCTTCCCCTCCCCAGCTTTCCCTACGATCCTCCCTGCACTTGGGTGTTTCCATGTCTGCCCCTTCACTCTGCCTTCCTGCTTTGGGTGATGAGAAGGTGGGACTTGGTGGGNCCCTCAAAGGAATTACTCTCTGAGTAAGTCAGGGGAGCAACACAGGAGCCCAAAGAGGCAGCAAAGGGTGCCAGAACCCGCAGCTGCACAGGCACTAAAGGAGAATTGCTTTCCAAAATAGATGTGTGTGGAACAGCCACCTGTGAGGGCAAATTGCTGTCAGAAAGCTTTCCCTCCCTCATCCCTTGGGATGCAGAGGACTAAACGGATTGCAAACAGGGAAAGGCCAGGAAATCCATACCTGTTATCACACCCAGCAGCTCTGCACGACTCAAAGGCTCCTTGCTGGCTTTTCCCCACTTGGTTTTGCAAAACACACCAAGGAGCCAATGGCCAGAGATTTCTAATGCACCACATTAGGAATCGGGTCACCCTGCACAGGGGAGTGGTTTTGTACTCATCTATATTCAAAGAAACAAACGTAACTTCGAGCCCCCCCAAGCCCCTCCACGACACACAAAGCCAGGGAAAATAAAATATGTAACTACAGCAAATGTAGCTGGGAGGAAAGAAGCCCTCTTCCCTGATGATGAATTATACTCCACTTGCAACAGATGCAGCTCTTTATATTTGTTTTCTGCATAAATCTACATATCAGCCTGAAAGCAACTGTGTGTGCTTTGTCTTGCCTCATTTCTGTCACTCACTGCTCTTTTCAGCTGAGTGCAGGGCTGGGGCCTCCGAGTGCAGCTTCACCCTGGCAAACAGCCCCATTTCATGGCTTTTCCAGNGTTGTCTTTGGAAAGGTATCACTGAGATGGCTGACCCATTTCTGGTGGCCTCCCCGAGCACCTCCCCAAACCTGGCTCGGGGTGTGTTCCCTTGGGGCAGCCCCAGAGTCACAGAACCCCAGGATCCTTGAGGCTGGAAAAGCCCTCCCAGCCCACCCTGTGCCCGATGCCCACCTTGTCCCCCAGCCCAGAGCACTGAGTGCCA
>VXBX01009158.1:45606-63114 GCA_013400415.1 Scytalopus superciliaris
CCCCCCAAGCCCCTCCACGACACACAAAGCCAGGGAAAATAAAATATGTAACTACAGCAAATGTAGCTGGGAGGAAAGAAGCCCTCTTCCCTGATGATGAATTATACTCCACTTGCAACAGATGCAGCTCTTTATATTTGTTTTCTGCATAAATCTACATATCAGCCTGAAAGCAACTGTGTGTGCTTTGTCTTGCCTCATTTCTGTCACTCACTGCTCTTTTCAGCTGAGTGCAGGGCTGGGGCCTCCGAGTGCAGCTTCACCCTGGCAAACAGCCCCATTTCATGGCTTTTCCAGCCCAAAATCACAACCAGGGAGCAGGTGGGCATTGACCATGAAGTGCCTTTGCTGCACGTGTGGCGATCATGAACTTGTTCCACTGGCCATCGATTCCTGCCAGCAGGGATGGCACATCCCGGCCCCAGAGATGGGGAGGGCCCTCGGGGCTTACAGAACCCAGGGAGGTGTGGAGGGACAGGCTGCAGTGGGTGCTGTGCCTGCTGTGGGTGCTGGGTCACCCAGTGCCACCCCCTGCCATGGGCAGGGACACCTCCCACCAGCCCAGGGTGCTCCAAGCCCCGTCCAGCCTGGCCTTGGACACTCCCAGGGATGGGGCAGCCACAGCTTCTCTGGGCACCCTGTGCCAGGGCCTGCCCACCCTCCCAGTCAGGAATCCCTTCCCAATATCCCACCTAACCCTGCCCTCTGGCAGTGTGGAGCCATTCCCCTTGTCCTATCACTCCAGGCCCTTGTAACTGTAATTTGATTTATAGCATTTATAATTTATTGTGTGATGCCACTGGATGGGTTTCCCTGCAGCTGAAATATGGTTGGCAGCAAAGCCCCAGTGGGATGGGCAGTGGGTTTGCCCCAGGAGCCTTATTCCCTAAGAAAAGATGGAAGTGGGAACATGCATGGGAGGAATATTCCACAAACTCAGCCCAAAAAGGTGAAAGGGATGGGTATGGGATGCAATGATCTGATTAAATGGGGAACCCATTTGTTTTCAGCTCTTCTTAATCTCGTTTAACACTCTTGGTGTCAAGCTCAATTATTCTTAATTGTTTTTACAAACTGCATCTGATGAATTTATGATTTTCTCTATAGGGTCTCCCAAAACATAATTCTTGGAGAGAATTTATTTCCCCCCCCTCTGAGGAGCCTTATTTAATATCCAAGCTGGAAACTGGAGCGATGGGGCAGGTAAACAATCACTGCAGCGTGTTGGTGATGGAGCAGCCTCATCCCACAGGGCAAACCTGCCCCTCGGCTGGCTCGTTCTGCTCCTCCCCACCATCCATCCCCTCCGTGCTTGCCAGCCTAAGCCACTCCTGCTGTTCCCGAGCCTGCTCCCTGCCCAGGGAAGGCTCAGGGAGAATCTGCCCCACAGGGGCTGGTGGGAGGGGAGGTGACTCCACCCTGGCTGGCTGGGTGAGCACTCAGATAAACTCCAGGTGGAATGAGGGATGTTTGAGGCTGGATGTCCCAAACCTTTGCAGGGTGCCAGTGTTGCCTGCAAGCATTTCCCATGGCTGAGGACAAATGCAGAAACCCTTGTGGAAGTGGGCTGTAGTCAGGGAAGGGAACGGGGAGATCTCACAGGTGGCTCTGAAGCCTGGGGGGGCTTTGGAGGGCCCCAGACACCCACATGCTGCCACCCTGTCCCCAGGGAGCATCTTCCTGACCTCTCCCCTTGTGTGGGCATCAGGGCAATACCATTTCCACGGCAGAAAAGCCCCAGTGTTTGCAGGGATGGAGAACAAGCATTTTCCCCCCATGAAAAACTGGAAAACCCGTGTTCCTGAGCATTCCCACTCCGGAGCAGTGGGCCAGGGGATGCTGCTGACACCAGGGTAGGACAGCAAAAAATAGAAAGCAGATTGCCATGACCTGCTCCTCTGGAGAAAGGATCTATTTCTGACCATGCACTATTTAAACAGAGGCATTGCAGGTAACCCACTTAGGCAGGGCTGTGGCACCGAGCAGTGTCTCACCGGCGGCACAGGGAACCACAGCGGGGCACGGCGAGGAGGAGCCACCTCACCACAGAGGGACAACACGGTGCTCATCAAAGGGCTGCATTAGTGGTGTGCAGGGAGGGTTTCCAGGTCTTGTGGGCTCTCAGTCCCAGCCCTGAGCTGCGGTGGGAGCGCAGATGCAGGGCACACTGCCATGCTGGGCACACTCGGCAGAGCTGTGCCTTCTGCACGAGGCACGGTGACAGGCAATACAGTCCCCTCGCTTCATGTGGGCCCCTGGGGCAGCAGCAGCTCTCCTGCCTGCAGCCACAAAGAGGATTAGCACTGACATAAGCCCCCGGTGTTCCCTGAGCCCTGCGAGGCAGCCAAGGAGAAAAGCACCCGGGATGATGGAGAGAGGTGTTGTTGCTGAGGGCATCTCCCCAGAGCCCAGTCCCACAGAGGCTTCAAGGTGTAGATGGCAAATCAGGGTAGCTGTGTGGTGTTGTGGCTCAGCCCCCAGGCAGGCCGTGTGCCACAGGACAGCCCAGCTCCCAAACGGAGGCAGACTCGGCTCCCCACAGTCACCCCAGGATAATACCCTGAACAAACCAACTGTGTCTGTTTAAAGGCCTTAATAATCAACATACCATGTTCAGAAGTGGCAGATTTAACCCAGCTCCCGAGAGCTTTTATCTGTTTATTTTCCATGACCTTTGGAAGGCAGAAACTCCACCTTCAGTTGCTCCTCAGCTGCAGAGTGGGTGGGTTGGGCATTTCTGGCTGTGCTGTGTGGGACCCACAGTGACATTCCTCTGCAAGGGCTGAGGCACAGGACAACCTGTCAGGGCTCTAAAGCCTGACCCTACATTATATATAAGGAAAAAACCCAAAGCCAACTCCTGAGATTGACAGACTCTATAATCTATATATATTTATATATAAATTTCCATTCCTGGAAGTGTCCAAGGGCAGGTTGGACTGGGCTTGGAGCAACCTGAGCTGGTGGGAGGTGTCCCTGCCCGTGGCAGGGGGTGGAAAGAGATGATCTTTAAAGTCCTTTCCAACCCAACCCATTCCATGAGTCTTCCTATGACTCTGATTTGTGTCCCCACAGCTTGTGCTGCAGCCAGGGCTTTGGGAACAGCCTCGTGCTGCCAGATTTCCCCCTGGAACGGGAAGGCAGTGAAACAGAAAGTGAATAATCCTCTTAGAGGGCTGGCACCGGCTGCCACGGCCCTGCTGGGCTCCAATTAACACCAGCGGCTCCGTTTTGTTAGTAATTACGGGAAAGGAGGAGAATGGAGCACGCCCAGGGCATGGCTGCTTGGGCTGGGAGAAAGGACATGGCCTCAAATAACTCCCAGGGAGAGGAGAATTCCTGCCTTCCCAGCGGCTCTGGATCAGCACCAGCCCCGTGAGGGGGGACGGACCCCCCGGCCACCCCAGTGACCACAGACCCTTCCATCAACCAGGACCTGGAACATGTTCCTAAAAGCCCAAAGCTGAGGAAAGTACTTCTTTCCAGAAGCTGCTTTTCCCACATTTCCCATATTTTTCCTGCCTGGAGACTTTGAGAGAAACTGTGCACGTGCCCAGGGCAGGTGTGCTGGCAGTTTCCTCCCCTCAGCATGTTCATTGAAACCAAACCCATGGAATTCTTAGGCTGCAGCACAACTGGAAAGAGATTATCCTGGAATGAGATTAGGGGATCTGTTCATCCAAGAGGAATTAATAAATGTGCAGCTGTTGGATGCTGGGCTTAGAGAAAATTGGAACAACTCCTGTGGGGTTGGGAGGAAAGACCCCTCCCAGGCTGAGGCACAGACAGCACAGGACACCAGCTCTTCCCATTCCCAGAGAACAGCCTTTCCAGTGTGGCTCCTTGGGATCCCAGTTAAGGAGGTCAGAGGCAGAGGAGGGCAGTGGGAGCTGCCACAGATCCAATTAGGAATGGCTTTCACAGCCGGCTCCTTTTCTGTTTTGCCGCGGTTATTAAACCTCTGCAGGGCTGGGGGATGAAGGAGCATCACCCCCTTCTCCCAAACACAGCTCCCTCAGAGCTGGAACATCCCCCTCTCCCAAACACAGCTCCCTGAGAGCTGGAACATCCCCCTCTCCCAAACACAGCTCCCTCAGAGCTGGAACCCCACTGAGCTGGGGGATCTGTAGGGTTGGATCTTGGATCATGTGAAGGGGGCATTGCATCTCCTCCCTCTCCAGCCTTAGAATGGTATCCTTGGCAGCAGGATTGGTGTTCTGCCCCAGAGAACCTACAGCACCCCCTGAGGGATTCTAACCATGGCTTCCCTCTGCTCTCCTGCTCCAGAAAACACTTGATAAGTGTCAGGTCCTCTGTGTCCTTGTGTCTGGAAAAGGGGACAAAGCAGGAGCAGGGACAAGTTGTGCTGTCATGAGCCCAGAAATGCCATTTCCCCAGGGGATGCAGAGATTTAGGATCAGAGCCTGGCTTTGCAGACTTTGCCCCAAATACAGCTCAGGAGCCCCCCATTTCTGCAGGTCGTGTGTGTTCACCTTTCCAGGGCTCACCCATGGAGAGCAGGGATTACAGGCTGCTTCCTGAGGGCACACAGGATTTCCCCAGGGATTAGTGAAGTACAGCATCCCTTCTCCTTCAGGAGCTCCAGCATCGCTTCTCCTCAGAGTCCTGCCAGGGCTCAGCCTCAAGGGCTCTCCAATCCCCTCCCATAGGATTTATTCCAATTTGCCCTGTTCCCCACAAGCAACACTGAAACTCCATTTTCTAATCCCAGATTTCACCCCAAATGGTCCCACTGAGGGCTGGTTATGTGAACGTGCCTTGTCTGAGGCTTTGAAATGAATTAAGTATCATCCCTGTGGCTCCTGGAAGTGTGGCCAGTATCCAGGCACTGGATTTTCCCCTGGGATCTCGGCCACTCTGAAGTTCTGGCCCCTCTGAGACACCAAAGACCCAATTTATTTATTTGGATCTTGAAGAGCCCTGAGCATTAACACAAACCTCCTGCAGATGCTGAGTCACGATCCCAGCCCCGCATCCCAAACCCTGTCACCCCCACAGCCCTGCCTGCAGGTCTCACTCACACCCACACCTTCAAAACACTCCTGCCATAATTCCCTTTAAAATCCCCCACAAAGTCCCTTCAAGTCCCACCAGGAAAATTTGTCACCTGCCCTCGATACATTCGTTGACAAATAAACCGTCCATGTAAAACTCATCAAATAAATCAAATTAAGGTTAAAAATACTGACTCGGGATTGACTGGGATCTTTCCCAAGGATCCAATATTTGCTCTTATGGCTGCTGCTTCTGCAGATTAATAAAACCCACGAACATTTTGGGCTGCTGAGCTCAGACTGGAGGCTGTGATGAATTTGGTGATGCAAAGCACGAGCCAAGACATTTATTATTATTAAGGAATGCTGCATAACCCTTAATAATAATAAATGTCTTACTAAATAAATAAATGTCTTAATAATCAATGCTTTTGCTAGCTGTTAAAAGCAGCATGAGGTGGGTTCAGGCTCTGCAATCACACTCACCGAAGTTCTTCACTCTCCCTATAGAAATCCTGCCCGTTCCAACAAGGTGCAGGGGTGGGGGATTTGGGGCATTATTTAAAGTCTCTGTCCCCAGATCGTGCCTCTGCAGAGGGGGCTCAACTGAAAACGAGCCTGGCCAGCCCGAAAGCATCCGATTTGCAGGGTACTCACATTCATCTTCTTCTTTCAGGGCATTTTGTGGTGCCCGCGGGCAGGGCTGGGGACGGGCAGGCTGTGCCTAGGGCTCGGCTGGCTGCTCGCCCTGCCCGCCGCTGCCCATCCCTGCGGCCCCCGCGCTGGGAAGAGAGACTTTTAATTCATCTGGCATGGGAGATTCCGGCTGAACTCCTGCCGTGTCCCGCCGCCGCCGTGGATTCCAGGCTAATCCCCCTCCGAAGGGCTGCACGGGGCTCGCAGTCCTGGATGGAGGGATGGAGGGAGGGATGGATGGAGAGCTCGCTGCGGCTCCAGGAGAACAGGATGCTGCTCCAAAAGCCTCCCCTTTCACAAGGCTCGACCTTGCCAGGGAAATCCTGTCTCGCCTGAATTATTCATCCTCCTTCCCGTGCTGGCAGCTCCAGACATTTCCAATCATTAATATGTCATGACTCGGGATCCTTTTGGACTTCTTTTCTCCCGCACCATCCTCTGCTTTCAAAATCACGCCACGGTGGGTGTTTTAATCATCATCATCCATCTCATTTACCAAAGAAAACAAACACCTCCATCCCGCCGCACGCCCTTCCTGGTGGGAAGCACCGCTCCAGCAGCTCCGGGAGCAGGGACGGCGTGGCTGGTTCCAGCTAAAGCCGTGCAAACAGGGCTGGGGCTCGTGCTTTTGGCAGCATTTCCCAGTCTGCCTGCTGATGGAATGCAGGGGAGGCTTCCAGCATCCCAGGGAAAAACCCCGAGGAAGCAGCTGTGCTGTGAACTCCAGAAAAGGGCTTTTTTAAATCCTTTTGAAATGAAGCTGACGGCAAGTCGGGGCATTCTTGATGCCGGTGGCCAGGCCAGGCTCTGCTCCCTGTGGCTCACAGCGGGCTCTGGCCCCAGAGCTTTGCCCCCCGGTGCCATTTGTGGCACTCCCAGACCTGCTCCGGGGGCTGGAAAGGAATGGAAGTGCCTGCAGGATCCTCAGCCCTTCCTCACCTGAAGGGGTTCCTGAAGCTGCACTGCAGCAGTCGAGCCCCCACTCCCCTCACATCCCACAGTCCACCCTATTCCAGGGACAACACCTTTAAATGGGAGCAGTCAGCTCATCCCTGGGAGCCTAATGCTTCCCTCAGCTCCCACTGCTCCAACCGGGGCTGGAAGAGCTGAAACTCCTGCCCTGGTATCCGAACAAAATGACATTTCAACAGCAGGGAAACCCCTGCCAATAAACTCGCAGCCTCAACTCGTTGCTTTTATTATGCCTCACTTTATTTTCCATTTTTAAGCCGGGCCTATTGCTAAGTCTGGGCTGTGTATGTGAGAGCAGGAGGGTGAAGGGCACCCGGCGTTCACAGGGGAATTCACAGGCTCCAGGCCAGCCACAACAGGAACAGATACGACCCACCAATTTCAACAAAATCCCCTTTTTTGTGGATTTTGCACACAAGTGAATATTGTAAATATTTACCCTGACTTTACTACGGCTGGGAACGTGGAGCTGCTCTGTAGGACGGGCTGTCCTTGGCTCCAGCAGGAGCCAGTGCTGGGATTTGAAACTCTGGGAAACTTGCTCAGAGTTTTGTGGGATTTTTGAAATCACTGATTTTAACTGAGAAAAATCCTCTACCCAGCATGGTTGGGAGTTGCATCCTGATTTTACTGGGGGGAATTAAAGGTGGGATGTGGGAGTAGGACCTTGTGTTTTGGTCACAAAAATCTGTTTCTCCTCCTTCAGATCTTCCATCCCTTTATCCAGAGCCAGTTTGCCCCTGACTGTGGTGCTGGAAGTGATAATTAATGAACTGTTCATAATGTGAACAGGTCAGGCATGGACAGTTCTTTGGGCTGCTTAATCCCCCCTTTCCAATATGGGATTAGGACTTTCCCTAATAGGTTTCTCTTAATTCCTTAAGAGATTGGAGCACAAACAAACACATCTCTGCAGCTAAGAAGTTTTCCTCGATGCCATCACCCTCTTCCCAGGCCCACCATTTGAACACATCTCAGCAAGTGTTCCCATTCCCAAAACCATCAGCTATGAGCACGTTGCTTTCCTTGCTCCCTAAGAGCACATCCCAGTGCCTGAAGCAAGCAGGGAGGGATGGGATAGGATGGGCAAGAACTGAAGGCAGCAAGAGGCAAAACTCCAGCCCAAGTCTGGTACACTCCCCACAGGACCTTCACCAGCGAGGATGGAAGTCAGAGAATCACAGGATATGCTGAGTTGGAAGGACCCACAAGGACCATTGAGTCCAATTCATGGCCATGCACAAGGAAATCCCCAAAACTCACCAATTGCTGCATTGGCCCAACTTGCAATAATAAGTCACCCAGAATTGATTCTGGTTTTTTGCTGGAAACCATTGGAATTGCTGTTGTCCCATTGCAGAGGTGGGTGGGGGAACCTCAGCATCTCCAGCAGCATCAGCCACTCCCATCCCACTGCCAAGGAACCGGGAA
This sequence comes from Scytalopus superciliaris, assembly GCA_013400415.1. NCBI lineage: Eukaryota > Metazoa > Chordata > Aves > Passeriformes > Rhinocryptidae > Scytalopus > Scytalopus superciliaris. The sequence continues at coordinate 53,721 of VXBX01009158.1, forward strand.
CCAGCAGCTCTGTGTGGCAGCAGCAGCTCAGAGCATCCCAAATCCAAACTGTCCGTGTCCCGTCCAGCAGAGCAGACCCACCAAGCCCCACCCAAACCCACGGCCCAGCCTTTGCTCCTCAAGTTCAAGGGGAGAGGAGCCAGCCAAAGCTCAGCCCTTGCTGCCTCCCGAGCCTCCCCCTGTCACACACAGGAACAAGCAACTACAGAAAGCTCACAGGTTTCACACAGTTCCTTCTGCTTTAATTAAATCCCACTGTCATTTTTATTTACTGAAAATTGTGCCTCTCACTCGGCTCGCTCCGCTCAGGTTTATAATTAGCACCAGGCATTATGCAGCTCCCCAGAGTTTTCAAAGTTGGCAGATTTTTTTTTTTTTCTGATCCATTTTTGGCTTTTAGAACGCAGTTTTGCAATTAAAAATACGTAATTTGCTCAGAATGTTTTGTTCAGTGTTGTTGTGCCCTTGCACAGCCACGGGCTGAACCCTGTCAGACCTTCTCCAGGTGAGGGGTGAAGGGCATGTTCTTCCCACACCTCCTCTGCCACACAGCCAAGGGTTAGCTCTGCTGTACTTTTATTGCCATGTTTTATTTCACCATTACAAGTGTATTGTGGAATTTAATTGGCAGGTAGGTAGTAGAGCAGATTAAAATGCATTAACATTTATGGAAAACTCTGTTTAATGCTCCCATTTATTCCTGCTTGCCCGTGGTTTGCAGTAACATGTTGTTTTTAGCACAGCAGCTTTTAAATATGTCACTGTAATGGTGCTTTGTTTATTGCCCTGATATGTATTTGAGAGAGATTTACTTAATAGAGCTGATCTAAAATCAGGGGGGTTGCAACAACATGATCTTTAAGGTTCCTTCCAACTCAAACCAAACCACTCTGTGATTCCAGGAAAATAAAGCCCTCTGAGTTCAGAGACATGGGCAGCTTTAGGGCCAGATTATGGGCAGGTTTGCAGTTTTAAGATGAGGTTATGCAAAAATTCCATGGCATTCTAACACTTTTCTAGCACTTTCCAGTGCACTTTCCAGGAGAGCTGGGGAGGGACTTGGGACAAGGGATGGAGGGACAGGACACAGGGAATGGCTTCCCACTGCCAGAGGGCAGGGGGAGATGGGATACTGGGAAGGAACTGCTGGCTGGGAGGGGGGGCAGGCCCTGGCACAGGGTGCCCAGAGAAGCTGTGGCTGCCCCAGCCCTGGGAGTGTCCAAGGCCAGGTTGGACGGGGCTTGGAGCACCCTGGGCTGGTGGGAGGTGTCCCTGCCCATGGCAGGGGGGGGCACTGGGTGGGCTTTGAGGTCCCTTCCATTCCAAACCACTCTGGGATCCTCTGAAGAGCAAACCCCAGCCCACAGCAGGACACCACGCATGGCACAAGCCTGGTCTTCCTCTGCACATCTGCATGTAACCAGATGTGAAAGTGCACAGCCTGCACACAATCCCAAACCAGGCTCCAAGCCCGGGGCAGTGCTGGGCAGTGCCCCCTCCCACACCCACTGTGGCCCTGGCACTGCTCCAGGGAACCAGCCCCTCTCACACCCTCCCTCAGCCACACGTCCCTCCCCTGCTCCCACTAATTGCTTTCCTGTGGCCTCGGACCCTGTTGGAGGTTTCTCACCTCATCCCAAAACACCTGCAGAAAGGCACCTCGAGACACAGCTCCATTATTGGCTCCAGTTATTGCTGCTGATAATGGCTCCTTATGAAAACTAATATTAATGCATTTTTAAACACTGCCTGGACCTGAGACATTGCCTTTGCTCCTTCACAAAGCCTGTCTGTGGTTCATTAACCTGATCCACGGGGCCAGTCCCTGCTCCTGCACAGCTGGGGGATTCCAAAGGGCTGCTCAGCCTGCACAGCCTCCCCTGCTTCTTCCTCCTCCTCTCTCACTGGGGCTGCCTTGGCTGGCCAGTTCTGCCCGTGGCCCCCTGGCACCCACACGTGCCTTTCGCTGCTTGTCCCATTCTCCAGCCCTAATTCCATGAAACAACAGAGACTGGGATAAAGCAATTCTGGAATAGTACAGTGTCAACACGACTCTTTAAGTAATAAGAGCTCAATTATTCATTTTAATTAAACTCCAGGAGGTTCCCAGACAGCAGCCACCTCTGAAGGATGGGTATCACTTCCAAAGCCCTTTGAAAGTGCCTTCCCCAAGGTTACACTCCGAGATCAGGCCAATTCCTCAAGCATAAAACATTTTCAGAATCCAGTCCCACCTTGACATGCCAGGCAGTGATTAATCAGAAATCTGATTTCTAATGTCTTCTCAGTAAGAAATACAACTGTATGAAACAGCATTTCTTCTCCCAACAAAGTCATGCCTGCCCCTTCCAAGTGTCTGAGGCCAGGCTGGCCAGGACTTGGAGCAACCTGGGCTTGTGGAAGGTTCCCTGCCCATGGCAGGGGGTGGAACAAGATGTTCCAACCCAAACCATTCTGGGATTTTGGGATTCACTCCAACTAAATCACTCCTTCTGTTTGCTTATAAAATGCAGTCAAGCTTTCTGCTGAAACAACAACAAAGCCCAAGCCCAAGGTGCTGCCACCCCCTGCCTGTCCCATCCCTGGCAGCGCCCAGGGGTGCCCAGTGCACACGGGCTGGGGTGAAGCGTTTCCAAGCCTTGGGAGATTAAACTCCTAAAGCCATGTTTTATTTCTCCCAGCTATTCTCCAGCTGGTTGCAAAATGTATGTGTCACTTCATTTTCACATCTTTGTATTGCTCTGGGCTTTGAAATCTCTGCTTTGCCAGCTCAAGCCGAGCTTACGTTAAGCCACCACTCTCAGCCAGTCAGAATTAATGCCGAGAACTCCCAGAGAATATTTTCTCCATCAAAAGAGATCGCTGGAGAAAGATCCTAATAATTCTTTGTGCTTTGTAAGGGAATTAGGATGTAAAAGTATTAAGCAACAATTACCATTATCTGGGGTGGGGATGGCTATAATTTGAATTTATGAATCAAGTGTGTGCCTCATATGTCTGGAGTGCACATCCCACAGAGCCCCTCCTGCACAGCCCCGGCACCCTCGGGGTTCCCACAGCCAGGCCAACTCTTTGCATTATGGCAGGGGCTGCCCCCACTGCTCCTGGTCTGCAGGAGCTCCAAGGGCTCCTGGGAGGGGGGACGGGGCTGAGGCTCCCCTGGGAGACCCCCCAGCAGGTCCTGACCCCTCTGCTGCCCCCAGCAGTGCTGTGAGCCGTGAGGAAAATCAGCTCTCCAAGGCAAAGTTCACTGGTTAAAGCACTGCAGGAAAAATTTCTAAGGCGTTTTCAGGGGGTTCTAATGTTTTCCTGAAGTGGAAGGACATGGAGCTGCTGGAGTGACTCCAGAGGAGGCCATGGAGATGCTCCAAGGGCTGGAGCCAGGCTGGGAGANCACAGCCTGGCTGGGGTTCCAATCCCTTGTGTTACCCCGTTCTGGCACACAATTTGCCGCAAACTGACTGAGAAAAAAAATAACACCTAAACCAAACGAACCCAATGAGAAAAGTCCCAATTGAGTGTGTGCACAGAGGGGGACTGGCTGTCCCTGCTGCACCCTCATCCCTGAGGGCAGCTCCTCCCACACCCCACCCCACCTCCTGCACTATAAACCATCATATGAACCTACAGAAATACAAAAATCGTCCTAGAAACCAACATAAATATAAAATCATCACATAAATCAAGCCAAATCATCACACAAATCAATATAAACTATAAATAAAAAATTGGAATTTTTTCTAGCAATGAACAAATTGCAGAAAGGTCAGAAGTGGGGATTCATTTAAAGCACCAGCTCTGGCAGAACTGGTGCTTCAATCTCCCCTCATCTGTGGGAGGGGGAAGGAGGGGCAAGGAAAAGGTCTCCCTTTTTCCAAGCCAAACCACCAATAAAGCCATTCCAGACTAACCTTCCAACCCTTCCAGCCCCCAGTCCTGTCCTGCCTGATGCCTTTTCAATTTTAAGTTGTCATAATTTACTTATCCTTAATAAAGCCTGGAAATCTTACGCCTGTCAGAGGGGGAATATTATCTCAGGTAACACTAAGCCTGTTCTGAGAGCTAAAATCCTCTTTCTTAATGGACTAGAAGGAAGCTGTTAAAGTTTCAGGAGCAGCTGTTGGGCTGCTCTTCATGCTGACAGGAAATTCAGGCTGACACTTGGAGCAAGAGCATCCCTGGAGAAGTGTCCTCAGTGCCCTGCTTGGAGGCTTTCTGCAGGTATATTTAAAATGCGCTGCTGGAAACAGCTGGCAAATGGGTACAAAGCACTCCCTGCAAGTCTCCTCCAGGAAAAAATGAGGATATGAAAAGATATTTGCTCTCCACCATCTCTTGCCACTGCAGGTGCTGAGGGATGAGAGAAATCCTCAGAGGATTCCACCCAACATACAGGGCAGGAAATTCCCTCGGGGCTTAAAGAAAAAGGGGTGGGGAATGTCACTCCAGAGAGAATTTTTCATGTCCAAGGAGCAAATTATGCCCTGATCAAACCAAGAGAAAACAAAGCCCAGAATTTGGCATTCTAGGTCCATCTGCTGTTGGAAATATGGAAATATCATAAAATATTCTGGCTTCAAAGTACCTCCAGCGTGGCCAGGTAGTGGGAAACCCCAGGGAGCAAAACAAGAGGGAAAATCATGCAGGAAAAATGGAGCAAACAGTAAAAAATGGTGGGGAAAGTTGTTAAAAAATAAAGACTAACGGTAGGAGAGAGAGGCCCAAAAACTAAGCTAAAATAAAGGGAAGAAACGGAGCAGACAGAAATAAAAAGACTGGGGAAAGCCCGTTGTAGCAGCAGAGTGACAACAAAAACACCCCAGTAAGTCAAAAAGAACTGAAGTTCTTTGCCACCTGCAGGGCAGCATCCTCCCTCCCCCTGCCGTCCCTGAGGCCTCTCCCCGAGCCCTGCAGCACTGCCTGGAAAAAGATCTCCCGCAGAAAGTTAGGCCATCAATTATTAACCAGCGAGGGGGAATTAAAAATTGAAAGAAATGTTAGATAATTTAAAAAATCAAACGGGGCNAGCCCAGCACAGCCCTGGCCACCAGCAGGGCAGCTCCCTTCCCTCTCCTGCACTCCCACAGTCCCCAGCCACTGTCTCCCTACAGTCTGAACATTAAAAGTGTGCCTTCATCTCCATTTATATCAGTGAGGTGTCTAAAAAGCAGCCCTGTTCAGAGCCATTGTTACTGAGGCTGCTCCTGGAGCTGCAGGGGACAGAGATGTGGCTTTATGGCCATCTTTGGCACGAACAGGAGGAATTCCCACCCTCCTGCTCCAGATTCCTGGCTCTGGACCCTGGAGACAAGGATTGGGAAGAGGTGTGGGCTCTCCCAGTTTTGAGGGGGACATGGGAGCACAGCAGGGCGCAGCCAGGCTTGGGATGGGGATGGAGCATCCTCCTGAGGATACAGGCTGGATACTTCTCCTGGTTTCAGTAATTAAAAGGGCAATAATTACCCTTGGATAGTGTTTCCTCATCACTTGGAGGAGCTCTCATGTCCTGTCCCATCCATGGATGAGGGCTCAGGGCATCAAACCCCTGAGCCAGGGACAAAAGCCCATGGGTTGGATGGCACAGCTCCCAGCCCTGCTCCCACTCCCTGGGGATGCACTGGTGGCCACCTTTCCCCTCCCAGAATTCATGGATTCAGCAGTTGGTCTGGGCTGCAATGGAGCTCCAAACTCACCTCATTCCAAGCCCCTTCCATGGGCAGGGAGATCTTCAAATAGAGAGCCACCAAATTCGGATTTTCTCCCTGAACTTTGCCTAAACTAAGTCTGGGCAGTGAAGGATTTCCCTCAGCCCCGACTTTGCACTGTGATGTGATGGTGCTTTTTGGCAATATGTGAAGTGATCTACAGCCACGGGAACACAGAGGGGAGACTTATGGCTTGGGCTGCAGCAGATATTTTACTCCTCAGCAGCAATAAAGGCACGGCTGAAAGCCCTCCAGAATCAAAATAAATGCAGCCAAGGAGAAAGCCTGTCAGGTAATAAAGCAAGTTCTTTAAATCAATGGGGAATTTAAGGCAAAGGTGACTGGAGTTTTGGAGCAAGTGTTGCATAATCCCAGGAGTGGAATTACTTGCAGCAATGCCAGCTTTTGTGATTGATCCCATGTCTATTTGATAAGAGGTTTAAACTTAATTAAAACATATTTATAAATTACATTATACAGTTTTGCAAGGCTTTTATTTGCTCTATGACAAACAAATACCAACTCTTACCTTATATATGCTGGGTGAGCAGATGGGCATGAAAAGTGTCTGAACCAAAGGCACTTCTGCAAAAGTTCCCATATTTGGGTTAAAATAAACCCCGCCAGAGAACTGCAGCTGCAAAAGCCTCGTTGATGCCTTGGGAATGATGTTTCCAAAGCACCAAGGACTGGGAGCTCCTGCTGGTCAGCAGACACATCATCCCCTCACTCTGCTCCCCATCCCACGGGGTACCTTGGCCAACTGAGTCACTGCAGAGCAAAAATTGCACCACAAATCCGAGTGTGTGACTCACAGCAGCTCGTGATGCTCTATCTTGTCACTGATACACAAGTTAATTAATTCCCTCAGGAACTGTGACATCAAGGTAATTTTTCCTAGCTGTTAATTTAGCAGCATCTGCTTGCTCAATGCCACCCTAAACAAATGAGTTTGAGCCTTCCTGTCAGCAGGGATTGACACCAAACAGAGCTACAACTTCCTAAAATACCCTCCAACAAAATCTCCTACATCAGCTTCTTGCCAAGAGTTCAAGGCCACGCTGGACAAGGCTTGGAGCAACCTGGTCTATGGAAAGTGCCCCTGATCATGACAGGGGCTGAGCTTTAAGTTCCCCTCCAATTCAAACCATTCCAGGACTCCATGAACTGTGTGGGACAGCCCAAGAAAATACATTCATTTGATGTGAGGGAGCCCCAGGAGAAGCTGAGATCCAAAACTCCATGGTCAGCTCTGAGGAGAGGAGACACCCAGAGAGGAGCTCCTGGCATTGGGCTGAGGCTTCCTGGTGTGGGTGATCCTTCACCCACCAGTGCCCCTGGTGTGGGCAGCCCACCCTTCCCCAGCTCAGAGTGGGCACCAGGTGTGCCAGGGCACAGTATTCCTGGCCTGGGCTTGGGGAGCCCTGCAAGAAGGTGGATCTCCCCTCCTACACCTGCCCACTTCATCACATCACAAAGTGTCCATCAGAAGTTGAGATAAACTCGTGGGTTTTTGCTCTTAGGAAATGCAAAGTTGTACCATAAAACCAGGAGATTCAGGGATTGAGGTTAAAAATAAACCCAAGCAGAAATGAACTCACATTTTCTTACAGAAATGGTCCTGAGGCCACCCTGGAGCCAAACACTGCAGCTGAGCCCGGGGCTCCCACTCCAGGTGATGCTGGAGCATGAAAATGCTGTGTCTCCTCCTCCAGCTGCCCCACGGCCTCTCCCAGCTCCTGGGGAGATCCCATGGGACACACCCCTCATGAGCACCCCTCTGACAGGGTCTGCTAAACATTCACCACCATTTAAAATATTGTCTCGGAGCTGGGATTCAGAAACCATCAGTCACCAGGAATAACACCAACAATTCCAGGGGGCGATTAACCTCCTGTCCCGCTCAGGATCAATTCCTGTGCACCCTCCACACGCTCAGCTAAGGAGTTCCCAGGCAGTATTTTACCAACATCACGGTCATGGCCTCTCTGGGGCTGCTCCTTGTTTAGCAGAGTTGGCCAGGAAGGCCCAGGGTGGGTTTTCCCCTCGACAGGAGCACCGGGGGCTGTCAGTGCCAGGGTGGGAGCAGCTGGTGCTGTTTGATGGTGCCTTGCTGTGTTGTTAACACAGAGCTGTTACATGCCTGGCTAGACACATTATTGAAATTAAAATGTCAAGTGTTTACACAAGATATAAAGCCTGTTGCCATTTTTCTGTGAACGCTCCTTCACCTGCTTTGTGTGAGTAAGAGCAGCTCACAAATCACACATTGGAGGGTCCTGATGGTCAGGCCATCAGCTCCTGGTTGGGCACACTGGATGGGAGATACAGAGATGAGGAAAGGAGGAAAGGCTGAGAAATACCAGGGTTGTTCAGCCCAGAGGGAAAAAAAAGGTTCTGGGCAGACTTAGAGCCTCTTCCAGTGCCTAAAGGGGCTCCAGGAGAACTGGAGAGGGACTGGGGACAAGGGATGGAGTGGCAGGACAAGGGGGAATGGCTTCCCAGTGCCAGAGGGCTGGGGGAGATGGGATATTGGGAAGGAATTCTGGGCATGGAGTGTGTCCCGGGACAGAGATTGCTCCCTTTCTGTAAGCAAATGACATCTCAAATGGGAAATGCAAACACCTTCATCCTCCACCCCCAACAAAATCCCATCTTTTAAACTCATCCTGCGAGACCAATTTGTCTGCCCCAGAACGGAGTTCCCATGCAGGGCCAGAAGCTGCTCCACTGATCCATCCACAGAGCCAGAGCCCAGGAGCACAGGCAGGGAAGCAGCAGCAGCAAACAGGGCTGTGCTCTGTGTTCCCACAGTAATTCCTGATATAACCAAGCGTGGAGTTGTTAAATGCATCATCACCTCTTTGTCAATGCTGCATATTCAGCGCCGTAAATTGTGGCTCCCACAGATGAAACACCATCAACACGAGCTCCCAGGTACAGCTCCCAAACTGGGCTATTTTCCACACTACTGAGCAAGGCCTGGCAGAAGGAAACATGGAATGGGAGGTGGCACAAGGCAGGAGCTGTGAGAAGGTGTGGGCAGCACACTCCTGTCCCCGTGCCCAACCATGCCCGCCCACCCCAGGGATCACACCAATAAAAACATCCCGATCTGCCCCTCCCAACAAAACCTGAGTCTGGCCCGAATTCATCTCAGTAAAGCAAGTTCTGATGTGACAAATTTCCCCCTTTTCTAAATTCAGAGAGAGATTTTGGTATTAACATTTCTGATTAATTGGTGTTTTGTGCTTCCATAGGTTTTCTTCCAAAGAGGAATCCCTCATTTGTGTGCAGAGTGACATGGATAATCTCCCTTGATCCACAGCAGCACGTGAGAGGGTCCCAAAAATGGCAACATTTAATAATTTGTCTCAAGAGATCCATTAGTGGGGTTTTATATCTGCACCACTGGAGTGCAGAGAGAACTGCTGTGACACCACAGTGTCTGCCACCCAGCTTTGCTTTTTAGCCCTGACAACTGCCCACTCCACATCAACCTCCTTGGAACTCCCCCTTGGTGAGGAGGACAAGCTTCATTCCGGCTGAACCTCCCTGTCCCACTGCAGATGGCATTGCCACCTGCTCTTCCCAGACTTTTGGAGCGTGGCAGGCAGGCAGCTGCTTCCCATCCCATCCCATCCCATCCCATCCCATCCCATCCCATCCCATCCCATCCCATCCCATCC
>VXBX01009158.1:63458-96796 GCA_013400415.1 Scytalopus superciliaris
CATCCCATCCCCATCCCCATTCCCATCCCCATCCCCATCCCATCTCACCTCCCATGTGTGCTGCTTTCTTTCACCCCAAAACCAGCTGAGCACACCAAGTGTCCTCACACGCTTCCCCTCCAGGCCCTTTCCCATCTTTGGTGCTTCCTTTGGACACTCTCCAATGGCTCAGTCTCTCCCTTCCATGGTTGTCCCCCCAAACTGCCCCAAGATCCAGGTGATGCTGGGCCTGATGCCCCCCAGGACAGGGATGTCCCCCCTGGCTCCAGCCACTGTTGACTTGTGGCCACCCACCAGCACCCCCAGGGCCCTTTCCCAGCATTTCTTTCCGGCCCCTCATTCCCACTCTGTCCATACAAGAACAACGTGCTGGCAAAGCAGGAGCCTGGGAGACTCCTCGTGTCCATCCTGCAGCTAATGAGGGTGTGGAAAACCATTCAAGCCCTGAGAAGGCCATTTAGGCTGGCAATAACCTCCAGCTCCACTGAGCAGCACCTGGCAAGATCCACCCTGGAAAGGAAAGTTCTTTATGGACTTTCTAGCTCATTAACACAGCAAACCCCTACATTATTTAAGCAGCACGGAGCGTGATTTCTCTGCATGGCTCATCATTAAATCCTCTCTCATAATTTTGGGAATGTTGCGCCTTTTCTTTTTTTTTTTCATGGATCAAAACTTTAAGCCAATTCCCAATATTCAGTTCACAAAAGTAATGCTTAAATGCACAGTGAGTTCCTGCAGGCACAGGCTGAGCACAGGCAAAATACAGCTGCAGCCTGGAGGAATATTGAATATTTAAAGGCAATAAAATTCTGCTCCTAAAACTAATTTATTCCCCAACCTGGCTTGTATTTATTTATCAGGGAACTTAATCAGAAAGAAACAACTGATTAGAGATGATGTAAGTCTAATCAGGGAGATTATCACCTAGGAAAATAAAATTAGCACGCTGGGATACAAAAGAAATACCTCCTGGAAATGCAAATTCCTCCTGCCCTGGTGTGACAACAACCTATCCTTGGGCCCTGGCAAACAGATGCATTTGGTTTGCTGCTGAACTCGGGGATCACTGAGCTCAGTTCTGCTCCAAAAACTGCAGTCAGCACCCAATTCATTTGCATCTTTCAGGTGACATCGCTCGGCAGCCCGAGAGAGCAAAATCCGGGATAACTGCTCATCCCATGCTTCCTGCAGCGGGTTCCCGTGTGCGGGAGGGGGGTGGGAATGCTGGCAGGTGCAGCTGAAAGCCCCTGGAGCTGAGGGAAAGCTGGGAATGCGCCCCAGCCGGGGTTATTCCAAAGGCAGGAAGCAGAGCCGGCCCCGAGGAATTGCCAGGAGCTTTCCCTTAGCAAGGGGTGACACCGCAGCCCTTCCTGCCCTGCACCCCTCTCTGACCAAGACGCACAAAGCGGCGCATCCCCCGCTGTCAGCACAGCCTGCATCACCCCGGATTTCCCGTCCCAGGTCAGATCCCACCTCCCCAGGTTGGGGGGCTCCCTCCGGATTGCCTCCCCCTCCCTTTGCCTCGGTTCCTTCTCCCCCGGCACGGAACACACAGACCTGGAATGCCCAACAACACACCAAAGTGAGAAGCCCTAGCTGAGATTCCCACAGTTTATCCCACAAGGTGAAACCTGCAGCCCTGCCCAGCCACCCCAGCGTGCAGAGCTGGGCAATTCCCCCCGAGCTGGGCAATCACAGCCCCTTCTCTCTCCAGGAGTGCTTTGCCCTGAGCTGCTGCAGCACTTCCAGCAGCACAAACCAGGTGAGGAGCAGCTCATTAACCCCCCACCAACCCCCTGCCAGAAAACAATTGCTTTTAAACGCCTTATAAATCCAACTGGCCTCCTATTAGAGCTGCTGCTCCACTCCATCATTTCACCATTTAATAGCTCCGAGTTCAACCTGCGCTCCGCTTCTCTAGTTACAGTTTGCATCCTTTCTATTACCAAAGGCACAGGTATTAATTAAAAGCAATTACACATCTCCTGATTAAATGGTACATGGCTCACATAAAAGACCAGCCCTGGAGTAGCACAAACCAGCCCTGTGAGGGGATGGCAGCTGAGGGATGATGGATCCTGCCCCTCCACCCCATTGCACCCTCACCAAAGCCAGGGCAGGTGTGTCTGCTGGTCTGAACAGCCTTTCTTTAGCATTTCACAGAGATCTGGTATTTACTGTTAGAATGTAGAAATAGGCACAGCAAAGCTGCTTTACCCAAGCAGAGAGAAATCACAGAATGGCCTGACTTGGGAGGGACCTCAAAGCCCACCCAGTGCCACCCCCTGCCATGGGCAGGGACACCTCCCACCAGCCCAGGGTGCTCCAAGCCCCTCCAACCTGCCCTTGGACACTCCCGGGGCTTGGCCATGCACAGATCCTCTGGGCCATATTTGCTGCAAACTTTGAGCAAGTTCATGTTTTCCAGGAAAATCCTGTTAAAAGTGCACTCTAAATGAAGTTTAGTGAGAGCCTTTGAAGCAGCCCAGTAGAACTCTGGCCCAGCAGAGCTGTCAGCTCCGGGGGGGGCTGGGGGGCCTGGAAACTCAGCAGCTGGCTGCACTTCGCTGGAGCTGGGAGAGCTGGAGGAGCGGGGAGAGGAGCAGTTGGGAAGTGGCTGTCTTGCCATCCCCTCCTTCCCCAGGGATGGATGTGTTGCCTCTCTGAGCCTGCTGAAATGATCCCCAGGGAAAAAAAAGCAGCAGCAGCTCTAAAACAAAGGGCTATTTCCAGCCTTGGAGGGGCTCTGGGGGGAAAGGAAAGCTGAGCACCAGCCCTGGGAATTCAAACCGCCCCCCAGCCAGGACCCCACAGGAGCTGATTTACTTGTTTAGTGATTAATACCACAGGAACGGAGCTGTCTGATTTTAATTAATATAAATCACAGAAAAGCACTCTATAACTTTTTAATTGACCTGGTGGCTCAGTCACACATAAAAAGGCAGAGCAAACACCAGCTGTGGGGATGTGGTGCAGCACCATTTGCCTCAGCCCTTCACCCACCCCCTTTCCCACCCAGTCTGAGATGCTCCTGAGTAGCCAAACAACACACAGTATCTATTTTTGCCCCCTGTCAGGTCAGGATGTGCCATCTCAGGTGGGCACCAGCCCCCAGCTGCCCACAGCTGGCAGCACTGGCACACAAAGGGGGGGGCCATCTGGGGGGTTTACAGAGGAGCATTCCTGAGTGTGGGACCCTGTCAGCCAAACAAGAGGTCAGCTCTGGTGTCACCTCATGATCTGAGCTTGCAGGGCAGTTTCAGGTCTGAAAATAAAATTTAGTGAAATGATCCCTATCATTTAAGCAAGGAATAAACCACTGATGTGTCTGAGGACATCCCTGAGTGCCACAGCCCCACCTGGGAAACTCATGGGAGAGGAAACTCAACCATATCAACCCCACTTGTGTACAGAGAGAGAAGTTTTCTTCATGGTAATGACTTTTTTTATCACTGGAGGGGGAAAAAAAGACCAATTTCCTTTGCTGGTTTCCATTTCTCCATCTCTTGTCAGTGAGCAGACAAGGAACCTTTCCAAACGAGAGCTGGCAGGTTCCTGGGAAAATATTCTCAGTATATTTGAGTCCACCACTCTGCACTTTCTGATATTCCTGGGAACGTGATTTGCAGCTCTCCCAGTGTCAGTTTTTCCCTGTAATTGTTAATGAAACAGCCAAACCTCCCGGGGGCAGAGGGAGGTGTTGTTTTCTAATGTTTCAAATCAAGAATATTGTAATAATCCCTCATTAATTCAATCATCTTTCTGTCAGATAACTGCTGTATAATTTAAGGGGTAAGGATTTAAATGAAGCTCCTGGTGAAACCAGCAGGTTGATTTAATGCACATCCTCCAAGTGAAATCATAACCCCTGGAAACAAATTAGCCTGGAAATTCAAGGTAGGGGTCAATGCAAAGGTCAGAACTCTTCATACATGTATTTTTCACTCTTTTTTTTAACCAACTTCTTTTGTTTTGATTTGTTACCATTTGGAAGGAGACACTGATCCTGCCCTGGGCCTGTTTGTACCCTCCCCTGAGCTCCACAGAAGGAGTTTTCTCCATCCTTGCCCAGTTCTCAAGGCTGTTTGAACCCTGCAATTCACCCACCAGGACGGTGATTTTAACTCGCCCCATCACACCTTTATTTGCAATTAGGACAAGTCAAGAGACAGAGATACTTATATTAATTTTCCCAATAGCTCCTTAGGTAGAAGATTAGGATAATTTAAAAAGCACCAATGCTCACAACAGCCACTTGTGTCCTTGGGACTGGCTGGAGAGAGGAAATCCAGCAATCTGGGTCCCTCCAGTGCCTCGAGGGCCTGAGCAGGTTGCTGGGAACTCATTTATTCCCTAAATCTGTAATAATAGATGATAACATCCCACAGAATCACAGCAAATAAATACATGCCCACAAAGGTTAAGCTGAAAGCTGCTTCATTTGTATAAAATCATTGTTGTCCTAAAAGAAGGAACCCATTAAACTCGGCAATAGCCAAAATAATTCCTTGGAAGAGCCTCCATAGCTCTCCTAGGACTGATCTTTATTGGCAGCCAGGAGCCCATGTCCACTCTAATGGGACAATTTAAATGCATAACAGTTAAAATAAACTCCTTCCAGTGTGTCTGCACATGCCTTATGGTGACTGGTGAGACATCACTCTTTCATAAAACACTGTATAACTGAGAGGCCTTTAAAGCAGCCAAAAATATTACCCTGCCTATCTCAGGCTGCTCTATAACAATTCCTGCTCTTAAAGGTATGATTGATTGTGTGAAAGGCAACACCAAAATGTGCTTGGCACATTGAACCCTCCTCTCTGCTTTTCCTTATGCACAGATAAGGAAAGATTCCCTGGGAATCTACTGAGGGGAAGAATAAAGTGGCAGGAAACAGGAGAGAACCAGCAGTCAGAAGGACCAGGGGGTAATTCTTCCCAGTCATTCCGAGTGCCATCAGTCCATTTTATGCGTTTTAAAGGCTGGAAAATCACCTGATAACGACAAGAACAAGCCTAACAGCTCTGATTTGCTGCCTTTGCTGTCACTGGAGAGCACAAGGGCTGCTGGCAAAGTGCAAACCTGCCAGGGAAGGCTCTCCTGCCTTCATTTAGGCTTCCCCTGCTCGGTGAAATGCGAATCCCCATCCTAATTAACAATTTCTGCACCTGAGAAATGCAGCCTCCTGTTTTAAGAGTAATGACACTTTCCTGGTCCAGGATCCCACCTAATTTGTTCTCTGCCAACGATATCTTCGGAGACAGCAGCTTTTAATTACTGAAGCAGGTAAGTCATTAATTAGTCAGTACCACCCCTCCTACAGGTTTCCTTCACAGAAATGAACGATGAGAGTTCTGCTGCTCCCTGGGTGGGAACACCAAGATAACCAGCCCCGTTTTCTTACTAAAACCATCTTCAAATTGGACCAAAAATGTATCTTTCCCTCAACACCAGCCCTGCCAAAAAGTCCCTGTTTCAAACAAACTTGAAGAAAATCAGTAATATTTCTGTGACCACATCGGTTTGTCCTAAAGAAAGCAACAGCTCAGAGTCAAAAACTTCAATGATGGGGAAAATCCAAAGCTTGAGAGAGAACCTGTGCAAGCTTAATGCTAGGGAAAGGCATGGAATTCCAGTTTTGGGAGATAAATTCCTTGAGGGCAGCTCCTGTTTGTGTGATAGTTTGAAGGGCACCCAAGAGCCGTGTCCAGGCTCTCCTGAGCACCACCAGCAATTCCATCGTTGCTCACCACCTTGTCCTAAGCCCAGCCTTTCCTGAGGGCTGCAGTTCCATCTGTCACAGATGAGTGAATGAATTTAATTCATTCACATTTGCCCAGTGTCTGTGCTGAGCTAACCCTGGGCTGGGGATCACAGCACCTTCCAGTCCTGGGCCACCCCCACGTTTCTCTTCCCACGCTCGGGTTTTGCTCCTTACAAACGTGGGAAGTCACGGCTCAGACAAGCAGTTTCTCCTCCAAAATTAAAAAGTGGGCTCTGGCTTCCTCAGCAGCGTGACTGGAGGTGAATTAACTTTCCCTTTGGCTTTTGATGGATGTCTAATGAACTCTGCATTGTTCAGCTGGAAATCCTGGAGCTATTTGTCATCCTGAATGTCTCGAGAGCAGCACGTCTGACAGGTTATTAAGATTTTAGTATCACTGTGGAAACATTTTTCCAGGCTTCTTGGCTGTGCTCAGGAGAGGTTCGCTGCACCTTCCCTGTCTCCACACCACGCTGCTGAGCTCCCAAACCTGCTGCTTTTAAAAATGAAGCTTTTTTTAGAAGCTCATAGGAAATATTTAATGAGCAACGATTTCCAATCCTGGTTTCTTAGTCCTAATGAGCCGCACCGAGCGAGGCTTTGCCATCATTTAATTTAGGTACTTAAGTGGAGGAAGCTGAGCTATTAGTCATTGGGAAAGGTCAGGTTCCTCTGACAAATCACCAAATTACAGAGCCAGGGAGATGCTCATTTAGAGCCCCAGAGGTTCCCTCTGCCAGGGATCCAGGGAAGGTGGGGGGGATGCAGAGGATGCTGATGCTCCTCCCTGGGTCTCCCTGGGTTAGAGGGAGAGATTTTTACCATCTGAATTACTCAAACCCCTTCTGCTCAGGCCCTGCTTCCATTGAGCTCACTCTGGGAAAGGTTTTCAGGATCTGCAGTTTCCCCAGAACACGGTGCAGTTTTCGGCAGGCAAACGTTTTGCTTTTTGCCTGTGCTGTGACTTTAGTGCTAAAGGCAAACCTTCCAGCCTGGAAATCATCAATCACAATGCAAACAGTGAAATAATTCGTGGACAGAAGCTAAAGGAAAGCTTCAAGTTTTCATGTAATGAGTGTATTTGAAAGAACAAAAATCTCCCTGTTGGTCACTGCCATCATTTTTCAAGTCAGCAGCGTGGATTAAACTGGTGTGACTGGGTGTACTGGTGCCAGGCTGGGTGTAAATCTGAGCCCCCAACAGGGGCAAGCAAAGAAGAAATGTAACTCCTCATTTCTGTCTTGCAAAACCTCCACTGTGAAAGACCACGTGGAATGTTCTATTTCAAGGCCAAATTATATTTTTTTTTAATTAAAACTGGTAAAATGTCTTCCAAACAGAAGTTAGGAAGTAAGTTGAGTAAGTTTCTCATAAATGTTTGATTATCCTGGTAGTCTCAAGGTCCAAAGCCATTAAAATTGAGAAGGATTTCAAGCAGAGAACATTTCTAACATGATTTCTGCCCACTTTCTTTATTAGTTTTTCCCTCCTGCAATGGGAATAAGGAATATTATTGGCACGAGAGAGAGCAGGGAAGGTGCCTGAGATCTGCTCACTCTTACACCAGAAGAGCTTTGCTTCCCACAGCCCTCCTTCCCATCTCTCTCTCACCAGCAGGTCTGCTGTTTGCACCAGGATGGGCAAATTGGATTCTCATACTTTCTGACAGTTTTGCCCCAAATGCCATAAATCAGCATTTTATGAATGAATAAATCCCATCTGCCAGCAGTTAAAAATCTCCTTCAAGGCTCCAACATTTAGGTCACTTTTTTTCCTGACTCTGGAGGCACCAACAATCCATGAAGTGGTTACTGGTTTAAGTGTCCCACAGCACGTGGGAAAGGCCCTTTCCCTGCAGCCTCCCCTGTGTTTGGAGTTGCCCAGCAGGAATTAACACCATGGAAAACCTGGGAAATGACCAGCTGGCCAAGGGACACGAGACAAACAGTGGGATGTCTGGAATTCAGCATGTCCTGCTCGAGCCTGGCTGCTCAGAGCACAACACTCCATCAATCTCAGTATGCCCTAGACCCTCCTGGAGTGCCAGTCACAAAACATTATTACAGGTTAACATATATAATATATTAAAATTTGGATGAGATCAGACTCTCAAGGCTTGTTGAAGAATAATTTACCACAAATGAGAGGGTGGAGTGAAAACAGATGCACACACTTGAGTTGCTGCCCTGCAGCTGGTGGGGACCATCCTGTGCCAGCCCAGGAGGGGCAGCTCATTCCCTGAGGGAAGGAATCCTCTGCAAATCCTGCTCTTCCCAACACTCATTTCCCTGCCTCCCTTCCCAACACCCCCACCTTTCTGCCCCTGCTGGCACATGCACTGATCACTCGTGTGGGCAGCAGCAGCCTCGGAGCGTGTGGGTGATTAATGAGAGGTGTAAAAACCCCCCGTTGGTTGCTGGGAATGTCACCCAATCCTAATAATTCAGTGCATAATTGGTGTCCAAAGCGTGGGGTTTTTTTCCCCCCTCCGCCCTCCAAAAGCCAGTTTGGGTGTTGGGAATCCATTCCCAGCACTTTGAGCCTCACCCGGTATCGAGATCAGGATTTTAAAACATAAAAGCAGAGATTGCAAAGCGTGAAAGGTCAATTTTGTACCGGTAATGTCCCCAATGTTTGGGTCAGTTTGGGTTCTGCCGAATGGTCACTGATTACATCACAAATTATTCTGCTAATGAAGCACAGAATGTTGTTTCCATGCTTGCCCTGAGCTGGCAGGTTATCCCAGAGCCAAGGCAGGGATCCTTTCCCAGCACACACGTCCCTCCAAAACTGGGAATTGTTTTCACTAAACTAATTGCTGCACGACACTTCTCCACACGTCTGGCTTTAATTAAGGCACATTCCAATTAAAAAGGGAGAACAATTTGAAGGGAATCTTTCTGCCAGATGGTGATCCCTAATTCCCCTGCAATGTGTTGGATGCAGTGAGTCACTCCTGATTAGCTGAGGTTGATCAGATGTGTAAAATTATGGCTGTGCTGTGAAAAACGAGTTGAAAGACCCCCATGAAACCACCCAGTGGGGTTTTTTTCCTGCCTCCATATCTGAGCTGGTGAAGAATTAATGGGAAATCTGACTTTGGCAGGAGACTGGGAGTGTGGAAAATAACCTGAGTGATGGAGCACTCAGGGAGCTGGGAGTCCCACAGCAGCTTCCCTTCCCCTCCACCTGCAGGAGGGCAGGCAATTCCCTAAATGCCCCCCGTGAAAACAACCCCTTTCCAATGGAACAGCTTAAAACAACTTCAGCTTCTTCCGCTTTTAAGACTCCTGAGGAGAAACTCCCCACCAGATACAGACCATATTTTTTCATATAAGGTGTTTCTACACTGAACCTTCCCTCCAAGGAAACCTTCCCTCAGCTGTAACTCACTGGAAACACGACTGGCAGGGAATGGGACTTCCTGATATCTTGATTTCTGATCCATTTGGAATCACAGAGTTACACAATCATAGAATGGCTTGGCTTGGGAGGGACCTTAAAGCCCATCCCATCCCACCCCCTGCCATGGGCAGGGACACCTCCCGCCAGCCCAGGGTGCTCCAGCCTGGCCTGGGACACTCCCAGGGCTGGAAGAGCCACGGAGGCAGTTTTAGGATTGGGGCATTGCTAATGACCTGACACATTAACTCTGTGGCATTTACAACATCCCCTGGAGCTTTAATGTTTCACCAGACTCCTGGAAAAAATCATTTCAGAAGCTCAGGTTGGTGGCTCTTGCCCAGCAAAGCACAAAGTCCTTCAAGACAGGTGGAATTTTATTTCCAGCTCATATTTTAGCTTAACAAAGATCCCTTTCCACACCAGCCATGGCAATACTGAAACAACATATCCAAATGCCCCTTTCCACACTCCTGTATTCATTGGAGGGCAAACTTCTCAGCTGTAAAACCTTTCCTGATTTGCATTTCAAAGCAGCTCTAAAATATGAATTCCAGGGCAAAGCATTAGCATAAAACCATCCAGAATTATATCTTGTGTCAAAAGTGCCAGGAAAAATTCCAGAACTGCTGCATTTCCATCTGGCAACGTCTTCCTACCTGGAATATTTGCATAAGGTATTTCTGCAATAAAGAAAAACTGTGAAACATAAACTCTCTAAGTTATTTCCATAAAGGTAACTCCTGCACAACTGTATAATCCAGGGATCCCTGACACTGCAAACAACCTCAGGCTCCCTTTTCCAACTCTTTCAGAACAGTTTCTGAAGAACATTCCTTGTTCTGTCTTTCCCTCAAGTGTCTATGTAGATCTTTAAATAACACATACATTAATCTATTATTTTCCATGATTATGAGTCAAATGTCTAAGAAAAAGAGGAACAAAATGCAAAAAAAAAAAAAGTTTGTCTGTGTTTTACTTCACAAATATAAACTCTTACATTAATATATTGCTGCATTTCCCAATTGTTTACATCAAGGTTAATTCTCAAAAACTCAGGCACTTCTCACGATTCAAATGAAGCTCCACAGGAATGAAATTTATGTCAAGCACAAGCTGTAACTGAACCAAGTAATTAAAACGAGTCTGTGACACCCTCCCCAGCCCTGGAAGGGTTGGAGGGGTTTGGAGCACCCTGGGCTGGTGGGAGGTGTCCCTGCCCAGGGCAGGGGTGGCTCTGGGTGGGCTTTGAGGCCCCTCCAACCCAACCCAGGCTGGGATTCTGTGAAAGCAGCAGGAGCAGAAGATCCAATGCCTTGAGGGCTCACTTTCAGACATCACATTCTTGGCTGTGAATCAACCCAGAAGAAACAATCTGGCCCCAGTAATTCTGCTCTCAGTGAGAGGGGACACCCTAAAATGCACCTTCCCCAGGTGAAAGAGCTCCATCAAACTCACACTCAGCCTCTGCTTTAGTCCTAATTAAGTGGAAAAGAGAACAACATCAGGTTATCATAAAGATTACTTTTAACTCACCTGTTTGTAGAGTTTTGACTTGCACAAAATAATTAAAAAAAACCCCAACAAACAACAAAACGAACCTTCTTTGAAGAGCCACAGCTTGGGAATAAACCAGGACCACCAGCTGGATCAAACCTGCCCTGACATGCTTTGCCTTCTCCAACCCTCACTCTCTTCAGTGCATCCCTCTGCTCAGGTTGGTGTAATAAACCATTATTTAGTGAGGCTTATGTGCCCAGGAGGAGATTGCACACATTCTCAGGCCCTTTCCCAGCACACAGGAGTTGCACTGTGTGGCAAAGGCTTCCCAGAAGGGCCAGTGATGCTGTGGAAGACCCAAATAATGCCCTGCAGTGATGCTGCAAAATGGATTCATTGAGAGGGACAGGCACTGCCATTCCCTTGTCACAGGGAGAGGATTCAGTCCCAGCCTCTCATTGCTTTGGCATGATTATCCATTATCTCATGTCCTCCAACACATGAAATAGTGCTCTTTTGTTTGAAAGAGTTGGGTTTAAAATAGAGGCATGGAAAAATTATCCTCCCAAAGACAAGGGCAGCTGAAAGGACACGGACACCACCCAGAGATCAGGAGGAGAGCTCTGTGCTCCTGCTAAAGGCTCTGAGGGAAATTAAATATGAGCAGTTGAAATGAAAATGTCTCCTCATTGGAAAAAAAAAAAAAAAAAAAAAAAAAAAAAAAATGGGAATATTCTTAATTTTCTGGATCATTAAACCTCCTCCTGGAAAGTGAGTTAAGAAACTCGGGGATATTTTTACAGCATCAAGTCGTGTTTGGGGATGTCAAATAACGTGATGAGTCAGAGCCCCGTTGGCAGGGGATCAGTGAGTGCCCAAATTGGTCTCCAGGAGGGAGCAAGAGTCATTCTGGAAAGGCCCCAACCCCTGCACAAAGCACCAGTTGTACCCAATTCCCTCTCATTTGGCTTAAGGACCAGCAAAGGATCTGTTGCATCAGCAGGGAATGAAGGAGTTCCTGAAAATACATTTAACAGGGGGGATTAAATATATTGAATGGAGATGGGGAAATGGAAAACCCAGGCTGGGATCTGGGATTCAGGGGTGAGAATTCCAAGCTCCTCTGAGCCCCAGGGGTTCTTCCCATGCTGTCTGACAGAAGGTTTGGGGCTCAGGCAAGAGGGTTTGGGGTTTTTTTCCAGAAATGGGAGGGCCCAGACCTGCCCAACAAAACCAGCTTAACTCCAGCTCATGAATTCCACTGAAAAATTACTTGGGAAGGAAATGTAGAAAATATCCTATGATCAGGAAGGAAAACATCAAAGCAGGCACCAGGTGGGGGAGAAGCCCCAGAGGATTCCCAGTGTTGTTGCTGGCAGCGCTTTCCAGTCTTTGCCAGGGAAACCATGGCCATCATTTCATAGAGCCATGGAATTAAGGTTGGAAAAGACCTCCAAGGTCATCCAGTCCAACCATGAGCCACGTCCTCACGGGCCACATTTTTAACACTCCCCAGGATGGTGACTCCACACCTCCCTGGGCAGCCTCTTTTAATTGCTTTAGGTGCCAATTAACACAGCTCCAGGCCAAACCCACGGAATCCTCCACAGCACCTCCACACTGCAGTGCCATTTCCTTTGAGGTAGGGAGCTCCTAAAATGTGGCTCCAAGCTCTGATATTGAGGTTCTCGTTCCAAGTTTGCAAAATGAAACACAAGAGACAATAAAACCCCTTAGCCTGCTCTGAATGTGCTCAGGTATTTCCTGGAGAGGGTAAACAGTGCAGTGTTCATAAATACCACAAATTCAGCATGTAAAATATTATGACATGCTAACCTGGTTATATTTCCTCATCACACCTCATTTGCATAGAAATAAAATTACAGGGAAGGATTTTATTCCTGTGTGGGAAACTTCCCTTCCTTTCCATCCCAACTGAGGGAACAAGGCTCTCCCTCTGTCCCTCACCAGAGCAGTGTATTTTATCCCATATCTCAGACTTCTGGACACTAATATAATGAAACCCAACAATAATCTGATATCCCTCTCAGTGCCTCAGAGCACCAAGGTAATGGTATTATTTTGAAGATGGGTTGAAAGCATCTTAATGCCATCTTTATTGAAGCCCCATAAATGCTTTTAAAGCCATCTCGGTGCCCATGGATCAAGAATCCTGCTGGAATTCCTTGTTCTGCCTTGTACCTGCCGAATCCATTGGGAACACCCTCTCCTGGACTGAATTCCTGGCTGAGGCAGCTGATTTAACAGCTGATAGAGGGTGGCAGGTGCCCCACTCACTGTGTTATCATTTCATACAGCCTGGCCACAAAAGCCCCCAGAGAAGGATGCACTGTCTGCCCATGAAAAATAACCCAGGCTGAGGTTTATGGGAACAGCAAGAGAATTTTAAATACCTTGGAAAGACCAAAGCTTGGCTGTTTACGTGATTCCAGCAGCACTTTTCTGCCTCAATGGCCACATTCAACCCCAAAACGAGAGGAGCAATGCAATTAAAGCAGCTCCATAACGAGGGACTGCAAACACAGGGATGAGGTTGGAAAACAAAAGCTTCTACATTTTCCAACAATGAAGCACCAGGACTGGTGCACCACCTGAGGTGGAGAATGTTTTCCTGGACACAGCAGGAAACTGTCAGAGCTGATGTGCTACAGGAATGCTCCACACTCCCCTCTGGCTCTTGGGGCCCTCGTGTTTCCCAAAGTGAACTCACCCCCACCAGTTTTTAATTTCTGGGGCCTGGCTTTGTAAAGGGCAGGGGGTGGAATTTCTGTGCCATGAGAATAAATGAGAGTTGTAGATAAAATTAGCCTAGAAAGCTTTTATGAATATTCAGCCTAATTTCCTGAAGTGGAACATAAAAACCTACTGTTTTTAAGATCTCATCCCATGGGAGAACAGGTGAACCAAACAGGTTCATCCCATTGTGAACCATCACCCCAGAGCCAAAGCCATTCCAGAACTACAACCCCCCCTGTTTCCCGGTGTCCAAAGCAGAATATTCCTGTAGAAACCCCATTCACAAGTGTTTTATTAGACACGCTGTCACCAACCAAGACGATTTCTGGCCTGATTTTGCTGCTGCCAAACCACAGTGGATCTGAAGCAAATGAAAGGGATTGACAATAACATTTGTTTCCATTTCAAGTGTTATCTCCCAGCCCACATCAGCCTTAATGGCTCTCCCCAAACCATCAAACATTTGATTTCTAATTAAGCCCTTTTCATCCCGCTGTTGGATTTGTCTTCCTCATCTTTAATTATGTTTCCATCTACGTTGCTCAAGAGCGAGGGCAGAGATTTGCATTTTTACACGATACAGAAACCACACTGTAAATATTTATCAGATGACTCGCCTCTCCTTTGCTGTTCACGCATTCCTGAGGCTGATTTTACAGGGAAGAGGGGATGTTCCCCACCCCAACACCCCACTGCCTTCCATAGCTGGATATTCCCTCCCCCTGAACTTGTCATGGGCCCTGCAGGTGCAGAACACCCGTGGGAATGTCACAGCCAGGAGAGCCACCCCAGGCTCCACCCGTGGGTGGGACCTCCCAACACACACGGCTGCACAGAGAGCTCCTTCTGCCTCTGCAGCCAAACCCTGACAGCTCCCTGAGGAAAATGGACACGGCTCTGAAGGTCCAAAGGACACACAGACACACTGAGGGTTGGGTGGCAAAGGTGCTTCAACACTTGGTGTTTCCCCAGCTGGATATTCCTGCCTGTCTCACAGTACGGAATTGCAGAATTGATTGGGCTGGGCAGAGCTCGGATGGTCCCCCTTAGGACGACTCTTGGGGCTGGCTCTGTGCAGGGCTCAGGGCTGGACTCGATGAGCCCTGCGGGTCCTTCCCAAGCCACCGCACTCTGGGATGCTGGGCTGACGGAGCCGGGAGTGCCCGGCGCTGTCTGCGGTGCTGAAGGTCCGCCACCCCAAACCCCCTGGCCGGGAGCAGATTCCAGGGGGATGCTGCCCCTCTCCCGGGCAGCCACAGCACGGTGGGAGCTGGAGCCTGGGCAACACACCCTGCTGGGCAGGGAATGCTCTCCTGAGAGCCCAGCTGGAGTGCTGTGCACAGTTCCGGTGGCCCCAGTGCAAGGAGGATTTAGAGCTGTTGGAGCAAGTCCAAAGGAGGCCACAAGGCTGACCCGAGCACTGGAGCAAATTCCCTCTGGAGACAGGCTGGGAGAGCCGGGGCTGTGCAGCCTGCAGAGGAGAAGGGGGGGGGAGACCTCAGAGGAACCTTCCAGTATCTGATGGGGGCACAGAGGGACTCTGAGCAGAAACTGGAGAGACAGGACAAGGGGGAATGGCTTCAAATTGAAATTGAGTTGGTTTAGATGGGATATTGGGAAGGAATTCCTGGCTGGGAGGGTGGGCAGGCCCTGGCACGGGGTGCCCAGAGAGGCTGTGGCTGCCCCAGCCCTGGGAGTGTCCCAGGCCAGGCTGGACGGGGCTTGGAGCACCCTGGGCTGGTGGGAGGTGTCCCTGCCCATGGCATGCCTATGGATGAGCTTCCAACCCAAACCATTCTATAATTCTTTACTCTGATTTTGGAGGAAAAAAGCAGAAATCCATCCATGTGCCAGTTTCCCCAGTGCCAGATTTGACACCTTTCTACACAGTAACAAGAAATCAAATATTTACAAGGAAGAACATTATTTTCCAATCTGTTGTGTCTTACTTCTAATTTTTGGATTAAAAACGAACATGCAAAAGGAAAACAAAAGCAACTGAAGACAGCACAGATACCCCCCATCAAAGAATCTGATCAGTGAATGACAATGGATCGTTTCCAATAATTGGAAAGCTGCCTGTGTTACACACACAGAGCTGGAAAATCCCTTCTTTGAACAAGGAAAGTCCATTTCCCATCAGTGCAGCTCCATCCTTTGTGTGTCAGGCCGGTGCTGGATGAGCTTCCTCCCCGGAGGGAGGCCCAGGGAACACAGTGCTCTGTACCAGGAACATTGGGACACACACCCATCACTTTCCCCCGTGTCAAGGATGATTTATCTGTTTGTGAAAGGAAAGCACGAGCCATTACCTGGTAATTTGATCTACCTGGAAACTTCTTGGATTAAGAGAGGAGGAAGCACTTGGGCAGGAGGCTCTGGAACTCCCGGGGCTCTCACTGAGGACAGACATGTGCCCTAAGCCAGACCTGCAGCCTTTGGGAGAGCCTTTCCAGGACTGGCCAAGGAAAGCCAAGTGAAAAACCCAGGGATCTGCACTTGTTTCAGCTGGGACGTTCCTAAGAAGTGTTTGTGGGAATTCTGGCTGGCGTCAGGAGACTTAGCCCCACGTGCAGCTCTCAGTCTGGCCTGGCGTTCCCGAAGAAAATCAATGTATTGGAAACGCGAGGTGAAATCTCAGTGTGAATGTTCCCAGATCGTTATCGCTCCTGTTTGCCCTCAAACACCCAACCGAGGAAGTCGGGATGTTATCCACTCGATGGCACTTTGGGCTTCACTTCACCCTCTCTGGCTCTGAATCTCTGAGTGTTCAACACTCTGCTTTATTCCCTCTGTGTATCTGGGAGGGGATTTTTACTGCTTTCCATTGTGCCCTATTTTATTTTGTGCCTTGTGTGATGTTTCAACAGGAACACGCATTGATTTGCTGTGAATCTCAAAGCAGCCTATTTTCAGTGGCAAATATTTAGATCAAATCAAATGTACTTTATTAAGCATCAAAGTCTGCCTAAAACTCAGAAAGCTTTTCCAAGAGATGCATATGTTACTCTCCAAGTAATTTTCCAGAACAGTAATCCTTCATCTTGCTATTTCAGTCACTGCATCTCAGAAAAGACTCGATAATATTTCTGTTTTTCTTAAGCTGTGTTATCTAAACATATTTGTTTTAAAAGTTCAGGGTTCCAGCTATGCAGAACAGTCAAATTACTCACGATCCATCATCATTGGTTTGGATTAAATGCCATATTTTCCTCAGCTCCCATTCTGACCAACCCTTGAGTCAGAAGGAGGGAGAAAAAAAGTGGAGCCAGTCAAAAACGTAATTAATGGTGGCCTTATTTATCAGCTGGCACCTTTGGGCCAGATAACAAAAGGACATCACAGTTAAATGGTATTGAACAGGATGCTCAGGCTCTGAAGGCAAGAGTCACATAAAGCCTGAGGAGTCTTTTCCCTTTCCTACCCACATTCCAAAATTCCCCTGCCATAATACGAAGCCAAAACTTCAGCCAGGAGAGCTGCCGGGAATCACCAAGTCCTGGGTGTAACAGCAAAAGTAAGGAATTGTTTCCACTGTGTTTTTTCCCCTCCTTAATCTCGCGGTTCCTTTTCCCCTTGACAGGTTTCTGCTCAGTCTTTCATTTCGAGACCAAGTTTTGGGTGCAGGCAGCGGCGGATGCAAAACAAGTTCAAACAGTGCATTCAAAGGCATCCTAATTAACGTTTCAGCAGACTCTGAGCTGCGGAATCACACAATTAGGTTGTCTCTGGGAGCTGAAATGTGGCAATCACAGCCGGCAGAGCTCACCTCCAGCTTTTCAAAGCCACGCTTTAAAAGGCAGCGATGATCTCGAGCAAGTCACGGAGAGTTCACATCACGGAGAGTTCACATCCTCCCAGCCATCAACTCACTGAGTCATCCCCTCCTCGTGGGCACCGAGTGGCTTTTAAAAAGCCACTTCCAAACTGCAAGGTGGAAGTTGTGGGACAGCTGACCAGAAATAAACCCCTGCTGAGCAAAGCAAGGGCTGTTTCTGGTACCTCCCCTTCCCCTCATCTCGGAAGTTTCTCTACAACTGCTCCCAGCCAAGTTCTGCACATGATGCCAAAGGGCCCCACGTGTGACTCTGGGGATTCTTTACCCTGAGTGTGCAGGTTTGCCACTGGGTTTCAGCCTCCTGCAGCTTTAAAGGCTTTTTCTACGTCCTGTTGGCACATTTAGTCTTGTTTGTTTGAGGATGGAAAAGTTTCAAGGGCAAGAGAGGAGAAATGTTACTGAAACTCTGACTTGTTCTAGTAATTCCCTGTCTTCCCTTAAAAATGCATCAAGAATTCTGTAGAAACAGTAGAAATTACCTTCTCTCTTGCCTGCCAAATGTCACCCTTCACCCTTCAGCTGCAGACCTGGCCCCACTGACACTCTGGTGTCCCTCAGCTGTCTCAGTAAACCTTGGCTTAGTTATTATTCATTCAATTCAGAGTTTTAAAACTCTGTCTCAGCACAAGTTCTGGTCCCAGGTACGGTATAAATAGATATTCAAGGCACACATTTTCACTCCTTCACTGCCCCAGTACTCAATAATCAAGGACACACTAAATAATTAGGGGTTCCCTTTGCCTTCAGAATCAGTCCCTGCTTTTCCAAAGGTTACTGGCAGACTTAGCATTGGAAAAGGGTGATAAAATACTCCCCTACTCCTTGGATGTACAAATGACAAGAATGTCGCATTGAATCACAATCCCAGTATCCAAGCTTCATTGTCCCACACATACAGACCTCCCAGATGTACTTATATCACTCCATAACACCCCAAAGCATTGAAAACCGATCATTTTCCAAATCACGTTGGTGATGGAGAACCTTTGGAGCAGCCAGGAGTGTCCCTGTGCAGGGTACGAGGGACCTCTGGTGGAAGGCGAGTGCTTGGTCCCAACCCGTGCCGAGAAACTCTTTATCCACATTTATCCTTCTCGTTAAAGGAACTCAACCCGTTTGATACATGGAATATCAGTGCCTAACCCCATAGTGCATCCCAGTTTGATACATGGAATATCAGTGCCTAACCCTATAGTGCAGCCCAGTTTGATATATGGAATATCAGTGCCTAACCCTATAGTGCAGCCCAGTTTGGCACACAAAACATCAGTGCCTAAGCCCATAGTGCAGCTCAGTTTATTATCCTGCCCTCCTGGGCACAGGCTGACTGAAACCCAAGCAGTGCCCTCAGTAGTATTTCCTTAAACGCTGCCAGAGCAAGAGCAGCCTGACCCAGCCCAAACACAGACCTGCTGGCAACAGCTCCCTCCTCAAAGCTCAGCAGAGGAAACACTCAAACTGTCCCTGGAAGTCGAAGGGCAGAGTTTTTAGCACACAGAACTCTGTTGGATCACAGACCCTGCCGTGGGAATTGCTCCCAGGCTTTGCAGTTGGAAGCAGAATTAACCCCCCAGACCTCTGTGCCCTGCCCAGGGGGCTCGAGGACACCACGAGCAAGGATCCCTGGAATTCTGCAGGGCATTCAGAAGCCCCCAGATGCTGTCCCCTGGCTGGCTCCAGCTCTCCCACATGCCAGGATCCAACCACTGAGCTGCTCCAACACACTCCGTGGCAATTCCTGCCTCCTGCCCTTCCTCCAAACTGCTGGATTATTTCGTGCACCCCCTGTCTGTGTTCCCTCAAATCTCACTGTTCTGCCACAAAGCCAAAAGCAGTATTTCCAACCTCTCTATCTACCTGCTGGCTTATTGACCTAAAAGATGTCACTTCAAACAGTCACAGAGCTGCCTGTATTCAAAATACGGGCTTTCTATTTGGGGTTTTAGTTCAGAGTCACCTCAAGAAGAGAAATACAACCTCCAGCTGCTGCTCCCCAGGTCTGTAGGGGGCTGTGAACACTTATTCCAAAATCAGATCTATTTTTTAGCATCTACATCACCTTCCCAAAGCCTCGTTTAGCAAACACCAAAACCAACAAACCAAACCAAAAACCAACTAGAAACCACCTTTCTCTGCAGGGAAAACACCACAATTTGGGGTGGGTTTTTTTAAAGAAAAAAACACGTGAAGATCTCTGCCTTCTGTGGGAAAACACAGAACCACTTGGAAACACCTTTTTTCCCCATCAAAAGCACCACCACCACCTGCTGAGATCCGGGTGTAACATCCACAGTCACACACTCAGCTGTGCCTGCAAGGCTGACCTGAGGCACCACCGCTCCCCCAGGAGCCCCTCTTTAACCCATTATTAACCCATTAAAGCCACCATTAACCCACAATTAACCCACAATTCAGCTTCCGCCGTACCCAAAACCCCAGAAAGCGCCCCGGCCTAGGAGGAGGGGGGTGCAGTCCGTACTCACGGGGGTGCTGCTGTCCGAGAAGGTGTTCATGCTGACGGACCTGCTCATCTTGCCCGAGGACAGCGAGGGGGGGGACGGGCTGCGCTTGCCCGGCTGCTCGTGGGGCAGGTCCTGGCGCTGCAGGTGCTCCCGCCATGCCCGCTGGATGCTGCCAACAGAAAGGGCTTCAGTGCATATCTGGGGCTGAAGAGCTGGGGCTGGGGGGGCTGTTTGCCCAGCTGGATAAGGATCATCACTCTGCAGGTCTTATTTAAGTCGCTGCTGGTGTAACTTAAGTATCATCACGGAATGCCAGAACGGTTTGGGTTGGGAAGGACCGTAAAGCTCATCCAGTTCCAAGCCCTGCCGTGGGCAGGGACACCTCCCACTGCACCACATTCCTCAGAGCCCCATCCAACCCCTAAACCTACACAAGAGATTTCCATTTGAG
The DNA here is from genome assembly GCA_013400415.1 of Scytalopus superciliaris. Taxonomy (NCBI): domain Eukaryota; kingdom Metazoa; phylum Chordata; class Aves; order Passeriformes; family Rhinocryptidae; genus Scytalopus; species Scytalopus superciliaris. The sequence continues at coordinate 83,636 of VXBX01009158.1, forward strand.
ACCACGCAGAACTCAGCAATTCCCTTCCATCTTGCAATCAAAATTGTCTGTCTGTTTAAAACAGTGAATAACCTTCAACATCTGAGATTTGGCTCAGCTTTCAGACTGTAAAGCAGATCATGGTGGAAGTTGAGAGCCAGACCAGCGTCACTGGATTATGGAATCACGGAATAGTTTTAGTTGGAAAGGACCTTAAAGATCATCCCATTCCATCCCCAGTCATGGGCAGGGACACCTCCCACCAGCCCAGGTTGCTCCAAGCCCCATCCAACCTGGCCCTGGACACCCCCAGGGCTGGGGCAGCCACAGCTTCTCTGGGTGAGCTGTAGAAAAAGCTCCTTTTAAGATCTTTATGCAACTGAGTGTTTATTCACTGGCACAAGCATTATTTACATGTTTATATTTACATGTACTCTCTATTTTAAAGCTGGGGAACATACTGAGATTAAATCGTAATTACCCTTCTAGAAAGTGCTCTGAAAATTCATTCTTTCATCTGGCTCATATTTGCATGACTAAAAGGCACTGGGCTGGATTTTAATTGGAAACTTCGTGTCCTTTTAATATTTTAATATAGCACTAATATTTTAATATCCTGTACAGTGAATTAGTGGATGGAGCTAATGCTGAACCAGGGCTGGAGGAGCCACAGAGGAGTCCTGTGCTCTGACAGACACGTGGGTGAGTTTTAATTTCTATCCCCACTGATTCAGCACAGCCAAGTCTTTTAGAATTCCTCACCCTGGGGGTTTAGGTGGGATCTCAGGGAAAGGCTCTTCCCCCAGAGGGGGGGGGGCACGGCCCAGGCTCCCCAGGGCAGTGGGCACGGCCCCAAGGCTGCCAGAGCTCCAGGAGGGTTTGGATGATGCTCTGGGGCACAGGGGGTGACTCTTGGGGATGGGCCCGGGCAGGGCTGGGGGTTGGACTGGATGGTCCTTGGGGGTCCCTCCCAGCTCAGCACACTCAGCGGTGCTGGGATTCAAGGATCCTGTTGCATTTGGAAGCCGGGGAGCTCATTCCCGGCACCCAGGGATGTTGTCCCTCCCTTCCCGGCAGCGCAGCTAGGTGTCATGCATGTGCCTTGCCTGAGTGCTGCCAGCTGCCTCTCTTCCCAGGAAAATCCAGCCTTTTCCCGATCCACACAGCTCTGCTACCCCCTCCTCCCAGAGCAGGAGCCCTGCTCCCCTCAGCCCTGAATCTCCATCCCCTGCACATCCAGGGCTGCTCCTTGCAGGGGATCCAGGAGCTCTTAGATGGGGGAAACAGCACTGAAGAGACTCAGCTTGGGCTGTGCTGCCCTTCCCTCCCCTGGGCTCTTCTCTGTACATGGGAAAAAACCAGGAGATTCTCCCACATTCTCTGGTTTCACAGAGGGAATGACACAATTAGCACAGCACTGACCTTTAACATGTGAAACACCGTTCAAAGAATGGGGTGGGTTGGAAGGACCTCAAAGCCCACCCAGTGCCACCCCCTGCCATGGGCAGGGACACCTCCCACCAGCCCAGGGTGCTCCAAGCCCCGTCCAACCCGGCCTGGAATGGGGCAGCCACAGCTTCTCTGGGCACCCTGTGCCAGGGCATGCCCACCCTCCCAGCCAGGAATTCCTTCCCAATATCCCACCTATCCCTGCCCTCTGGCAGTGGGAAGCCCTTCCCCTTGTCCTGTCCCTCCACCCCTTGTAAACAGCCTCTCTCCATCTTTCCTGCCATCTCCCTTCAGGTCCTACAAGGCCACAATGAGGTCACCCCGAAGCTTCTCTTCTCCAGGCTGAACAACCCCAACGCTCTCAGCTTGACGTGCTTGAAGGCTGAGAAGAACTCGGGAAAACTTGCTGATTTCAAGGTTTCCTTAAAAGTTACACAGGAATCCAGGATGGACACAGCCTGGCTTCTGCAGTTCAGGAATGGGACACACTCAGCTACATTTAAAGACAGAAGCCACACTAATCACTCACATTTTCACTTTGGACTCCAAGGGCTGTAAGTTGATAGGATATTCCTCGATGTTATTTTCCTCATCCATGGCAAGCTGGTGGCTACAGGGAAGAGAAAGAAATGGCTCTAACCCGACTCAGCACAACATTCCTGCAGTCACTGCCAATTAATGCCCTGCTTTTGACAAGAACATACAAGAGCTGCCCATTATGAGGCGTTGCTGTCTTTGGAGAAAGGCATCTGGCTCTGTGTCCAGGCTCTTTTGGGTCCTAACAAAACATGGGAATTTGGATCCACTTTCCAGATGGGAACCTGCCTGAGTGCTCGTGTTAAACCCTCCAGATGCCACAGCTCCAGGGACAGGCCCAGCCAGCAAAGAAGCTGCTGCAAATCAAACCCCCCCCACTGGCAAATAGAACAGATACTCGTGCTAAATCAGCTTCCAGCCCCGGGGCTACGCTGGAAAAGCTGGAGAGGGGAAGGAACAGTGGTAATGCTGGGAGCAAATGAACTGCAGCAGCAAAAGCCATACAGGGGGATGAAGGACAAATTCTTGGCAATAAATGATGGCTGAGGAATTGGGGCTGCTTGGAGAAAGCAATTTTAAAAAGCTACAAGATAAAACCCAAACGTCTGGGGCCGCTTTGGATGGAGGAGCAGCATGAACGGCACGTCTTGGCATGAAGGTTTGTAAGATTGGACCCCAACCTGAGGAGTTATTTTGAGACCTTACTGGACACTTAATTACATCACTCAATCAGCAGCACTTTGCAGAAATTATCCTCCTGCAACTGAAAATAAGAATTGTTTATGGGAGAGATGCAAAATCTGGAATATTTAGTTTATCACCAAGTGAAAAACAGTCTACAGCAAAGAGTCGGTCCCTCAGCAAGGCCTTGGGACCTCCTAAAAGCCACATCACCTTATTGTGTGCAGAAACCACATATTTACCTTTGCAGCAGGTCTTTGCCATCATTGACCTGTTCCAAGGTGTGCTGGAGCCTTCGGAGCTCTTCCTGAAAGGAGAGAGAAAACCATTTCCATGTGCTCGTGGGAAGCCCTGGGGCTGCACCGGAGATTCCTGCTCAGCCTCCAGGCGTTGGGAGCCAACCCCTGAGCTAAGTGGGCCATCAAGTAACTGAGTGAAATCACTTCTAAAGTTAAAAATCCCAAATAACCACAAATAAATCAATATATTTATCATTATATCCAGCACAGGCTTGATAAGAAATATAAGACCTACAAAAATAACACGCAGGGCAAGAGGGAAGAGTGTTCTTTCCTGTCTCAGGGGCTGCTTTGATTCCAGGGATGGGCCTGGGAAGAGCATCAGCTCCTACTTTCAGAATCTCCTCTTTGTTCTGCAATCAAACACTATTCAGGCTCATAATTAAGAGCCACTGGCTGAGTTTTGCAGCCTTTCCCAGGGTATTTGCAGCAGCTCCTGTGTCAGCAGCAGAGATGTCACAAATTGAGGGGCAGATGCAGAGCTGGGAGGCCCCACATCCATGAGAATGGCCCGGGAAAAACCCACCTGGGATGTTCAGCACAGAGATTGGGCTCAAAAAATGAAATTGAGTGGGATTGGTGGGGTTTTATCACATCAAAAGAGGGGGAGTTGGGGGGTGGAGGAGAACCAAGCCAGCACTGAAGCCTCCAAGGCACATCCCTGGGAGGGGATGCAGGAGCTTCACCACCCCGAGCCAGGGATGGGCCTCCAGGTCTGTGTTTCTACATCAGCTGTTTGATAACAGAACAACAGCAGAAGATGAAAAACAAAGATGTTCATTCATGACTCCTTTTAACTCATTAAGTTGGGAATTAAATGTAAAAGCATTTCCTCACTGAGAATAAGGAGGATGGTAATTCACTTCACACTTCTCTAACAGGTACAGGATTCCCTGGAAGGCTAAGAACATTTAAAAGGCAAAAAAAGGGATATTTGCCTCTTGTATCTCTTGTCTGACCTGGGGATGAACAAACATCTTGCTGCCAGTAAGAGCACTGCTGTCTCCAGCCACCCCACCTTCTGCTTTCCCAACTAAAGTCCATTTTATGGAACAAAGAGCTGTTAATCCTGCCCAAGATTCCACCCTGCCTGACACGAACAAGACCAGGGCTGGTGGGTGAGGTACCTCTAACACAGCCTCATTTCCTCCCAGCCTCTGCAGGACTAGCACTGCAGAATGTTTTTCAGCATAAAGCACATTTGTCAAGGTGACACTTTAGATGCTTCCCCAGTCTCTGATCGGAGCCCCTTTTTGGGGTCACACCACAGCCCTGGCTGTGCCTGTCCCTCACCAGCCACTGGGAATGATCCAGTCAGGAAGTGCTTTCTGGTTTTACCTTCCTTTTTCTGTTGTCTGCCTTGAGGAACATCCTCCTCTGGCACATTAAAACCAAGCAACTTCTCCAATTGTGTTCTTTGAAGCGGTGCTCAGTTCAGACAAAAAGCAGCTAACCTTTTCCTCTCCCACATTATTCCTCTGGTCATTTCCCCAGCCTGCTCCAGAGCTATGTACAGTAATTTAGAACGTGAAAACAATTTGCAATTGACTTTATATATAGCTCTGGGTGACAAAAGCTGCACGGCTGACATAAATCATTCCTTGTGTTTGACATCATTCTCTATTAACCTCAGGGTGAACGCTGAACACACACCAAAAAAAAAAGTCAACCCCCAAATTGGTTGTGACATTTTTGACTATTCAGTCTTTCAATTAAGCATCCCCGTGCAGGCTTTCTAAAAGCTGGGATGAAAGGCAGCTCCGGAAGGGGCCCAGCGATGTTTGCATAATTGGGAAGAGAAGGAGACATAAAATCTATACTAATTTCAGCTTTGCGTCACTAACCATGCAATATTGATTAGTGCGCCTTGCAGCCGCACTCGTGGAGCTGTCCGTGGTGCTGTGCCCGGGCAAGGGTTGGCACGGAGCCCCCTCAGCCCTGGCACGGTCACCGAGGGGTCTCCTCTGCCATCCCACATCCCACCCGGAGCAAACCCCGACGTCAGGAAAGGAACCTGGAAGGGCTCCAGACTCCTGCTGGAGTCTGGGATGAATTGTGGGGCCTCTGGAAACCTGGCTGTGATATAAATATATCAGCGAATGTACTGCCCTGCTCCTGCCTCAGCTGGACACGGACACGAAGGGCCACTGGGCAGCTGCACACACCGAGCCACGGAAGCCTGAAGGGCACAGACTGCTCAGAGCAAAGAGGGCTGTTCAAACCCCCACTGCCCGTGCAAACTCTACACCCAGAAACCTACAAAGGAATACTCAGATAAATATTTACCTCCTTGTCTTGCTGCACCCAAACCCCTCCTCTCAGGTCAGGGGAAACAGCCCATTGCCAGTGCTGCTCTGAGCCACTCCAACCCATTTTTAAGACTCTTTTTCCATTTCACAAGTAATTCCACCCCTTTCCCCCCATTTTTGCATCCCTGAAGCACCTGGGCGGTTATTAACTTTCTATTTTTTCCTTTTCCCCCTCAGCCCTTGCTGTTCCACCCTGTTTTCCCAGGGAACACGGTGGCCCCTGCCTGAAGAGCTGCCGTGCAGGGCCTGTCAGGCAGCGTGTTAATTAAACCTCTTAGCAGGATACAATGAGCCTAAAGAGGATGGAGAGATCAGGAGCCTTTCAAGGAGAGCCTTTTACATGCTGCTATTTTGGGCACCCATTCATGCCAGCCGGGAGGTGCCAATCTCTCGGGAAACCAACCTGAGCATTTTTTGGAGCAGCTTGTCCTCCAGCAGCATCTCTGGTGGCACCTGGGTGAGCACTGAGGGGGCACAGGGAGCCCCCCCCTTGGGCACACAGGGCACTGTGGGCATGAATTCCCATTTCAGGGATGCACAGAGAGTTCTGCATCCCATTGTGGGCTGGGACATAACAGGCAATGTTACACCCCAAACACATTGAGCATTCCAGAAAGTTCATGGGATCCCAGACTGGTTTGGGCAGAAAAGCCCACCCAGTGCCACCCCCTGCCATGGGCAGGGACACCTCCCACCAGCCCAGGTTGTTCCAAGCCCCGTCCAAGCTGCCCAGGGACACTCCCAGGGATGAGGCAGCCAGTCCATGGTTCACTGTCCCTCTGCTACAGATGTTGCTCCTGGTGAGCATGTCCAAACTCTGTCCACACACTTGTCCTTCCAAACAACCCAACGATGGTTTCAGCCAAAACCCGAGGGCTGCACAAGGCAGAAAAATGTGCCACACCAAACAGCAAGCAAGGTCCAAAGGAGCCCCCAAAGGGCAGGCAGCACTGAAATGCTCCAGGCTGGCAAGAGGTGACAGTAATTACAGCACTGCTGGGATGAGCCTTAACGTGGTTCAGCACAACAAGCTCGAGCTGCTGCCAAGAGCTTTCCAAGGATTTACTCATGAGTGGAGCACATATGGGAAGAGTAGCCATTAGGCAATTAACTCCCACAGTTTATTGCTTGTGTTTCCATTATTCTGGCTACTTAAGAGATACTTCACTCAATGTGCATTTTCTTAGTTTATTGAAAACCAAAGTTACGCTTGGAGAGCCCAATTGCTGCAATTCAGGTTATTCTCCACTGAGAAGGACCACGGTGCTTTGTGCTGCTCTCCAGCTCTCAGTTCCCTTTCAATTTCCCAGCTTATATCTTTACAGAATAGGGCCTCATTTTCCAAAGGTCCCCTTTGGATGTGACTTGGTTGACAATCTTTTGTGGCTTCTTACTTGCTTGGCTGGTGTGGTTAGAAATCTGTTGTACCTCTGCTTTTCCTGAGGCACCATCATTTCCCCCCACCCTTCCCATGCAGTGCAGACCTAAATGTGCCTACCCACAGCGGAGCATCCCCTACAATGCTAGTCCTGGTCCCCCCACCCTGCTGAGCCCCCATCCCACACCTGCCTGGCACCTCAGCACGGTCCCCCCACCCACCCAGGGCTGCAGTTCAGATTCTGGAACCAACTGGTGGTTGTAGATACAACCCTTGGTCCTTTCACTGAAAACCTGACAAGGCAGGGGAGGAGAAGCTTTATTAGACCAGTGAGTTTGCTCTTTGGTCAAAGGTAAACTCCTCACTGCATCATTTCTCAGAGTTCTTCCCATTACTGATTCAAAACCTCAGGGGATGCATTTCCCTCCTGTTTCAGAGGGCACTTTCATCACTCTGTAGATGAGTTGGTAATATTTGCATTTCCTTCCTACCTTTTTATACCCTGTGGACACAATATCTAATTGTTTCACCTCCTAGTCTTGTAAATCATGATACCACTCTCTTCTTACTCATCCTTTCATCAAAATAGGCCTCAAAATAAAACCTGACTGGCTGTAAGCCCAAAATAAGGAATAAAAGCAGAGAGTCTTGGCCTTCCTACCTAAGATCTGAGCTCGTGCCTGGTCCCTGTGCTCCAGCCCTGCTCCCTGAGGGTGCCCAGCACAGCTGATGTAGTAATTCCTCCCTGGGTGGGTGCAGGTGGCTGGAAGGGGAATGCAGCACTGCTGCTGACCCCTCCCAGGGACAGGAGGACCCCCAGCATGACCTGTTGGGCTTTTCACTTTCTGTGCTAGCAATAAATTGTTTTCTTTTCCTTCCTTCAGCTCTGCCCTCGGGAAGAGAAGAGCAATCTATTGCACTCCGCCTACAAAACAGTATTTCATCCTTCCAGCAGCTCTGGAAACCTCGCAGAAGGATAAATACCATTAAAATCCAAGTCAGATTCCTTTCAAAAAGCCTTTTCTTTCTGCTGCTGTCACTGTGGTCAGGGCTTTCAGCTGCACTCACGATACACAAGCTTTTAACTCTTGCCAAGGGAGTAAACTCGAGAGGGTGAAGCCTCTCGACGTCTTGGCTTCTGTGCCACCAAAGTGCTCCTGAAAGGACAGCCAGGCTGGACACTGAGGGAAAGGTCTGGAACAAGAGGAGACTCAGCAAAGAGTGTTTCACAGGTTAGAGCTCAAGGGAAAAATTATATATATATATATATATATACACACACACATATATAGAAACACTCTGGGATTCAAACCTCTGGCAAGAAAGACAATTTCTCACTGAAACCCAGAGATTTTTGCAGTCAGATGTCAGCTGCTTTCCAAGTGGCAAGCAAGGTCTAAATGAGTTGCTTACAGGATGAGGAGATGCTAAGCCATGTCTAGGTCAGAAATCTAGGCATTAGAATAAAATCTAGGCATTAAAATCCAACCTAGGCATTCAAATGCATGTCACTGGCAGGGGAGCTGAAGCAGCAGTGCAAACCTGGAGTAAAGCACCACCAACACAGCACGTGTGTTGTGTCCAGCCTACTCTGCCTTTACTGCAGCAACCACCAGGGTGTGGGAAATGCTGAGGGGTTTGGAATTAACACCATTTTGGGCTTGCCAAAGGTCATCCCACCTGCTGTTAGAGCAACCAGCCTTCCCTGAGTGTCCTGCCCCAAAACTGCAGTGGGGCAGGGCCAGTACTGGAAGAGCCACGGAGGGAACAGGGCAAAGCCTAAACCCAACACGCTTCAGAAGAAATGAAGCTTTGCAACCCAGTTTATGGGTGGGATGGCCTTTAATCTTCAAGAAATGAAAGGAAATGGCAACCTTAGTGTTGTGTTTCACTTCATGGCACAAAAGCTGCCCCTCAGGGGGAAGAGCACTGGCCAAATTCCCCAGGGAATGTTTTTATGGAGAAGTGGCCATCCCAAAGTGTTACCAACAGCCCCAGTTTCTTCCCCTTTGCCAGGATTTACCACTCTCTGAAGGGCTCCACAATTATGCCTGATAAAAAGCCAACAGTTACTTTCCAAATAACCCAAACCTGCACCCAACCCTCCCTGCTGGAAAAACCTCCACCTTCCACCTCCCTCCAAGGCTTTTGTTATAAATCACAGTTGGGTCCAGATTCCTTTGGAGAGAAATAGAAGGAGATTGCAATGCAGCCAGTGTGAATTTCAGCATGGCAGGAAGGGGAAGACAGGGGGAAATGTGACATGACAGATCCAGCTCTGAGCTCCCAGGGGAGGGTTTCTCTCCCCAGAAAAAGCACGTTCTTTAATAGCTCATGAGCCTATTACTTCCAATGACAACAACAGATGAGTGTTTTAAACCTGAAAAGAAATGTATTAATCCAATTTTCAGCTTTTCAGCATGTGGTGCTGTCTACTAATTTTCACAAAAGAGTGATGAACTAGTTTGGGAATCAGAAGGTTACTGTGGAAAAAATACTAATCCCATCTATTACAGAAAAGCCTTTCTCTACCTCTTGTGATTCTGAAAGTCCCGTTTAGGCCAAGTGGTGTGTTTTAGGAATAAAAACAAAGGAGCTGCTGTTGGGAAATACATCAGATCTGTTACTCTGCACTGCAGCAGTGCTGCCAGAACAGCCCCCAAAACATCAGCTGAGCAGTGACTGCCTCTGCTTGGACAGGGTTCAATGCCAGGGTGCTCTGCCCTCCAACTGCACCCATGGCAACACCCAGCCCCGGGCAGGACAGGGTGGAGAGGACAGGCTTTAACCAGCTCCAAGCCACGGTGAGGACAGGAATGTGTGAGGAGGCTGCCCAGGAAGGTGGACCCAGCATGGTCTGACTGTCAGGCCTTTCCACACCAGCTTGTCCACCAAAGGCAGGTTGGAGCAAACTGGTCTAGTGAAGGTGTCCCTGCCCATGGCACGGGGTGGAATGAGATGAGCTTTCAGGTCTCTTCCAACCCAAACCATTCTGGGAGATTGGCAGAAGGGCTTCCTAGAGTCAAGCCCGTGGTCCTTGCTTGGATCCCAACACTGAGAACATTTTAGGACTGAGATAAGGGCACCCCATACCCAAGTCATTGTCCCCTGGCCAGAGCAGAGCTGTAACAAGGGACCACCGTGGGCTTGCAGGAGCCAACAGCTCCAATAACCTCTCACCAAACTCAGTTCCATTTAACAGGGATTTTCTTCCCCCTTTTTTCCCTTAGTTTCCATTTTTTTCCCCTTTGCAAACCGGAGAGCAAATTCCCCAAGGCATGGACTCCAAGGCCACAGACCACTCAAGCCCCCCTGTGTATGGTGGGGCTTCAGCTCCACACAGCACATTCTTAAGTGATTTTTTATAAGCTGCTTCAAAAAGAGATTGTTTATCCCTGCCATTCCCCCCAGCTGGAAACAGCCCCAGTGCAACCTGAGAGGGATCACAGCAGAAACTCCTCTCCCTTTCCCAGCACTGCTGGGGATCACTGGGAAACGGCACTGAGCTAATTAGACAAGTCCTAACGATGTTCCCCTGGCAATCCCGCAGGTGAAATCATCCCATCTCCTCCATCCTGCCTTCCCAGCTAATCTCTTGCTAAGAGTCATTAACACAATTGTTCAATCTCCTGTAGTTGCTTTGGAAAGTGCAGATAATTTACAATCCCATTAAAAAGATGGCCACAGATTAGTCTCAGAGGCAAATTACAAAACTATTCAGTTGTGTTTCTAGCACATTAGCTTTATGAATCCTGAAGAAAAAAAAATCATAATCACAGAACATAACAGGTTTCAGAGCAGATCTACCCATCAAAACCCACCTATCTAATTTCCTGCCTAAAAATTAAGTGTAATTGCAAATTGTGGGATACTCAGAGCAGCAGCTGAGCAACCATGTGGACCTTTTTCTGGTGTGAATAGCAGGGAAACAGCCCCGAGTGCTAAAATATCACGAAAGGTTTGCAGAGCTCTTTAATGAAAGAAGCCAGGATTTAATTACCTCACAGTTTATGCCAGATTGCTGCTGCTATTCTGTATTCTACTCCTTTCTCTCATGCAATGTGAGGTGCTGGAGGATGCTGAGCATGGGGGGGGAAGGCTCTGGGCCTTGCCAATAAAATGAAACAGGAGTTTGCTGCTTCTCTGTATCAACTTCCAAAACCACTCCCAAGTTTGTTGGTGAAACCACCACAGATGTAAAGCAGGAGAGAACTCTGGCAGTACCCAAGTTCAAGAGGTTGCTCTTCCCTGAGCTCCTGAGGAGTTAAATCTAATTTCTTCTATGCTGCAGATATCTAAGAGGATGTTTTAATTGGAGGCAGTTGCTTAGCAACAGCATCCCGTGTGCTGCAGCACCTGGAGCAGATAAACATCAGGATGGCACTTTACAAATCAGATTAGTGGTGATGAAATGGGCTATGAGGAGCTGCAAGTGCTCCTGCACAGGTTCTGCCTCTAGCCTGACTCCCAGCAGCAGGGAAACCCAGGCAGACTCACCTCAAGGGCTCTCTCCTCCTGCTCTTGCCCAGTGACATTTCTGTTCTCACAACCAGAGTTTAGCAAGAGGGAGAGAGCGCTGGCAGGACTTCTCTCACTCAGATTTCACATCCTAGAGCTTTTGCAACCATGCCCAGACGGTTTTCTGACAGGCCTGTCTTTGAAAGGCCTCAGAAAATGCACATTTCCAGCCCACTGAGGAAAAGATTCCCTCCTAACTTTTATAACTGGACATTGTTGTTTAGAGGCTGCTGCTACAGCAGCTTTACAAGCTGGTTCTTGGTGCCATTGCTGCACTGCTAACTAAGACTAGTGAGCACTCAAATAGCTCATTTTCAACATCTTCACATGATAATGTTAATAGAAATGCTAACATTTACCCCTCACTTCTGTCATTAGTGATCTGCTATATCAGGGTCTGACACAGTGACCAGTTAAATACTGGGATTCAGGAGAGCTCCATCTGCATTTTCCCATCCATTCCAAGTCAGCTGCACATCCCAGCCATGACCAGGATGTGATTTCCCACATAAAAGCTACTCCTCCTGCCTTTGTTACATTCCAAAAATCCCTCCTGCCAAAGCAGAGCGACAGGCTGCGAGTCCCCAGAGACCTGGGGGTTTGGATGCTCAGACCACGTGTGGGACTCACTTCCCAGGTCTCCACACACCTCCAGAGGGCCGTTTTCCAGCACATCTCCAGCTTTCAGGAGGGAGAACAGCCTGACTCGGTGCCACAGGGCCAAGATGTGGCAGGGGGGCTGAGGGGAGAGGAGGGTTGTAATCCAGGAGGCTGGATTGAGGAGCAGGAGGGGTTTTTCAACAGCCTTGTCATGTCAAATACCAAACCAGCCGTAAAAAGAGTTCCCAGGAAAGCCAACAGTTCCTGGAAAGACACAGAGCGATGCCCTGGGCAAGCCTGGGAGGGCTCTCCAGGAGAGTTTAACCTACACAGCTTCGATGGAAACACCTGAAAGCTGTAAAGGTTCCTGTTCTAACCCCCTTCTGCTCCAGCTGCCACTGCAGAGCCTGCTCAGCTACCTCAGTGGTGAACAGCTCTGGGGACAACACACCAGTTTGCTGCCCAGGACTGGCGTGAACTTCCACATGTTCTAGGATCACGGAGCATGTGGGGTTGGGAGGGACCCCCCAGGATCACCCAGTCCAACCCCTGGCCCTGCACAGGACAGCCCAGGAGTCACACAGGCTGGGTGCTGGGGCCACTTCCATGGGGAGTGTGCTGCAGTGTCCCACCAAGCCATCCTTGGTGTTCCATGACCCAAACTTCAGCCTCCTACAGGAGAAGCAGCCCTTGGTGCAGCATCTCCACGTCTGTGGTGTCAACCCAATGCCATCACACACTGGTTTGGGCTGGAAGGGACCTCAAACACATGTCATTCCAACCCTCCTCCATAGGCCAGGCTGCTCCTGTTCCTCTTACACAGCTCTGGGGCACTGGGATGCAGAAGCTTCTTAAAAACAACCCCCCCTCCCTCTTGGAGCTGAAATAATAACTCCTTTTCCTTGGTGGTAACACTGCAAAGCCAAAGCAGGGCCAGGGCATTATTTGCAAGGTTTATGAGCTCCTCAGTTATTCCATTCCCTTGTTTCCTTAGCTCACCCTCCCACCAGCTGCCTTATTTGCTGCGTGAAGCCCTCAATATTAACCACCATACAGGTTCTTGATGTTTAATGTGGGGCTGATGGAATCCCTGAGCATCCAGCAGAGCCCTGGAATAAAGGGCAGCCCAGGAAAAACTCACAGGCAAACAAAAAAGCAGCATGTGAAACCGTAAGATAGAAGCTGGGCACATTCAATCTCAGAAAGCAAAGAGCTACAGTTTGTATGAATAATTCAAAAACAGCCTCAGACAAATGATCTCAGGTCTGGAAGGAAATGGTAAATCTCTGGAGTCTGCAGCTCTTTTTATTGCAGCCTGGTTCATGCTCAATGCTGTTTTCTCTGGGGTTATTTTTTACTCTTTTTTAAAATATATATATATATATATATAAAAACAGCCAGATAGGTTGTT
>VXBX01009158.1:97740-158312 GCA_013400415.1 Scytalopus superciliaris
TTTACTCTTTTTTAAAATATATATATATATATATAAAAACAGCCAGATAGGTTGTTCAGATAACACATACAGCAGACCCCAGGGAAATATTGATTTTATAGTCATTTCTGGCTTGTAAATTATTCATTAACAGGGATCACGCAAAGGGGTAAAAATTAAAAATTGGCAAATTAGTTTTCATTTGTTTATGTTAATTATTTAGTATTCTTCCCTTTTATTAGAGGAACACAGAGGGAGATTAGTCTTGTTCTGAGGCTGTGTTTGCTCCCCAGACAGCACACAATTAGCATTGCTATGGCTACTCCAGGCACTGCCTATGGAAAGCTGCCTCTGGGGCCGGATCTGCTGCCCAGACCTTGGGCACGTGCTGGGCTTCAAACTGCTCCTGTGCCCGTGGAGATGGCTCAGAAAACAGGCTCGTGGGCCCTGAGTTACTGATGAAGTCAGCAGTTGTGTCCCCAGCCCTTCCCTGAATCCACCTGGGTCTCCCCAGCATGTTTGGCCTCCTCCACCACCCAAGGGAGCTCCAGCCAGCTGCAGTTTCACCTCCAAACCAAGACAGTCACTCCACTTCACTGACAGGTTTCAAAGAGGGGGGCCCATCTCCATTTTCATGTAACGTATGGATGGTTTGCTGTGTCCAGTGAATCAGCACAGCAGGCACAGGGAGGGTGACAGAGATGCCCAAGGGATGGAGCATGTCTGGGAGCAGGGAGGGCTGAGGGAGCTGCGGCTCAGCCACCACCTCCCCTGGTGCCCAGGCACAACCACAGAGTGTTGGGCATCCCTGCTTTCCAACCCAATCTGCTTCAAAACACTCCTGGGTACTGCAGAACTCCTCCTTCAGGGGCACCTTTTAGCTTTGCTATTTGTTATGGAGGGATTTGTTAACACAGAGTCAAGCACAGGAAAGGTTAAACCCCCTCAATATCGTTGGCCAAGGCAAGTGAGCACCCAGGAATGTGGTGCAATCCCAGGAGCCTTTGGCTAGAGAAGGAACCCAAACCATCACCACACATCCCTCGCTATTTTGGATGTAAGAAATCACTGCTCTAGGCTGCAGAGCTGCTACAGATCACTTCATGATATCTGCAAATTAACTAAAAAAAAAGCAAACATAAACCTCAAGATGTTAATAATGCCCATCTTTATCCAAATATCCATAACTCTTTGCAAGATGCTTCTCCCAAGGAATCGGGATGAGAACAATACAGAGAAAATCCCAAAGCCTAAATCACAGCAGAGAAAGTTCTGTCAAAAAGCATTTCTAGCACTGAATTTGACCATGACATACAAGAATATTGATTAGAAACATTTTCCTGAGCCTTTAATTCCATTATTTCTCTGATTTGTCCTTGGCATCTGTACCTTGAGGATATTTATGAGAAAGCCCCACTGTTGCAATTCAGTCCATTTATCCCAGCGAGCTTTGCTGCAGAGCAAGAATTAATACAAATAGCCCTGCAGAAGAGCCTGCAGTGCTGCAGCTCAACTTCCTGCCTGCTCCAGAGCAGAAGCCCCTTGCCATTAAGTGAGTCATTAAAAACAAGCTTCCTCCCATGACCCAGGCCTTGAACAACAGAGCAGATTTCCATGAGCAGCAGGAACAACACCCAAGAGCGAGTTTAAAGCGCTGATTTAAGCCTGGCTTTATGAGGAGAGTGGCAGTGATTCAGCTGTGCCCAGCCCTGGGTTAAAGCTGGAGCTGCTCCCAAGGTTCACCCAGGAGGGGGGGAAGGCTCTGCCCAGAGGGAAAGCCTCAATTTCACCTTATGCTTTTCATGACAAATTGTGAGGTCTGCTCTGAACGCTTAATAAAGTGAAAAGAGAGAGGAAAGGGAAAAAATAAGCCTACTCTGGAAGCCCAGTTTTTTTAGGTAGTTTAACTATATGGAGAAATTCCTTGCTTTCATTTCAGACCTGACTGATTAATGAGAATTCATGGGGAAAGACTTTTCATGGCCAAGAGTCCCCAGTGCTGGGAACTTTGTAACAGAGCAGCAGCTTTCCAGAAGTTATTACCAAGCTCTGTTCTCTTTAATACTATGGAAAAGGGAAGATTCCCCAACTTAATTCCTTTGTGGTTCTTGGATCAAATCTTGGCCAAGCAAACTTCTCTTAGTTACAATGGCAATTAACCCAGCTGGAAGGGCCATGTGGGCAAGGCCAGCAGAAATCTTGCACTTCTGAGAGGTGACTGGGCCCTGCTCTGAACAATCCACAAACAACTCCAGCATCAACATTCCCTCGGAATTATTTACATATTTGGGCCCCATCCTCAAATTATTATAATCAACACCAATTCCCCAGCTGAGCTCCCAGATTCCTGCAGCTCCAGGAGCCGGGTTGTCATGGTGAATATTCAGGAGGCTGACACAACCCCCTTCTGGGGGGTGTTTTTGCTCAGGCACAAACAACGCACAGAGGGAATTTCTGGCTTTTCAGCCAGACTGGGTGGGTGACACGAAGGGTTTTTGCTCAGCCTGGGCAGCTCCTGCCCTGCCCCAACACCTTCCACATGGCCACAGCAGCTGCTCCCCCCACCTCCAACCCCTCTTCTTCAGTGCTGCTTTCCCAGCAGCCAACCCAGCTCCTGCCTTCGGGTTTGGTGTCAGCACTTTAGGGGCAATTAAACACCATAAATCTTTCTATGTAGCTGCCAACATTCCCCGTCCCTGCCTGGCACCAGCACCACCAGAGGGACAGCTGGGGTGCCATGGCTTGGGCACTGGAGTTGGGTTGACCTTCCTCACCCTGCAATGAAGGAGGTTTTGCTGTCAGAGTTTCTCTGTTATTCCAAGTATTTTTTTAAATGGGAATTTCAATAATTTATCAGCTGGATTACCAGAGCTGCCTTATCTGTGCGTCCATGTTAATAATTCTTAATGCTGAGCAAACTGACACCAAACAAGTCATCTAAACAATGCCATTCTTTATATTTACAGATATAATTGCCAGCTGGAAAAGCTCAATGCTCTGTCAAGTGATTTCACTCATAAATTAACACTTTCTCATGGACCCAAAATGTCTCACCTCTAAAATTCTGAATTCCCTGCCTAGAGAGAGTCATGTTCTGGTTGCAGAATCAGCTGCCTCAATATTTTTAATTTCTGTAAAGTTGTCCTTAAAAAAAAGAAAAAGCAGTGACTGTTGTGCAAATGATACTTTTTGGATGAAAATTGAACTCCAGGACATCTCTGGTATCTTCCCAATAATCACCAGGACTGTATTTCCCTTTCTCACTCCTGCCAAGCACTGGGTTGACATTTTCACCAAGATACCCATGCCAGGGCTCACCTCCCCATTCCCTGCTGGAATGCTCAGCCCAAGCCCACCATTCCCCACACGAAGGGCAGATTTCCCCCCACACACTCAGCAGTTCACACTCTCCACAGAGAACTTCACGCCACAGATTTCTTTGGCCACTCTCCCAACCAGCCACCCTCACTAACCCAAAACACTTCTCAGCCTCAGGGAATATTGTCATGCCCTAATCTCCCCTTTCTGAGAAAGTCACGAAGGACAGAAAATTCAGCTAAAAGAGGCAGCTCATTGAGTGGTGATTTGGCAGGAAATAAATCTTCAGATAACACCAGCCACGTTTTCAAAGCTTTCTGCCACTGCAGCAGCCAGAGGAGAAACTTCAAAGTGCTAATTAGTTGTACTTATTGACCTCAGCTGAAAAGAAAAGTCCATTTCCCAGGCCAGGCTTGTGCAAACTGAGATTCTACTCAGACATCTCTGTTTCTATGAACGTGGTTCAAAGGGAAGAAGAGCATCTGGTTTGTCACCTCGTGCCATTTCATACACTGACACTTCCAATGGCAAGTTTGCAACTAATCAAACTTATTTAATTCAGAACTCCAAAGGGAGAAAGGATCTCTCGCTTCATTATCCTTGATCTGTGCCGAGCTTTCTGTTCCACTCAGCATTTCAGAGAAAGGTTTTAATGTTAATGGAAATGGAGACTTCAAACACCTGGCAAAAAGGATTTCTTGATCACTCAAACCCAAACACTCCATAAATTCCAGCTCTCTGTGTTCCACTTCAAGCTTGGGAAAATGAAACAGAAGCAAAAAACCTCCCATGACCTTCCCTGGTCAAGGATGAATTTAATTTTGCTTATGGAATTCTGTACGGTCAGAGGATGGAAAGGAAATGAAAGGGAAAACAGCACACTGGATCCCAGAGCCATAAATCAAGATTCCAGAGGGGAACTGCAGCCCCAGGACTGGCTGATCCCCTGCCCCAGTAAATCCCAGTCCTGCTGAGTTACTTCCCCCCTCAGAGAGTGCAAAGCAGGTTCCAACCAGGCGTGGGCTCCCTGAGCCTGAGCAGGAAATGCTCACAGCAGCCTCAAAGTGCCCCTGTGTGTCCAGCTAACAGGGAAATATCCCCGTGTCTGTGTTTAATGGCCAGTGCAAATGGAATTGTCTCTGTTTGGGGCTGACTTTGCAGACTTGCCGCTCCGAAGGACACAGGTCAGGATCAGTTAATCACAGAGCTGGAACCAGCCTAAACCTGAGCTTTCCTTCCCAAGTCTGCAGGTCTCCCTAACCCTGCTCCTCACCTCGCACCAGTTTTCTCTTGGAAGCTTGTTTGACACCTCATAAAATCTTTGGTGCTTGTAACTCCCGTGGCTGCTCCATCCTGAAAAGCTGGGAAAGCTTTTCCACCCAAGCAGATCTCAACTCCCTTTTTACAGAATATTCTGCAAGTGAAACCTGCCACGGAGCCCTTCAGATATATTATATATTTGTATAAATATTGGAGATGGCAGGAGAAAGTAGCAAGAAAAACCCCCACCTGACTTTGTGGGATTCCCCAGCCTGACCAGACTAAAGCTATTTGAAGAGTTTTAACAAGTTAAGCTTTCCCCAAGAGATCAAACTGCTCAGCTGAGACCCTAAATGGCAAATAACCCCAGCTGAGCCTTTCCAGGGAACTTTGATCCACACTAAATGTGCAGAAGGGCCTTTTCACAGTCTCAGTTTCCTGAAAACATCCGTCCCTCGGAAGATTTAAAAGACAGATGCAACAGGACAGGAAATTAAGGCCCCAACTCCCAGACATCACAAGATCAGATTAAAAAAAAAATAGGAAAAAAAAAAATCAAATCAGAGTGCTCACAAACAAAAGCTGGCCTAATGAAAGGTGTCCCTGTCACAGCAGGGGTTTGAACGAGGTGAACTCTGAGGTCCCTTCCAACCCAGACCACTCTGGGATTCTCTGAGAAGAGCTCCACATGCTGAGCAGCCCCAGATGGTCAGTGAGGAAAGGTAAAACCAGCCTGGCCATTCCAACACTGAGGTCTGGCACTGCTTCTGGGGGTGGGTTTGGACCTCACCCATCCATCCCATTAAGATCCAGAGCAACAGAGGGAGGCTGGTCTGGGAATAAAACTCCTCCTTCCTTTCCCAGCACCCCAAGGGTTGTTTTCCCTGGCCCCAAACACAAGACCCTGTGGATGTCTGAGCAACACACGTCCCACTTTAATTCATCCTTGCAAATACTTCCCACCCCTTTCCCTCTGATAGGGGCCAGCAGAGGCACCTGAGGATCATCAGTAACTCAGTCTCTGTCACCGCTAATGAGCCTGTTAATTGGTGCTCCAAGAGAGGCCTGGCTGGTCAGTGGGCAGAGAGTGCAGGGCACGTTTCCAGGGGCTCTGGGGGAGCCTGTGCAGCTGGGACTGCCCTTGCAGTGCTGTGCAAGGTGCAGATTTGGATAATGGTAACTGGAGTTTTTGCACAGCTTTGGAAAAATGGAAATAATAAAAACACCTCAGCCCAAGCCCACACTGCTCTTCACTCCCTGCAAAACCCCAGGGCAGTGTCAGCACTGCTGGGTCTGACTGGGCTAGGGGAGAGAACACCAACTCAGCCTTGTTCTGGAGCTCCAGCTCTGCTCTTCCATAAAGTCATGGAATAGAACCCCAGGATCCCTGAGGCTGGAAAAGCCCTCCCAGCCCACCCTGTGCCCGATGCCCACCTTGTCACTGAGTTCCATGGCCAGTTCTGCCCTGGGCACCTCCAGGGCTGGGCACTCCAAACCTCCTTGGGCAGCCCCTGCCAAGGCCTGACCACCCCTTCCAGAGAGAAATTCCTCCTGGTGTCCAATCTGAACCCTTCCAGAAAAAGCAACAGTGAGAACTCTCCTTTTTTAAATCCCTGCATCTTTCCTCCCTCAAAGTGGCAGAAAGGACAGAAACTCAGTTCTCTAGAAGTTGGGTATTTTCTGAATGACAAAGCTCACACCTGAAGAACCTGCCTGACCACAGCTCGTCTTTTCAAGGTGCTTTTACAGCACCTCCAGTTCTGAAAGCTCACCCATCACACCGAGGATGTCCCACAGCTACAAATGAAACAGCCCATTTTCACCAACAACACTCCAAGGATACAAGAAATAGCACTAAAACAACACCAAGCGCTCCCAAGCTGCAAGAAGGGACCAGGAGGGAACTTTATTGGCTGAAAAACTGCAGAAAAGGTCAAACAGTCACAAGGAGAAACATCCCTGTGGACTGTGTGTGTGTGAGGGTGGGAGCCGGAGTGAAATGTTAGATAAATGTTAAGTGGAAGATGCTGCCTTAATGCTGTGGTTGTATCTCTGGCAACTGCAGCATTAACAGGGTGGATCTGTCACAACCCGGAGCTGCAGGAGTCAGAGCAAAGCAAATGTTGGCACTGGGTGTTTGTCTGCTCCATTTCTCATGGACTGCCGGAGCTGGTAAAGGTCAAGTCACTGTTTCTACAGCAAACTCTTTACAGGTACATAAACTTTGGCCGTGGGAAGAAAAGGTCACATCGATAACGCTCTGAGAGCTCTCTGAGCCAGCCCCTGCTCAGCCTTTGAAACGCTGCAAAGGTGGTTTTGGGTGTTTGGGCCAACTAACCAGCCCTGGAGTGCACTGTGCTGCTCCCTGGACAGGATCAGAGGGGACAAAGCAGGGAATCCAAGCTGGAATTACTGCCCAGGCACAGGAGGGCACCCCAGGCACTGATTTATCCCTCCGGTCGTCCTCCCACTTCCCAGCCACGCTTGGCTCAGGGAAGGGGGGAGTGATCCGGGCACAGGGGGGTGTGTTCCCTCCCTCCTTATCCCCGCACAACACCCTTGGCTGGTGTGCTTTCCACATCCTGCCACACGACCCAATCCCCCAAGAGGTGAGGGGATGCTGTGAAACACAACCTGCGCACGCCCCCAGCTCAGAGGCTGCTCTTCTCTCCACAGCCCTGTAATCCTCAGCTGAACCATCAGTGCCTCAGAAAACGGTGCTGCTCCTCCACTGTCCCGCATCCCGCTCCCAAAAACTATTCATCCAAACTTCAGCCCAGGCTAAAAGCTCCGTGTCCCAATATTTCTGATCCACTTCATCTAAGAACAGTTCAATAAGCAGCAATGGAAAAAGGCAAAGCACTCCCAGCTGCTCTGCAAGTTATGACGATGGTAAGCAAAAAAAAAAAACCAAACTAGCTCTGGGAAGTGTTTATCCCTTCATCTCCCAAATAATTAGAAATACATGAGATCACGTTACGCTTTTAAAATAGGATCTGCTAATGGCTCGTGGGAATACAGCGCAGTGACAATAGTTTATCTCGGTGAGGCAGCTCGGGGGATTCCAGCCTGCCGAGTGCAAATGGGGACCATTCGTTTGCCTCCTGCACCGCAGCAGGGACTGGCACTCCGGATCGGGAGCAGCAGCGGGGGCAGCTCCGGCTGGGATCGCTCCGAAGGAGTCGCTGTGCAGGCACAGGGGCTGTGCTCGGCCCCTGCAGTGACGCTCCCGAACTCGGCAGGAGCAGCGAATAAAGTCTGACAAGGCGTTCTGTAATTACTGCTCTGCTTTGTGCGGTATCACTGACACACCGTGGGATGGGTGGCACAGCACCCAGGGCTGCTGCTGCTGCCCCAGCCTGCAGGGGCACAAAACGTGTCATGGGCTGGCTGAAAAGCCAAGAGCCTTCACTATTTGTGTGCAGAACAAACCTCTCCTTTCCAGGCAGTTCTACGGGTCCTTAACCCCTCAACGCTGATTTCTGTAGTGGCTCTGCAGAGCTCCTACCTTGGGACCTCCTGGGCCAGAAGGGAAGGCAATCCCTGCTCAAACAGGGATTGCTGCCCACAAAACATGCACCGTGAGGTGATGCAACTCCAAGAGGCACGTTCCTCCAGCCGTGGGAGCTCTTGCTTTGGGGGAGGAGTCAAACAGGTCTGCTCTGACCTAAGAAACACCAGCACAGCTAATGCAGAATCATGGAAAACCCTAAGGGACCCACAGGGACCATCCAGTCCAGCTCCTGGCCCTGCACATACACCCCATCAATCCCACCCTGTCCCTCAGAGTGTTGTGCAAACCCTCCTGGAGCTCTGGCAGCCTCGGGGCTGTGCCCACTGCCCTGGGGAGCCTGGGCAGTGCCTACCCCCCTCTGGGGGAAGAGCCTTTCCTGAGATCCAGCCTAAATATACTCCAGAGAAATAGTGAATGCCTTTTACCCCCCAGTTCCATTTATTACAGAGATATCACAGTAGGATGGCTGCAGAACTTCCCCTCTGCCCACAACTCTTCACACCAGATCTCACCTGCTGTGTCCCCTCCCCACCCCTACACTGCTGCACGCAGCCCAGGATGTGCACCTTTCCCTCCTGCTCCTGCTTGGCACCCCAACCTGCATTTATCTGCTCCTGAGACCAAGGGAGCCTCCAAACTCTAACATAGCTTGAAACAATCCTTTCAGCACTACTACATCAGGCTGGCCCTTACAGAGCAGCACCTTCACCACTGGGCTGCAGCAGGAGGAGACATTTTCGCAGAGCAGGTTGCTTTGATCCCCCCAGCCCTTCTCCCTCCCTGTCCCTCGCCTTGCCCTGACACATTTCTGCAGGCAGAACTTTCTCCAGATGGCAGATTCAATGCAGACAGTCATTTCCATACTTTAAATCTGCTCACTGGCATGAGTTACATCCCAAAACCCGGTGGGTTCCCCTCCCAGCTCCCCGTGCTGCTCTGGATGGGCTGATGGATCACACAGGAGGCTCTGGAGAGCCTGGTTTGGCCAAGGCACAGGGGGCAGGGCTGAAATCGAGGAACTATTTCCTGCTGGCCAGAAGTCCCAGTGGAACGTGCCCCAAACTGCAGCACTGCTGTGTTAGAGAGACCCCCAGCAGCAGGGGGGGCTGGGCAGCTGCTCCAGGGCGAGGTCAAGGGCAGCTCCTGCTGACACAGTTGGGTTGTCCCACAAGGAGAAGCACAGGGATGTGCTCCCAGTGGGCTGTGAACATCTCCCTGACCTTCCAGACACCAGGCTGAGATGAGAACAGGCAGCTCTGGGATCCAGAGCAGCACATCCAGCAGCACAGTGTCTGAGGGGCCGGGGGGACACAGCCCCTCCTGGCCAACGTGAAGTTGTTCACCTCCTAGAGAGCTCCAGCCTATACTGAGCACGAGTTCCTGTCCCCAAATACACCCTGAGACAGGAAAGCACTGAAATGTGCTGGCAAACACGGAATGCAAATGCATTCCTGTTCCAGAGAACATAAGTCTGAATCCCAAAATAATACCCAGTCCCAACTAAAACACACACATTCCCCACATCTTGTCTTGCTTCCCTCAGTTTAGTGGCACAATGAGGCAATTGCCATCGTTAACATATGCACTGCATTAAGGCTGGCCAAGATTTAACATTCTTTTGTTAATTTGGCAGAGGGGAAAGACACAATAGAAGAGAGCCCTACAATTTGCAGCCATCTGTGATACTGAAAACAGTAATAAACTTGAAAAGTGCTGTTATTATATGTTACCACTCCGAGCGAGCCAATGTCTTCAAACATTTATGCCTCTTGTGTCTAAATTAATGCCTCTTAATTTCTGGAGAGGAAATGTGTTCCCAGACTTCTCTCCCCATTATATGACCATCAATCTCACCCACTGGTCTGGGCTCCTTGAGTACAACACAATTCACCCTGTCAGAGACCACTGCAGAACTCTTAGTTACAAATGTAAGATGCTAAATTACTTAATTACTTAATGCTGTTATTTTTAGGGCTGTGACAGCCACCACTAACACTCAGTGTCTGGGGCCACTTCATTTCCACACAGAGAACACCCCTCTGCTGGGGCCCATCCATCACCTTCTGAAGTGAACTCCGAGTTCTCCCCACCGATTAAACCAATGGTTTAAATTAAAATCTGTGTCAGAATATTCACAGGCACCTCGCAGTGACAGGTCCCTGCAATTCCCTCCCCCAGCCCTGCAGGGATGTGTTTTCTGGCCTCCTGGTGAATCTCCTGTCAACCCTCTGCCAGGGGAAAATTCCAGAGGCTCCTCAGCAGCGGTGGGGGGGTCACATCCATCAGCCCCGGCCCTCAGTTCTGCTTTTAATTGCATTCCTTCAAATCATCAACCTAAGGAGGAGCAGCTTTAATTTGCAGCACAGCCATGAAATCCCCGCCCCAGAGCCATTAGTGCTGGTGTTCCCTGTCCACAAGGAGGGATTGTCTCGTTTTCAGCCTTCAGGAGGGACAAGTTTGCCCAAAGCCACAAGCACTTTAAATTTACCTGGGTGTTGTGTCCACACTCCCTGGGAACTCCAGCAATGGTTTGCAGCTCTGGGACTCAGCAGCAGTGCTTGCAAATGGCCAAGTTCACATCAATTGCTTTGCCCAGGACACACATTCCAGTTTGTGTCCAGTTTGAACACTCTGGTTTGATCTTACCCACTCTGAGTCTTTATTTTTGGGTGGAAGCACTTCCCGTTTTTGTGACAACTGGGATGAGGAGTTGGCCACAAACCCAAGCAGCTGCTGAAACACTGAGCCTAAACAGACCCCAGAGGGGCTCACACACAGATGAGCCCCCCTTAGGCTGAGCTGAGACCCCCCAGCACACCCAGCCAGTTTTGGCAGCTCTTCCTCGGTGAGAGGACATTTTCCATCAGGATTCCAAAGCAATCACGCTTTTGTTTGGGATCAATAAGCACCAGACCAGCGTGGCTGTTCAATAGAAAAATGCCCCATCAGGCAGTTGTTAGTCTCCTGCATTTCCCATGGAAAGAAGGAAAAAGAAGGGATAAAAGCTTAGGGTGTTTTGGGAAAAGGAAACAGAAGGCAGAGTATTTAAACATCACCCTAAAATTTAGGCAGAAAAAGGGGATGCTGCCCACTCCAG
Organism: Scytalopus superciliaris; assembly: GCA_013400415.1. Taxonomy (NCBI): domain Eukaryota; kingdom Metazoa; phylum Chordata; class Aves; order Passeriformes; family Rhinocryptidae; genus Scytalopus; species Scytalopus superciliaris. The sequence continues at coordinate 108,909 of VXBX01009158.1, forward strand.
GGTCCTATTAGAAGAGGAAACTTCTGGTGTGGATTTAATACTAAGCATTCCCAAACCTAAAGGAGGGATTGTTACAGCAGGGCCCAAGAGGAGCGACCCCCGCTGTGTGTTTGAGGGTGGTGTTTGCCCTGACTGACAATTGGCATCCAAGGCAGGAAAACCAAACCAAACAGACAAAATGTCTGGAATTAAATCTTGTTTCTCCCTCTCAGGCAAAGCAGGGAAGGAGGGGGGAGGCAGCAGAAGCAGTGGGTGTACCACAGGCTCCCAAAAAGCCTTTCCCACACCAGGAAGGGCTCCCAGAGGGCCCACAAGGACCACTCTCTGCACACCCAGCCAGGTTTTCCTGCCCATGCCAAGCTGTGAAGCCCCAGCAGAGCAGCCCCCACAGCCACAGCCCCCACAGCCCCCGGGTATCTGACCCAGAAATCAGCATTCCCATTAATGACAACACAGAACGAGCCTTTGGGTTTCTGCTGCTCCTTTGACTTTTGAGCATCATTTCTTTCCCTGCTCCCTCTGGGACAGGGCCAGGATGGTGATATTCTATATATTGTGTATCACATGCATGTCCATGGAATTCTGGCTCCCCAGAGAAGCTGTGGCTGCCCCATCCCTTCCAACAAAAGAAGCCTTCAAAGACTGCTCATTTACTCAGTTTGGAGCACATAAAACACTTGAAATACAGCTTAATTGAAGCAGTTTAAAGTATTGATAGGAAATTAATAAAGCACCCTGATCTGTGCATTTCTAAAAGCAGCTTGTTTACACTGTTTGTTTTAAAATCAACTTGGCTGAATATAGTCCAACTGTTTTCTAATAAATGTAAATAATATTCTGAAGCAGGGACTGAGTGGCAGCAGTGGAGGGGTAGCTGAGCTCCCATGGAATGTAAATGAATTCCCTGCCCCAATATCAGGATTTGTACGTGCAGCATTTGGGGATAAACTGAGCAAAACTTTCACAGCTTCAAAGGAGCTTCCCAGAGTATCCTTTTATTCTTTATACAGGGAAAACAGATGAGCAGCAAGGGGGAAGGACTTGAAGCTGATATTAACAGCAGGTCCAACCAACAAAGGCCATAAAAGTGCTGAATTCTGGTGCAATTAAGTGCAGATTAAACTTGTAATTTCCAAGTGAAACACGGGGGACACTGGAGGAAAACATTTACATGTAAACCAAGAACATCCCTGGTTGCCCTTCCCTGTTTTCCTGGGTGTGATGCCCTGTTAAATCTCCCTTCAGTTTCCAGTCCAAATAATTTCCCCATGTGCTTCCAATAAGAACCCTTTCTCTCCTGGCTGGAAGGTGAAGGTCTGTCCCAGGTTACACGAGGTGGGCTGTTGGCAGAGCTGGTCCCAGCCTGTTGAACCAGCAGAGGTGGCAAATCTCTCCCTGAATCCTCTGTCAGGGCTGTCACAGATGAGCTTATGGTGGGATTTGTGGAAATGGAAGGGAAAAAGGTCACTCCAGAAGGATTTTCTTCATTCCTGATCACTCTCAGAGTGAGCAGAGCTGGAAGCTGTAGGAAACTGCAGCTTTTTATGTATTCTAATATTGTATAAAGATGTTTCTGCTCCTTAAGCAGAGACTAAAGCCACCAGCCCTGCAGCTCCACCTGCCACCCCAGTGCTCAAGTGGGGCTCCGGCACCAACACAGACCCAGCTGCTTCCTCCCAACTGCTCTGCCAAGACAGGAGAGCATCAGGAAGGCCCTGGAAGGGAGAGCCGGGGCTGCTGGTTTGCTTTGCTCTGATGAATAACCTGTTCCTGAGAGGATGCAAATTCAGCTCATTAGGCCGTTTGTGGAGGTGTGGCCGCTATTCCTGCTGCTCCCTGGCACGGGAATGTTGGCAGCAGCTCCTGGAATCGCCAGCCACTGCTGCTGAAAGACTTCCAAGCCTAATGTTTCTGGGATTATGCCCAGGATGGCAGGAGAAAGAGGAGGCTCAGCTCCCTGGGTGCTGCAGGAAGGGGTGGGCTGGGTGTGACAGGAGGGTCAACAGGGGCCCGCTCGGTTCCTGCTCAGCAGGAACAACCAAGATGTGCCAAATGAACACCCTGGAGTTGGGGGCTCCTCATCAGGGAGGAGCATATGGTAGGACTTGTGGAAATGGAGGGGGAAAGGCCATTCCAAAAGGGTGTTCCTCACTCCCGATCATTCTCAGAGGGAGCAGAGCTGTGAGGGGTAGGGAACTGCATTTTCTTATGTGTTGTACAAAGATGTTCCTGTTCCTTAAACAAAGCTAGTACAGAAAAACCTACAAATCACACAATATGCTCTGGTAGGTTTTCTTCTTAAAAAAAAAACCCAACCCCAAGGTGTCTTTCTTACACTGTCTTGCAAATTTATCAGCATTTCCCTTAAGAGCGTCTCCACACATTCCTGCAGGTGTGGAACAGCTTCTGTTCCCTGTAACCAAAAGCCCCACAGCCTCTGTCAGGCTTTGCAGTGCCACAGCCTCTCACACCCCCCTCAGACAGTCCTGGGGCAGTTTGCAAACAGAACTGGCTCAGCAGCAGCTTCAGTGGCTACAGCAGCCCCTGCAGCTCCTCCCCGAGGCTCAGCACATGCAAAAGGACAAATATGTGCCCGGGAACTGCAGAGGAGACAAAAGCACCTCTTTGTGCTTCCCAGGTGGTTTGTTTGGTTTCCCTCTTGCAGGAGAGGGCAGAGTTAATGCCTTTCACTGCACCAGCTGATGCTGCTGGAAATACTGGCCGAGCTCCTGGAACTGGGAGCCAACTTCAGCACTGGGAGTGTCCAAGGGCAGGCTGGACAGGGCTTGGAGCAGCCTGGGCTATGGAACGTGTCCCTGCCCATGGCAGGGGGTGGCACTGGATGAGTTTAAAGTCCCTTCCAACCCAAACCAGGCTGGGAGAAGCAGAAAACAACACGAGGCAAGATGAGAGATACTCTCCCAGCCTAGACATGCACAGCAAGATTCCCATGGCTTGGAGCACAATGTCCCTGGATGGGATAACAAGGACACCAGGATGCAGCCACCACCCCAGCCCCTTGGCAGAGGCTCTGGGACAGCCAACCCACCCCCCCCCATGCACAGGTGCAGCCACTTTCACCCCCGTGAACTTCCCCCCCTGCCCTGGAGGGGCTCGAGCTGATGAGGGTTGATGGGCCACACCTGGAGCCGCCCCGGGAAAGCAGCAGAAAGTGTGACCTCACCCACGGCCTGCAAACAGCAGCACAACCATCTTTTACTACAGAAGTGCCAAACAGGCACTGCAACATCTCCAAGTACCAAAAACCCATGGAACTTCTGGACAAAGAAACAGGAACTTTCTGCCCCTTCCCTCACAAAGCCCCTGGTCCTTTCAGAGCTGCCTGCAGCCCCATCCCTGGGGGGGTCTTGCTCCATTGGGAAGGAGGGATGGGACCTTCTTCAGTCCCACCTGTGCCCAGGAGGGCCTGGCAGCACCCTTTGTGAGGCTGCAGCAGAGCAGCATTCCCAACACACCAACAGAACAGGCCCTGGATGTTTTCTATAGTGAAGAACAAAGGACTTTTTCATTATTATTCTTTTATTTCTCCAGTTTATGCTCAGAGCAAACTGCTCCCTCTCAAACCTGGAGTTTAGCAAATATCCATCCTCAAAGGAAACCTTCTATCCTGTTCTCCAGGAAAACAACAGCACAAAGCACCATCCACCCCCTCAGATAAAACCTGATCAAATACAATCATCACCTCTGGCAGCAGCAACACAACCCAGGCCAGGGCAGGGACATCCTGACTCCCAACCAAAGGGACACACGAGCTGCAGAGACAACTCAGCTCCAGGACAGCCCCAAAACTCAGCCCAGGGAGCCCCAGAGCTTTGCACAGACAAAGGGGTTGGGACCCACTTGCTCAGAAAAGCAGGTTCTGCCCAGCAGCATCTCCATGGACTTTGCCATTCCCCCCTCACCACCACGTGGAGAGAAAGGCAGCTTTCCAGAGGCAGGGGGAGCCAGCAGCCACCTCACACCAGAGCCTGCAGGTTATCCTACAGGGCAAGTTCCACGTGTTCCTCCCCTCAGGACACCTTTTAATGTCCCATCTTTCAAGGCGCAAACGTGAAAGCCACACAACCCCCGGAGATCCCCGCCCTGCAAGCAGGCACAGCACTCCCGTTCCCAGCCCTCCCGAAAGAGGAATAACCCCTCTCTTACCTGGATTTCCCCACTCGGGTGCGAGGGTGCAGCAGGAGGCAGAGGATGGCGCTCCAGGAAGCTCTGGCTCCTGCCCCCGGGGGTGGGATATCAGCCCCTCAGTAATTACCCTCAGCCGGCCCGGCTGGGGCTAATTACCGGGATTTCAGGTGCAGCAGGGACAGTAATTACCAAGAATCCCCACAGCAAGGCAGGGATAGGGGGGCCTTCCATAAACCCTCCGAATGCCGGCCCCACCTGACCCTGCTGGGAGGGATTCGAGCTCAGAGACCCGCGGCACGGGGGTCTGTCCCTGCCCTGGGGTGTTTGCTGGGTGGGAAGGGGGGGAGAGTTCAGGGAAAGTGCTGGGAGCGGGGGATTTGTGTCGCTGAGGATTGTAACGATCCTACAGAGTGTTTGGACAAATCCTTTTGGGAAATTCCAGCCGTGCTGCCAGCCCTGCGAGAGGAGCAGGGCTTGGGAGCGCTGCCTGCAAATCCCTTCGCTCTTAAGGAGCTTAGTTGTTTTCTCATCTGCCACTTAAAATTGGCCACGGTGTGTCGATGGCACCAACCCCGCATCCAGCGGCTCACACGGAGCATCCCACACGGCATTCTCAGTGCCGGGCCGGAATTACTGGGAAGCTTTCCCATGTTCTCCCGGCTTTCCTGCCCTAATTCCTTGCCAGGAAGGCTGCCCGGCGTGGCTGCTGTTGCAGTGCACCTCTGCTACCCTCGCATTCCACAGTCCTGCCGAACACCTGCATTTTACAGGTGTTTTAAACCCTCCAAATTTAACAGTCCTGTTTGAACACCTCATTGAACTCCGAAAAGAACTCCGAGTTTTACTACGAATTTCTTCTGCCACAGAACGGTAATAGGGATTTTTAGGAACGAAGTGAATCCAGGTCCCCAAGGTAATATGTGCCACATTCTTTGGGCACTGAGCTTGTCACAGCTCTCTGTCAGTGCCTGAGCAGTGAAATTCCATTGGGCTCCCTGGTGGGGTTATTTTGCATGCTATAAAAAAGGACCTTGCAACAGGAAACTTTTCCCATATTCAGCATAAATATATCTTTATCGTCTTATTCGTTACATCTCTTCTGCCCCAAGAAAAAATTCCTTGCAATTCCCCTCTTTAAAAGCAGGACTTTCAGGTGGGTGAGTGGTTTATATTCCTGCTCTTTTCCTATTTAGGGAATTACATATATTTCACTCTTGGCACCAGGAAGCAGCTCCTCTGAGCCCCTGCCCAGGGGGGGACTGGCTGGGACGGGCTGAGTTGAGGCTCAAACTCCATCTCCAACAGGCCTCTTACTTCCAGGTGTTCCTACACCCATCAGCAGAATGCCTGGGAGATGAGCCCCAGTCCCACGGCCTGGGAGCTCCTTCCTTCTTTGTCTCCCCACAGCCCAGCCTGGATCATCCGCTCCAATTCAATCCCCCGCTGCAGTGTGTGCCACGCCAGCCTCGTTCTGCCGCCTCCCACAGCGGTCCTGAGGCCAAGGGGGTTTAACACACCTTTAAAGGAAGTCCTGTCTCACCCTGCCCTTCTAGAGATGCTGAGGAAGAGCTGATCGTTGCTGCTCCCTCATAGACATTGTCCCAAGCACGGTTTTTACCTCAAAACCACTTTTTAGACACTCTGAAGGGTCTGACCTTGCTGAATGAAACTGTCTCCACATCCTGCCAAAGCAGGACGAGCAGAGCTGCCTTTACCTCGTGACCAAAGTCCATTAAAGCCAGACACCCTCACTGTTTCCCAGGACATTTCCCTGGCACCTCTGGAGGGGTTTGCACTCTGTGTTTACCCAGCCAACCTGTTGCAGAGGAGGAGCAGCCCTGCTGAACTCGGGTACCAGCCCCCTCTGCTCAGTGACATCACTGGGGCAACACCTGGAGGCTCCTTTCTCCTGCCCACCTCAATTATGACCTTCCTGGTGCTCCAGGATGATCCAGTGCAGGTTCTTCAGATGTAAAAAGTGTTGAATATTTGGTTTACTGTGTTTTCCCGGCTGAAATCGGGACACTTCGAGCCACAGGTACCCCAAAAGAGCAAACCTTCACCTTCAGAGAGCACATACCGAGCAATATGTCATTTACTGCTGCACTTTCTGTGGCATCCAGGAAAAATACTGTAAGTACAAACACCTCCCTCGTGTTTGATCTCAGCCCTGCGATTCAGGTCTATACAAGCTTTTGAACACAAAACAAGGATTTAGCCCTTGGGCATATAAATAGTCTCCTGGATTTTATTGAGATTGCAGGAGTCCACAAACTGCAGGAGTGAGAACCTGCAGGAGCCTCGAGTAACATCAAATCGGAGTTATAAGAGGCCAGAGATTTAAAGCAAGGGAAGGTCTCAAATTCTATCTGTTCTTTGAAATGCACAGTGCAGGCAGGGGGGAAGCATTGGACACAAAGCCAGAGGCTTTCCAGAGCTGCTCGCTGAACATGAAGCGAGTCCCAGCACCCTACTGCTGAGGCACATTCTGCATGTCTTTCTTTTATTTATAAGACTCCTACAGAGCTTAGCCAGCCCGTTGGAAAGCTGAAAAACTTGAGCCAGGCAGTAAAAGGAATCAAAATACATCCAGCTCTAGGTAAATTAGATATTCCTAATGCAGCCTTTTTTTCCTGTGCAATTTAGCAAATGAGTTTACATTGTCTGACAAGTTGTCCTCGAAAACATAAAAGCTCAGATTCATTCCAGCTTTGTAGAAATGATAATTCAATATTTGCTTCTTTCCATCCACCCACACCAGAACTGGGAGCCGTGTCAGATCCATCAATACCAACATATTAAACCTCCTCCTCCTCCTTTCCCACTGAGTTAAGAGGAGCAGCGGGGAGGGACTGTCTGTGCAGGATGTATCCTCACCTCTGGGTCGGATCCCTGCCCCTGGAATGCCCGAGGAAACACTCCCAGCCAGCTCTAACTCCCTGTGGTGTCTCACGTTCCTCTGCTCTGCCTCCTCTGAGTTAATAACAGCCTGGTTTAGTTTCCACCCTGTGGTGTTTACATACAGCCACTTCCATCCATCACACGCTGCTGGATAGCCTCGGAATGATGTGGCCCACATCCAAGCAGTGTTTGGAGGCAGGAGGTGATGGCAAAGCCTCGTGGGCTGTTCTGCCCTGTACAGAGAGGCTGCCGAGTTGGGGCTGTGAAGAGACACACCGTGTGAGCTGCTGTCGAGGGGAGCACTGCTGAAAGGACACAGAAATTGCTCTGAAATGCAGCCTGGAAATCTGTAAATCTCTGCCTGTTACGACTACTATGGTAGGAACGCCAAAAATAAAGACTCAATCAGTCAGAGCTGAATGACTTCAGTCCTCTGCCCACCGTGGGAGCCCGGATTGGTCCCGCAGCGTTCCCGGGATGACTTCATAGCAATCCAGCCCCGCTCCCCGCGCTGCTCCCCACACAGCCGGCAGGTTTTCCCCGTGCACAGCCCGCCGAAGTCCTGGCTGCGGGAGCCCTGCATCGATCCGAGCCGGTTCCGAGCTCGGATTCCCGTGCAATACCGAGCCTCATTCCCCGGCGCTGTCAGCCGCACGTCTCCCCCGCAGTAATCGCCGAGCCAAAGGAGAAAGGCTGCCGAAGCCGGAGCAATGCTGCCCGGCACAGCCCTCCCAATCCTCGGGCATCTTTGCCACACGTTGCTTTGAATTGTTCCCGCACGGAGCTGCCTCTCCCCTTTCCGAGCCCAGCCTTAAATCTCAGCCTCCCTGATAAACTTACGCGGTCGGAATCGCGTCTGCCACCCTGCGCTTGTGCGAGCCTCCTTATCTCGAGGGGAAAGCGCTGCCCGCTCCGAGATTCCCTAAGGAATTCCGCCCGTCCATCCCCGCCCGGCGAGGGAGAGCAGCGGCAGCCGCGTCCCGGCAGAGCCCCCGGAGCCGGCTCAGCAGCGCCAGGGGAGCCCGAGCCATTCATTTAGGGAATTAAATACATTACCAGGCGCATGGTGAAGTTCCCGAGCCGCCTGCGGGGAGGGAAGGCAGGGATGGCACGGCCCGCGCTCCCGGCCGCTCCCGAGCTCGGAGTTGAGCTCGCTCTGCAGGCACCGGGAAAACCTCCCAGAGGGGGGGAAAAAGCGAAGGAAGAGCCAAAGAGAGGGAGCGAGCAGCCCACAGCAGCGAGATGAGAAACTTCTGGCAAGTCTCCAGCAGCAGGGATGGATTCGCTGTCATTCCGAGCCCCGCAGCCGCGGGAATGAAGGGAAACTTGGATTTACGGGCGGCTGCGCATCGCTCCGCACAGACGGGCACGCTCCTCTCACACGGAACAGCGCTGGCTCCACGCTTAAATACTGGGCTCTGTACACACACGTGTATATAGAATATACGTATGTATATATATCTGCCAGCACAAACTGCAAACAGCTCATTCCATCAGCTTGCTGGAAATTTTATTGATTTATATACAGATATATAGACATGTATGTATCTCTCTAAGCCAAGGTGCCCGCACAAAGTTCAAATAGCTCACTCCATCAGCTTGCTGGAAATGTTATTTATTTCTATACATATATACACACGTGTATGTATCTCTCTAAGCCAACTTCAAATAGCTCGCTCCATCAGCCTGCTGGAAATTGTATTAAACCCACACAGACACCCAGTGGCAACTCAGATTCCTATTCTGTCTCCAAGGGGCTTCACAGGGTTTTATAACACTCTTTGGGCACATAAACAAGTTTATTTAGGTTTTTTTTCTGGTATTGCCAGGGAGCTAAAATGCATTTTACGAAGATAATTCAGATGATTTCAAGCACGTGGTGAAAGTGTCAGTGCACTGAGACTAAACTTGTCCAAATATTTATGCATTTTCAGGCAGTAAAAGGAAAATAAACAAGACCATAGTTAAGATAAAGAGCAGAATAATTCCAGACTGTTCATGGGCCAAAAGACACCCTACAGTCTAAGCAAAGAACATCACCAAGAAAGTGTTTAAATCTGAATTTGTAGAAAGTGCAAAACTTGGTGGGTTTAAATGCTGGGAGTGGAGATGCCTCATTTTGGTGTTTCCCACTGACACCCAGCCCCGGCACTCAGGGATGTGCAGCCTCTGTGCTCAGAGATCTTCCAGCCCTGTGTGCAAAGGGAATGTCAACTCAGGGAAAGCTTGTAAAGAAACACTTTCTTGGCATGAAAGGGGGGGGAAGTGTGGGTTAAACTGTATGACTGAGTTCTGAGTTGAGCTGCTTCACCTCCCTACCCTGATAACACTCCTGCAGGACGTGGCTCCCATTCCCGGCACTGGCTGGTAAATACAAAACTCAGGATTGCAGCTCTCCAAACCGGGAGGGAGGTTCCCCAACGTTTGGGTGGGGTTTAGTTCAGCCAACAAAGAGCAGTGAGGAGCCAAGCTAAACTGAATGACTGGAGGGATCCTTTATGGCTTGTTTTCCTCCTATTGATACATCTCTGTGGGAAGAAAATCAAACAGGAACAAACAAACAGGAATTCACGAGTGGCACAAATGCCAGGGAGGCAGCAGAGCTCCGTGACAAAGAGAGAAATATTTGGGGATATTGGGAAGCAGAGACACCCACAATGCCAGTGATGCCATGACATTTAGCTCAGCTCCAGCCCTGTACGTGGGGCAGCCAAGAGGTGCCAGTTGTGCCCAGATGTGTCCACATCGACCTCAGCAAGGCACTGGATGGATGTTGGAGCCCAACTGTTCCCACTGTCCCAGCACTGGGAGTGTGGCTGTTTGGTGATCATCAACCACATCCAACAGGCACAAAGACACTTGTTAAATAATCCCATTTCTCATCCCTCTGTCCCCCCCCGACTGAAGAGGGATCGTCTCCAAGAGGTGACAAAGCTTCTGAGATCTCACAGAGTCACTGAGGCTCAGAGCTGTTTTGCTCACAACTGGTGTCTTTTGAGGTTGGGTTTGTTCCCTGCTTTTCTTTGCTCCTGACACCCCACTGTGTCCATCCCTGCCCTCAGCAGGAGTGTCCCACCAACCAGCATGACCCTAATTCCCAGCTCCAGCCCTCCTTTTAGCTGGACACACAGTTGTGTTTCTCACAGAACTCAAACCACCTTGGCCTGAAGTGCTTTGAGGGTTCTGCTGCACATCCTTGCCCTGCACTCGAGCTGGATTTTAACTCAGAGCACTGGATTTCTGCCTTCAGACACTTCCCAGAGCTCCCTTCAATTTCTAACAGCTGATGACTGACTGCAAAACAGTGTCCCTCCTTGGAGCAGCTCTGCAGAGAGCACAGAACTGAGGGAAATTCATAGAGTAGGGTAACAAAGCAAAGTGAGGCAATTCCACTCCCCCCACGGGGCCAAACTCACCTTCAGTACCAGGAACACGAGGCTGACTGGCAGGGGGGGATTGGGGGAGCCACCACAGGGAGAGCATCCAATCCCAATCCCCAGGAAGGCTGGGGAATGTGGCACCCACACATCCCACACCTTCCTTAACACCAGGAACACCATGGAAATATCCAAGGCCAGGCTGGACGGGGCTTGGAGCAACCTGGGCTAGTGGAAGGTGTTTGGTGACTGGCTGATGTTTGACCTTCCCAACCCAAACCATTCCATGGTTGCCAAATTCAGCCCTCAGTTTTTCCACCAACACTGGAGTCCTGTCCCTAAAAACCTGTAGTTCTGATCTGGAGAATGTTGGGCAGAGACAAGTTTAATTTTTCCCTCAAACAGGAAGATCACTGGAAAGCTGCTCTTTGAGCCAAGTGCTTTAGCAAGATCCCAGATCTCATCTCTATCATTTCCTTCTGGGAAAAAAAGGAGGAAACAAGGTCTCTGGCATTGCTGCCCCCCCAGCCCCTCCATGTGAACCCCCATTGCTTTCTACCCTCTGGTACAGAGATTTGGGATTAACCGGGTTTGTTCACAATCCCCTTTTCACACATTAAAGCAGAAACAATTTAGAAGAAGAAATAGCAAAGCAAACAGCAACTTGCACCATCTGCCTCCCAGGGATGAGCCATCTCGTGCAGGAATCCACGTGCAGAGGGAAAAGGACTTTGCTCTGCCTTTGCCGTGGGAAGGCCGGGCGGCTCCTCATGGAAGTGGCTTTTCAGCTGGGATCAGCCCCAGCTTTTTGAAGCACCTCATGGTTCCTGTTGGTTCTTCCTTCCCACAGAGGCCTGCACTGGGTGCATTGGCACTGGCCACGGGGCTGGGGCTCCTCCTGCCCCAGGATGAGCTCCTGGGATGGCAGTCTCCACACCCTCTGTGCACATCCCACCCCACAGGCTGCTCATCCCCCCGAGGGAGGGATCCCAAACCAGGCTTTGCAGGCAAATACAACCACACCAGACCCGTGGTGGCAGCTGGTACCAATCTGTCCTCGACAGCAGCATGGAGGAAAAGAAACGTGGATTTTCCTCTTTCAAAGAGGGAGACCTGGGATAATTAGGCAGCAGAATTACTCTCTCTGTAAGATAATAACACACCATTAGAAAAAGATCCGATTTTTATTATCCAATTTTTAGCAGGAATTAAAATTAACTGTGGTACAGTGGAATTCAGAGTCAGCTAATTATAGCTCAGGGAAGGAGGAGCTCTTTTGTGGAGCAGATCAGCTCCATGTGGTTCAGAAGGAATCACCTCCACTTGCACACCCTCCCTCCAGCCCTCCCTGGGGGTCCCCGGGGACTTTTGCCCACCCCAAACCCCTCGGGGTGAGGGCAGTGACTGCCCTCCTTCCTGCTTACCAGGGGTTTAAGAGTTGTTTGGGTTCCTAACCCACTGTGTGACCCAGCAAATAATTATTCACCTGCTCCTGCAAACGGAGTGACCTGGGCACTGCTCTTTGCCAGCCACACTGAAAATGCTGATTTTTTGAACAGGCAGTTTGTTTAAAGGAAGAATAAACAGAACGAGTGAGAAATTGGGCTTTCCCAAAGCCTAAATGTTGCTCTGCCCTGTGGTGACCCCAGGAGCTGGGCATTGCAGGAGCTGCAGGTGATGCCTTGCAAGACTCAAGTTGTTTATACCCCAAGGAAAGAAAAAAAAGAGAAAAATCCATCTCAAATTTTACATTTCTGAGCCTTTTCCCAGAAAGTTTGCCAGGCCCCAGGAGGCTGCACAACCGCCCCCCGTGATGCCACACCAAGGCACACATTCATCTGCTCTCAGCCAGAAATCCTGATTTTTGAGCACAAAATAAAGCTGGAAGGTTTGATGGTTCCTGCAATGGTTCCTCTGTTCATTCCAAAATCTGATGCCAAGAGGAGAAAACCAACCCTTGGTGCCTCCTGTCACTTTCAAAGCCCAATTCTCTGTGGAGCTACTTGGTCTCCTGTGCTCCAGCCCCTCTTCCTCACCCCTCCAGGCAGGAAAAGCCTCCCTGCCCATCCCAGGAGAAGTGGTTGCCCCTCCCTGTGCTCCCAAAAGCTCCTGGCCAGCAGCACAACCATGGGAAGGGTTTGATGGGTGGCCTTGGGACAGCAGATGGAAAGGAAGCCGAGCTGGTTCCTGCTCAGAGCCTGGGAGAGCAGGAAGGATGCAAACAGCTCTGGCTGTGAAATCCAGGATCTGGGCAAGTTCCTTCCCTCCAATCTGCTTAATTCCTACTTGAGTCCTTCAATAATGAGCACTCTCTGCCCAGCCAGCAGATTTTAAAGCAGCCAGTGAGCCAAAGCCCAGGAGCTCCTGCATTCCCACACCTCACCCCAAACTACCTTGGAACCCTCTTGTAAACAGCCTTAAAGCCAGGAATTAAATCAGGAATTAAATCAACAAACCGAAAGGAATAATTTTCTCCCCCAGCTAATTAGTGGGCTAAGATACACACGGCCTGGGCTGGGAGCTGCACTAGATGCACATCCCAGCATGGAACTGGAGTGGGGCCAGAGGGTTTCCCCAGCCCTTCTGGGGGGCAGCTCCCACCTACTGGATTTAACTGGATTTCTGCTGGGGTTCATGGGCTGGGGTGCTTTGCCCTCGGTGCCTGCTCAGGGGTGGGCTGGGGCAGTCCAGCCTGGCCAAGGTGCTCCTCACCATCCCCAGCCCTCGGCACCAGAGCTGGGCACAGCTCCTGCCCCTGCCCCAGGGCACTTCTGCAGTGGAGGCAACTCCTCCTGAGCCACAGCCAGGGCACAGTGTGCCCCTTAGGAAAGAACAGGCATCTGAAGGTCTGTGCTTGCCTGTCCCTGGCTCAGACCTTGAGGTCTTCCACCAGCAGGACGTGTGTTGTACAAGCTGTGCCATTACAAAACCAAAGCTCTGCGTTGATTTCCTTTAGCCCCTTGACCAGCACTGGCCCTAACAAGGAGTCTGTCAGTACAGTCTGATTTCCTGGGCGCTGTCTCAGACACACCTACTGCGCCCTGCTGAGCCTGTACCCCACAAACAGCACATCAGTCACTTCTGGTGAGCAGCTCCAGCTCGAGAGCCGAGGCCCTGCACTCCCTGAAAGCCAAGGGAAAGGAAGAGCAAAGCTGGCTCCCCGTGCTCACATCCCATCCCCGGGGAGCTCATTAGTGTGGAAACACTTGCTGCAAATTTCAGGCAATCTCTGAGAGCTGTGTCTGTCTGGGATTCCCACTCCTGGCTCCTCCATCCAAACAAAAGCTACGGGGCAGCTTTGACAGCCTCCCCCAAATTCCCAGGAACAGACTCGGAGACGTTTAAGAATGCAATTATTGAACTGCCTCATTCAAATATTGTGCTAAGCAGGAGATGTCTCATCCCCCCACCCTCAGTTCTGTTCTCCAGCAGAAAATGGATCTGGGATGGGGCTGTGCTGTCACCACACAGGGGATCTGTAGGAACCTCTAATCCCTTGCAATTTTAAGCCTGGCAAAGTGTTTCCAAGATCCACGGAGATGGGGAAACATCACTCCTACTTTGAAAAAGGGAAGAATAGAAAACCCAGTAAGCCTCTACTGTGTGGAGACGGGATTTAGGTGGGAAGGAATTGCTGGCTGGGAGGGTGGGCAGGCCCTGGCACAGGGTGCCCAGAGAGGCTGTGGCTGCCCCAGCCCTGGGAGTGTCCCAGGCCAGGTTGGACGGGGCTTGGAGCAACCTGGGCTGGTGGGAGGTGTCCCTGCCCATGGCAGGGGGTGGCACTGGGGGGGCTTTGAGGTCCCTTCCAACCCAAACCATTCCAGGATTCTATGATAAAATGGGGACATCAGCTCCAATTTTTGCAGGGAAGGGGATTGGGGGGTCGGGTGGTCCAAACAAACCCACCTTCCCTGACAGGGCCTGTCCTGCCCAGGCAGCTCCCTCAGGACTCGCCACTTCCAGCCCTCAGATCTCCTTGTCTGGATGGAAATGGAGAATTCCCCTATTTCATCCATGAGATAAAAGCCTTTGAGTATTTGAATAAGATTATGTTATTAAATTTTTATATTAAAAATCTAAAATTACCACATTGTTTAAAAATAAAACCAGTTCAATAATTCCAAGTTATTAAATTATTTTAAAGGAAAACCATTCCCTATAGAAACACCTGGAAAATACTGGATTTAGATGTGAAAGCACCTGGAGGTGACTTTGGATTCTCCCATCCACCCCAGCACTTCAGTGCCTGCATTTTGCTGGTGTGTGAAATGCCCCCTTCAGTCCTGCCTGGTAATTATTAACACCCAATGTCCAAACCAATATTGGAATGGCTTAAGTAGCAACTGGTTTTTCTCCAAAGAAAACAAATTCCCTGGAACTGGCTGGGTAAGAGCAGAGGGAAGTGGCCTCAGCCCCCAGTTTGGGATCAGCCTGATTGATGTGCACGGAGAGATTTACAATGCAAAGCAAAGAATGGCTGATTAAAGTGGGATCTGCAGCGTTTCGGGACCTTAATGAGTTGTTGGAGAAAATTAATTTCCATGTTTAATATATGCAGAGACTGGGAGGAAATCTGAGAATTTAATTAATCACAGCGTAAAAAAAAAAAAGTTATTGGATATAATTGTAAGCAAATACTGCTTAATTATTCTTCTAACACCAGGACTAATTAGGAACTCATTTCCCCAGTGCTGCTCCTGGTTTATTGGTCCAGCTGCAGCTTCCACACTGTGCAGTAATGGGGTGTTGTCTCTGTCTAACCCAATGCTTTGGGGCACAAATTCCCCTCTCCCAAAGGAGCAGCAGGAATAGCAGGAATAGCAGACCCCCAGTGGTTCCTCCTTGGGCAGGGCCCTCTCCTTCCCCCTCCTTCTGGGGCCACCACAATGAGCTGCCCTGCCCACACCTCTGGTGCCTGTTCTGCCCTGTCTCATTTTACTAGGAATTTTGCTCTATTTAAAGCTTCCCACTGCTGCTTTTTCCCACTCAAGACCAACAGCCCTTTAAGTGAATTATCTATTTTAGATGCTCATTTACCTCCCAGATGCCTGTTTTGAATGTTCTTGCGGTGTGGAAGCTCTTGGCAAACAGGTTTGTCTTTGCAGAGGTGACCCAGCCAGGTGCCCTTGCTCCTTTAAAACCCACCCAATCCTGACTGGCTCCCACAGAGCTTCAATCAAATCCTCACATTGCCTCTGTCAGCCTGGAGTAGGAAGGAGTGGGAAAATTTCCCAATGCCATCCTGTTTCCTCCTGACACGACTGAAGTTCTTTAAAACTCCCTTCCCAGCCCGTTCCTTCAGGAGCCTGGGGACTGCAGGAGCTCAGGCTCCAAAGCCTGCCAAGGGAATGTGAAGGATTGGGTGTGGGGAAAGGTTTGTGGTTCGTTACTAAAAGATTTTGGGGTTTGGCTGCTGTTGGGGGATGAAATCCTTGAATAACGGAGTTTCTCCACCCCTGTATAAATGTGTGGGGCAGGTCTGCTCATTCCCTCTGGAGCTCCACTAAAACCAGCGGCAGTCCAGCATCCTCTGGGAACTTTGAGCCACAATTCCTCTAGAGAAATTAATCATCACATTTATATATTAAATCTTTAAGTTGAAGACAAGGTAGGAATAATTGTGGTTCCTATGTCAGCCCCTTCCAGGGCTGAATCCAGGGGGAAATGCTCTTCCAGGTGTCCGGGAGCAGCATTCCTGCTGCCTTGCACTTTCTCGTGGTTTTGCTCCAGTTAATTAGGGGGTTTAATTAGTCATTAGTGATGCCTGGGGGACAAGATAAATGGTCTCTTCTGATTTATAAAATTTCAACGATTGCATCAGTCTAACCAAAGGAAAAGCCAGGGTTAGCCCTGACTGTGGCACCGAGGGAGCCTCTTGCAGAGAACAACCGGGAGCACCACGGAATTCCTCTGGCCAGGCAGGAACAAGGGGAATGCTTTAAATGCTCCTCTCCCACATGAAAACCCCTCCAGAGGAATTCTGTGGCTCCATTCCTTTCATTCCAGCTGGCTTTTCCCACCTGCAGCTGCCCTGCTGAAGGAACAGGACACGGCGACCCACGGCATTCCCAGGGCTTTCCATCTCCAGCCTTTCCCAGGGGTCGGAGTGAGGGGGAGCAGGAGACAATCCCTGAATCAATCCCAGTGTTTGCCCCAGCTAAAGCATTTCACCCACCAGCAGGGGGGGTTGGCAGGACTACGGAATAGGTGCCAACAGCAATTAAAAACAATTGAAACAATTTAAAAAGCAATTAAAACAATTTTGCTTGCAGAGGCTCCGGCCTGAAGAAAAACATCCCCTTCTTTGCATGGAATTCGTGTGTTCTTTGGGATTAACTTCGCTGAAAGAGGCTCTTTCACAAAACATCCCCGCTAAAGACACCACCACTATATAAACATAAATAATCCCATTTTAAAAGCCTGTCTTTCAGCTCAAGGAAGCCCCAGAGTCCTTGGAAATTCCCCAAGGTGAGGCCAGGAATGTAATGCTCCAGCTGATATATAAGGGCTGTCTCGCACGTGGAGAGTAAAGAGCCATTTATGGAATTTTAACAGGCAGGAAGACTAACATGGCTATTAAAAGAAAAATGTCAGCTCTGGGTCTCTCATCAGGGACTCATTTAAATGCAATTTTGCTAAATTAGCTGCACTAAGGAGCCAGTGGAGGAAGGGGAAGGGTAAACCTGGAGAAAACAGCACTTCTCTGGTAGCAATTCATATTAAAGGCCTCCTGTGGAGAAGTCATTAAGAGGTAAACGTCCTGCTAATCCAATATATCCTCAGTCAAGGCCAGAACTGGCACCTCAGCCTGTTACCTGGTACACTGAGGTTGCAGGGAAGAATTCCCAATGAATCCTGTCCATCCAAGTCACGAAGGGAAACAGATTGGCATCTCTTAGTCTGAGCTCAAACATATGTAGGACTTCTAAAGACTTCTAAAGAACACCTGGAAAACGGGATACAAGGCAACATGGATTTACCAAATGACAGTGAATTAGCATAGCACTTTCCTTTGATAAATGACTGCTTATGCAGAAGAAATGTCTGTCCTGCTGAGGCCCAGTGGGGTGGAAAACTCCTTCCTTCACAGTCCTTGGCTCGGGGCAGCCGCTG
The DNA here is from genome assembly GCA_013400415.1 of Scytalopus superciliaris. Lineage (NCBI taxonomy): Eukaryota > Metazoa > Chordata > Aves > Passeriformes > Rhinocryptidae > Scytalopus > Scytalopus superciliaris. The sequence continues at coordinate 126,449 of VXBX01009158.1, forward strand.
GTGGGGACACACCCGTGCTAAGAAATAACCCCCCTGTTTAAAATGACACCATGGGAAGCTCTCCAAGCCCCGGGAGGAAGGAGCTGTCACCCCCTGGCAGGTGCTGGGAGCTGCTCCAGGGAAGGGGAAGGGATCCACCTCGTGCCCTCCTGGGTGGAATTAATTGGGTCTCGCTCACTGGCATAGGATCCAACAACACAGACACCTAACAAAACCCCACTGACAAGCACAATCTAGCAGGGTCCTTCCCAAAAACTCTGGGCTGAAGGGTTGGCTTCATCTCCAGCCTGCAGACACCTCAGGACCTTGGGCACTCCCTGTGAAGAAGGGACACCAAGAGGTGAGCACAGGGAAGGACAGTCTCAAGATGTTCTTATGGGTAAGGCCCTACTTAATTCAGCCCTTCCATGTGTTTTCTGAATTAGGGCTCTAAAAACAAGCTTTCAAATTTCCTGACTGTTGGGCCTTTCAATTATGTTCATAATATATTGGATTTTGCTCTTAAGAGAACATTTCCCCTCATTACTGTGTGAAATTTAAAGATGGCAACACTTGGAGACAAAAGGGTTTGTTCAAAGCACTGGACAGTTACTAATGATAATCATAAAGAATTAAATTTGCAACATAATTAGCCAGTGACAGGTCAATAAAATCCCTAGGCCAGATGGCTTCTTAATTGAGTTTTCAAAGAAAGTTGGTAATTATAGGAACCACCCTCAGATATCCTCAACTTTTCAGTGCAATTGCATAATAGCAGGTTATGCAAGAAAGGCCCTCAGGAGTTTCAGCCACCTTTGCATCCCCAAGCCCTGCCTGTCCCTCCATCCCCCCCCGCCAGGAACTCTCCCCCATCCGAGGGCAGAATCCATAGTGCAATCCACACGGATCAGCCTGGGCTAACACCAGAGCCTCCTTTCACATCACACCCCGAGCTCTTCCCACAGTGAGCCTGTTACTACAAACTCCCTGATGGACTGAAAAACTCATCCTCATTTCAGCTGGGTGAATCCAGGGGGTTGAGCTGGATATAAACCCCGAAAATCACAGCTCCTCTCTCCAGGGGCTCAGAGTGTTTCCTTGTGAGTTGCCCTTCCAAGCCTGGTCTCCTGTGCCAGGGCTGCAGCTCCAGCTGGGCCAGGGATGTCCCTGAGCCCACCTGAATGTGCCACACCAGCACCAAGCCCAGTAACAGCAGCCAAGCACTGCACCTTGTTTCATGGGATAAGGGAGGAGGAAACTCTGAATTTATTATTTTTTATGTAAATTAAATGTCACCTGGGCAAAACCTGAATTTCTGCTCTAATTCAGAAAAGTCCTGATAAGCCCATTTTTGGAGCTGCAGTAACATCTTTTCTAATTCAAGTCTTGCTTGATGTTCAACAACATGTAATAATCTCCCATTAGGGCATCCCCTGAGGCTCCTCTGATTTCTTGCACCAGACTCAGCTCCCAGGCTCTCCCCTGCTGCTCAGCACCTTCCACAGGGCAGCGGGCTGGGAAATGAATAGCTCCTCTAAATTAACCCTGTCTTAGTTTAAAACCACTCCCCCTTGGCCCATCCCAGCAGGCCCTGTGAAACAGCCTGTAAAGGAAGTTTCAGTAAGTACAGCAGTTAATGCACAGGCACAAATGAAGGTGAGTTCCCATCCAGGCTCTCCAGCTGTTTCCCTGCCCAGCCTGGTCAGGCTCTGCAGGAGAAGGGGGAGGAGCAGCTGGAGAAAAGGATGCTGAGGGGACACTCCTCGGGGTCTGCAGCATCTGCATGTCCACAAGGTTAAAGACAGGACATGCAATGGGAATTTTTTAAAAACATCATTAATAACTCAACGTGTGTAAGCAGGAGTTTTGTGGGAGGCCAAGAGTTCACAAGGGATATGGGGTAATACTCGTTCCAAAGCAGGCTGTTCATCCATCAGATCTTGTTTTCCACTGCTGAATTAGTAAGTACTAAAACACTTACCATTCTGCCTCATTGCTCACATCAAGTCCATAACTTTCAGCATCCACAAAATTCAGGTTGATTTCTGCTGGGAAAAAGCACTTGCAAGCACATCAGCCCCTTCAGATTGTTCTTGTGCAGAGGAGCAGCAACTGCTTGGTGTGTATTTAACACACTTGAATTGAGATGGCTGGGAAAAACAGTGATTACAGAAAAACCTGCAGTCTCTCAACCCAGGGCTTTTTCATTAAATATTTAGGGTATGTTTTTTACAGAAAACTGTATTTCACTGCTTTTTGCCCAAGCATTTAGTGCTTTCCCTTCTTTCCCCCCCATTTTCTCCCTGAGCATGAAGAGTAGGAGGAAAGCAAAGACACAGGAGACCCCAAGCAGAGATCCTGCCAGGATTAGAATGGACACCTCTTTGCCAGCAGCCCCTTCCCCACTGGCACTGGCTAGTTTAGCTCCAAGAACCCAGAAGAACCCCAAGGAATGAGTCTGGGGTGTATCCCCACGAGGCACAACCACCCCAACACCTTTCCTGGGGGACATTCCCATTCCTGTAGGCACAGAAGGTTTGACATTTCAAAAGCAAACACTGATCCCAAATACCCAAGTTCTGGGATTATGGTCAGCAAACCAACCCCTGCTGTTCCTCACCAGACAATAATTCTTCATTCAAAATAATAATTCACTGAGTTGTTTTAAGCACGATGTTGTTTCCAGTAACAATTTGGAGTCTCAGTGAATCCATCAGTTCATTTCCTAATGTTGGAAGAATTTCTGCTAAATAAAATGTGTTACTTACACTAGTTAATAATGTTTCTAGGCCCTTTTAACCTCCTTAAAAGCATTCTCTTTGCTGTATTCCTTTGGCATCCTGCTCCAGTCTGAGCCCGCTCCTGTGTCCATGGGCATCCAGCCCTGGGAAGGCTTTTCCAGAGCAGGGCTGTATTTCTGCAATTGCCAGCAGTGGGGAAAAAGCAGATTATAACAATTCTGCAGTTCCTGAGCGGGTTCCCAGGGGGGTGGGAGCAAACAGGAGCTGCTGCTCCTTCCTGCTGGCTCACCAGAGGAGGAATTGCTGCAGTGACCTTCCTTCTTCAGCCTTGCACCCAAATTGGGTTCAGCCGTTGCTGTTTCTATAGATTCCCTTCTTTCTTTTCTTTTCTTTTTTAAACCAGAGCAGAGCAATCAACTGATCCAAGTGTTCCACACAAAGACAGGTCTGATTTCACACCACACAGAGTCACTGCCAGATTTTAATGATAATTTCTCTGGAGAGCTGTTTGTAAGGTAGAGGTGGAGTGCTGCAGCAGGAAGCAAATCAGATGCTCTGCTCACCTTATTTTTCCATTAGACCTCCCAACCCTCCCCTCTTATTTGATGTCACGAGGCTCCAACAGGCTGCAGCACCTCAGTGAGCCAGGAAGAGCTTTAGGAACACACGGGGACCTCCATCATTTGCATCTTAAATTAAAATCCTCCCGGTGCTGCTCCCCGTTCCAACCACCAGGGAAAGACAGACCCCAAAGCTAAAAACTGGGCCACGTGTGTGTCTGCACAGAGAGGGAGAAACCCTGATTTTTGGGGAAATCACAAAGGAAACATTACCTTGGACTAAATCAGACCCATTTCTGCAAGCAGACAACAATGCCAGGACTTCACCTTGAAGCAGGTCCTTCCCTCAAGCCACTCACCTGCAGCAGGAGGGGCTTTCTGAGGGCACACGAGTTCAGCCCAGGTGGGGTTTGAAGCTTTTCCTGGCACGGGAATATCTCCTGTTCCCCACAACCTCACGGCACCACATTGGTTTAATCCTCACAAAGCCCTGCAGGGAAATGACCCAGCAATTGTGGGGATTTACAGAAGATGTAAAAGGCAGCTGTAATCAGAGATATCTCAGCAGTAACACCACCTAATTTTTATGTCATCTTTCAATCACAGCTCCCTTAATGCATCCTTGGAAAACAAGGGCCACATCAGTTGTGGCAGATTTAATAGCCAGGTAGATTTATACTGGAACAAAGCCAGAGGCAACTTCACAAGTGAGATAGCAGTGTTTGGGTTATTTTAAATGCTATTTCCCAGCTCAGTTTTGGTTTTAAACTGCATTAACAACCCCAGGAGGTTCTGCAGTATCACAGACCCTTAAAGAAGAAATTATATGTATCTCAGGCTATCCAAAAGCACTTCCTCAGATGCAGTTATTCAAATGAGCTGGCATTTTCCACCCTGGCTGTGCTTAGTAAATAGCAGGGAGTTCAGGGCTAGTTCCTGCCTGAAGGCAGGAGCTGTGGCTGCCCCACCCCTGGAAGGGGCCACAGCAAAGCTGGATGGAGCTTGGAGCGACCTGGCAGGTGTCCCTGCCCATGGCAGGGGTTGGGCTGAGATGGAGCTTTGAGGTCCCTTCCAACTCAGGCCTTTCTGTGCTTTCTGTGCTGATAAACCAGGCTCAGCTGCAGCTGCTTCCAGGCCTCAGGGGCTCCACCACCATCCAGCCCCAAGGTTTCTGTGGCTTCTTGGAGAACTCCCCCTGCATGTTTCACATCCCTCCCCACACATAACCAACAGGTTTGCTGCAGTGAAACCCTAGAAGATAAAGCCTGGCAGCATTACCTGTGAAGAAATCCATGGAGAGAAGCTCTTCCCAAAAACATCCCAACCAAACAAATCCTGTGTCTCCTGCAATCTCAGCGTTGACAACAACTCAGTTTATTTTCCCCTCCTGATTTCTATCCCTGGCATGAGGGCCCTCCCACTGGTCCTGTACATCTGCCTTTGAACACCACATTGTTCCTGACTGACAGACCCCAAGGCTGCTCAGGCAGGGGGATCGAGAAAGTTCATGTGACCAGCCTGGTCTGGTGGCAGAGGTTGGAATGAGATGGGCTTTAAGGACCCTTCCAGCCCAGCCCATCGTGGGAGTCTCTGCCCACATCTCCATCAGTTCTCCAGGGCTGGATTTGGGGTGTCCTCCTGTGGCCTGCAGTGGTTGAACAGCCCCTTGCAATTGTTCCATAGATATTTTCTTCAGGAGCTTCGTGCCAGTTGTTGGAGAGATGCTGTGTGAGACAAGATTGAGTTTGCCAAGAGCTGTGTAGCAAAGTGATCCCAGAACTGATGTGTCCCCACAGCTCTCACACTCCAGCAGTGCCCTCAGGGATGTGGAACCTGTGGAGAGAGGAGACTTGGACAGCCAGACCCCCTCCTGCCCCAGGAACATGCTCAAGTGTCTGGGAAAGCATTTCTGGCTGGCTTGGGGTGGTTTGGTTCTGATTTGCTCTTTGGAGACTCCCCCAGTAAATGTATGACATGCCCTTGTCCAGGCTCATGGGCAGGAGGCAGTAAAATAGGGCCATCCTGCCCCTCTCGGAGCTCACCAAAGCCATTCCCACTGCCAGGGCTGCCCTCAAGAGCTGGGACATCTCCAGTCCTTCTCTGGGCTGTTTTCATTCCTCCTCTGTGCTGCTGGAAGTGTCTGGGCAGATGCTGATGGAGCCAGGGAGAGGGAAGAAGACATTGCCAAGTAACAGGATGAGAAGAAACTGCCTCAAGTCGCACCACGGGAGGTTCAGGCTGAAATGAGGAAAAAAGTCTTCATGGAAAAGGTTGTCAGGCATTGGGACAGGCTGCCCAGGGCAGTGGTGGGGTCACCATCCCTGGAAGTGTCCACAAAACACGTGGATGTGGCACCTGGGCACGTAGTTTGATGGTGAACATGGGGGTGATGATCTTGGAGGGCTTTTCCAGCCTCAGCAATTCCGTGATCCTCCAGTTAAAGCTCAGGACTTGTTGCCCTTGTCCTGGGGCACCTCCCAGAATGGGCAGGAGGAATTTCCCAGGGGATTTCTTGCCTTTCCCTGCAGAAGAGGCCCCAGTTGGAGGCAAAGCTCAGCTCAGCCTGCCCCGTGCCCAGGCTGGCAGAGCTGAGCTCCCCCCGTGCCTGGGCTGCCTTCAAATGTCAGGTTTAATATTTAATCACCCTGGATGGCCTCAATATTTACAGCATAAGCCATTTCATTGGGAAGTTAAATATATAGCCCAGATATTTAAGGAAACTGATTCAGAGGCACAGAAATGTAATTGCACTTAACGTGACCTGGGAATGAAATCACAAGCTTTAGGGTTTATTCTGCAGGATGTTTCAGCCCCATTTTTAATACCTTATGCAGAGCAGGCTCTGGCAGTGCCTGGATGGATTTCACCAGTGCTGGGTGGGAAAAGCAACCCAAACCCCAAAAAAACCCCAAACAGGAAACAATGACAAGTTTACACTTTACTATTTATATACCTTATATATGTTATATTTATATAAGTGATATGTTATATTTACATAAATTATATCCACTGTATATAAACTACATATGACATACATTATTCATTATTATTTATATCATTGCTATATCTAGTTTATACTTTATATACTTCATTACTTACACATTTTACTAGACTATATATATAGCCCAGAATGGAGCTTTTGTAAGTTGACACCTGCCTGCTGAAACAGCCTATTAAAGATGCATTTCCCAGAAAATTAATCATGCATTCCCCATAAAAAATCCCACAGAAAGGCACTGATAAGACTGGAAAGCAAAAGAAAGGCAAGAAGGAGCAGTAACATAAATATTATTATTGCAACAGTGAGGATGCAGAAATATCCTGATATTAAGCAGTCGTTATTTGGGTGGTTTTCAATGGTTTGTATCATGCAGTCCTGGAATGGGGTTCTTAAAGCCCACCCAGTGCCACCCCCTGCCATGGGCAGGGACACCTCCCAGCAGCCCAGGGTGCTCCAAAGCCAATCAATCAATCAATCAATCAATCAAAGCCCTATACCTACCTCTATAGGGCTATATAGATATAAAATATATAGATGACTATATAGATATATAATATATATCAAACTATTCCCACCCAAACTACAAACTCCCCTCCCAGGTCCTTGCCTCCCCTTTTGCCCTAAGGGACACCCCAATTCCCAGCAGGATTTCGGAGGGGCAGAGCCCCCAGTGTGCAGCCAGCCCTCCCCACGCTCCAGGCCCCCACATCAGGAGGAATCCAGAGCAAGGAGCACAGGGGGAGCCTTTTTTCCAGGGATGAATGGAAGCAGAGGGGTATTTTTTTCCTTCCAAGATGACAACCCAATAACACAACAACACAAATCATCACTCCACAGGAGGATGTGCCCCCCTGCCACAGCTCTGCTCCCTTTGGGAAGCTGGATGGATCACAGGGATGACACCACTCAGCTTGTGCCCCAGAGAGGCAGTTTTTGGGGATCAGAAACAAAAATACCATCACATTTTGGACCCACTATTCTGCCATGGCTCAAGGAACATATTTAATGTTTCCTTCTCTGTATCAAAGCCAAATAACTGCAGTGGAGCAGATGATTTCTGTTTGCTGGGGGTGAGGAAGGAGCCTCAGACACGCTGGGCTGGACACACAGGACTTCCTGGAAGAATCACTGCACGAGCTGCAAGAGCAACCAAAGGTTTCCCAAACCACTCCCAGTGTTAGTGAGGAAGGTGGCAATGCTGCAAAGGGCTGGGAAACACAAGTTATCACCTCCCACATCAGAGAGGCTCCGGCTCAAAAACAACAGGACATTGCTCCGGATGATTCACTGTCCTTGGGCTTTATTCAATAGGCACATGGAAAACTGGCCAGTGTTTCATCACCCGTGGCAGCCTGGCCATGATCCATGTGTGATACCAGCCCCAGATGAGAATGCAAGGATAGAAAGTCTTGTTGGAAAGAGAATGGAAGCTGAAAAGCTTGGCTGGAGATCTCTCCTCCCTGTGGAATGAGCTCCTGGTGCAGGAGGGGTGGCCCTGGGAGCCAAAGCCCAGGGATAATTTATCCCTTGTTTAAACACATCCTGGCAACCCAGTTACTGTTTTCAGAATTGCAGAGTCTCACTCCTCAGTGTGTGACTGAACAAGAGCCTGCTCTCCCTTCACAGAACTGCGTGGCTCAGTGAGCAGGGAAGGCCAGGGCACAGCCCCACACTGGGCACAGCCCCACACTGGGCACAGCCATGGAGCCCTGGCAGGGATGGCCGATCCCAGATGGTGCCCCTCCCTGGGATAACGCTGCTCCCGATCCCTGAGAGCTGCACGGAGAGTAAGAGCACACTTTGTGCTGCTGGACCTGCAGGGAACAGAGCTCAGCAACTGCTGCCCACAAAATCAGGGTCATGTTCCCCCAAATGCACAGCTCTGCTGGGGAACTGAACTCCTGGAAAGGAACTTAAACATTGACCTGAACAGGCTAATTAATTAATTAATGAGAATGACACAGGTCCCAAAGAGCCAGACATTTTACAGGACACAAACCCCCAGGGCAGCACAACACAATCCCAACACATCACAGAATCACCGTCGCAGAAGGGGTTGGGTTGGAAGGACCTCAAAGCCCCCCCAGTGCCACCCCCTGCCCTGGGCAGGGACACCTCCCACCAGCCCAGGGTGCTCCAAGCCCCGTCCAGCCTGGTCTGGGACACTCCCAGGGATGGGGCAGCCACAGCTTCTCTGGGCACCCTGTACCAGGGCCTGCCCACCCTCCCAGGGAAGGATTCCTTCCCAATATCCCATCTAACCCTAATCTAATGCACAACCCAGTACCCTGACATAACTTTACTCTCAATTTCCTATGCATAAAGCAGGCTTTGGACCATTTGATCACCAGCCAGGACTTTGTTCTTGCCTGTGCTGATCAGAACAAGGGATCAAGAGCAACATGTTCCCACAGTGCATGAGCACCACGGGGTCCTGCTGGATCCACATGCACAGGAGAAGCTGCAATCCCCTGGAACCCAAAGGCACAACCTCCTCTGGCCCCCACAAGTGCCAGAGACGAGCAGTGGACAAAGGTAAGAGAAATATTAGCCAGCCCTGATATTTCAGCACGGGATAAAAATATAAGGCCCATCATTCCCTGCAAGGTTACTATGGTGATTGCAGCGAGGATGCTGAGCAGAGCTGTGGTTACAACCCAAAGCTCACAACCAACATCTGAAGCTGCCCATGAACCAGTCCCAGGGGCAGTGACTAACGATGCAGAGGCAGAAACAGAGGCCACCCCTGCAGGGAAGGGCAAGCACAGCACAGGAACTCGCTGCAAACCTGCCATGGGTGCACAGAGTCACCATCCTGGTGTGTCAGGCAGGGAGAGCTTTGCCAGCACTCCTGCATTTCCCTGGGCCAGCAGGAAGGCTTGGCAGGAACAGGGTGTTAAATCAATGCAAATGGCCTGTGTGTGGTAGGGCAAAGCACTGAAAGCACTGCACAGTAAAAATACAGATGTGCACTTGGACTCTGCTTCCCCACACCTACAAAGGGGTGGGGAATTTCTCTGTCTGGAGCCCCCCATTGCTGAGAGTTTCTGAGCCAAGTGGGCACATCCTGCCAGTTTCTGCCACGGTGCAAACCACCCCTTCAAGTCCCAGACAATCACTGCATTGAAGTGGCTGTGACTGTGCTGGGTTTGGAGTGCTTTGGGTCTGATTTTTGGGCTGAAATCCCCTTCACTGGCTTTCTGCCAATAAGCAAATATCTCTACAGAACTCCTGGACCAACTCAGGGGTGCCACAAATCCTTTGTCCCCAGGAGCAGCGTGTGTGCACAGGCAGGGCTGGTGCCTGGGCTGCTGGAAGGGATTCCTGTGTGTTACAAATAGAAAGTGAGGAAAAAGAAATCAAACTCCCAAAGCTCTGGTAGGGCCAAAGGTCTCTGCTGAGCTGAGATGTGCTCCTTGTCCTTGAATGACCTTTTTCTTATGATCTCTGCTCCATAACTCCTCTTTTCCCACCTTACAAATTCCATTGGCTCCTTACCCACTGTTGGATGCTGAGAAACATGAACCAGTGGGAATACATAGATTTGGGATGGACTAGATGATCATAAAAATAGAGTATTTGGGGCTGGACTAGATGACCATTAGAAGTCCCTTCCAACCCAATCAGTTCTAGTATTTCCTAATTGTCATGGAAGGAGCAGGAAGTCTGGATTTGGTCACAAAGTAAAGCAGGATGGGGAGGGAAGAGAAAGGTGCTGCTGACTTTGTGTAATCCAAACCCAAACCATCTACATCTGCTCCATGGGAGAGCATCACCCTGAGCTAGAAAACTGCCACTGGGGGAGAGGGGAGGCCACACTTGGCAGTGCCAAAGGGGCCCAGAGAGAAACCACAAGAGAGTGAAGCCACAAGATGTTGTTGGAATTACAGCCTAAAATACAAGCAGTGACCAACTATTTTCTTGTCTAGCAGAAGAAACTGCTCTGCTACTTTAAAGAATTTCCTTGCCCAAACCTCTGCCCTTCCCCATCTCTCCTCCTAATCCTTTTTTTCCAGGGAGATGCAGGTTCATGATGCCCAGGCTCAGAGCAAGGAGCTTCCTCATCCTGGGGAGACAACCCCGAGCCAGGGATAAATTCCTTCCCAGCAAAACCAGAAGTGATTTCATTACCTGAGTGACAGAAACCTCCTCACTGTTTACACCAGGCCTGCTATTAAAGCAATTATTGGGGATCAATGCAATACAGCAGCAGGATTTAAATCTTGCCAAGCAGCCAGGCAAGGAAACAGCTGCTCCAGACAGGTCAGACTCTTAGCACTTTGTTCCCAGCACAGCAAAGAACAACCCCTGTGATGTCCTTGGCAATGGATCTGTATTAAAGTGCTTTTAAAAGTCCCCAGCTGGACCATATGGATGCTACTCACATCCTTCCCAGTATCACATCACCATTTCCAGGCAGCTTTTGGGATGGTGCTCTGTGAACACCCATGCTGGGAAATGGCAGGTTCCCCCCCTGCAGACTGTGCTGCCCAGCTTTCTCCCAGGACACGGCCCAGGAGCTCAGCCCATGGCACTTCTATTATTTTAAATCCAACTCGTGATCTGCTGATACCAGAGTGGGTCTCACCTGCTATTTCAAAATTCATTTCTCAAGTGAAGGGTCTCTGCAAACTTTGAAGTGTTCAAACCTGCACCAGGTCAGAAACTGCATCAAGGACTGCTGGATGTGGCCCTCCATCCCTGCCATTCCAGGCAGCATGGAAATCTTCAGCCAATGCTTCTCAAATGTTGCTGTAGGAAGATCTTTCTGTGCTATTGAAGCTGGAGGTGAAAGCAGGACAGACATCTGCTAATTGCTGCTTTCTGGGGAAATGGGAGCTATTTCCATTTGGGCCTGATGGGGTTTAATTAGCCCGGAACACTTACAGGAGACAGCACAGACCTTTCTCCTTAGCAAAGAGTCACAACACAGGCAGAGGAAAAGCAAGAAGATTCCTGTGCAATTCCCAGCCCACAGGATTTTATCCTGTCCAAAAACACCCTCCCATCCTGCACATGGTGTCACCCCAGCTCCCTGCAGGGCTGCACACCCACGTCATTCCAGGTCAGAGCAGAGCAGGGACACTCTGGGCTGTAAATGGACAAATCCCTGGGGTATGAGCTGCACCTCCCCAGTGCTCTCCATGCCTTCCCGCTCCCTGTACCCACCTTTACTCACACCCTTCATTCCACGAGCACCTGAAACACTCCCTGGCCTGGCTCAGGAGGCCCCAAGGATGAATTGCTCCTTTCCTCCTCCCTTTCCCACTTATCTCGAAGCCCCAGGGATCCCAGGAGCCTCCAAACCCTTTCAGGTGTGGTATCTGCAGATCTCAGACAAGGCAGTGATTCGCTTCCACGTTAAAGATCAAGGAGCCTCTGATGGGATCCCACCGTGAGCTTTTCCAGGCTTGGGTTTAGTTTGTGATCCATCCTAAAGCAGCCTTGGCACGTTTTGCAGCCTCTGACCTTCACTGAGTCCTGCAATTGACACACAGATGTGAATGCCACCTCCCCGGGCCGGTGATGGTACCCAAGTGCAGCATTCCCAGGCATTTCCCCCAGGAGCTTCCCTCCTGCCCCACCCAGCCAGCACCCCCCACCTCACCCAGCACTCCACTGCACCTCCAAAGAGCCCAGCTGTCCTTCCCAGCTCATTTCCCTCTCTGACACGCAGCGTATGCTCACCAAACCAACATCCTGCTGCCTGCAGGGAGTACAGACAGAACTGTGTTTGCCCAAGCCATGCAGAGAAATCTGGAGCAGGGGAAAATTCCCTGTAGGAGCCCCCAGTGCCGGCCCCTGCTGAGCAAAGCATTTTCCAGGAGAAAGCCTTGGCCTAAGGAGAACGGGAATAGCGGGAGGGAATGATGGATATCACCCAAACCCAACAGCAATGCAGCAAGGTGAGAGGATGAAGGATAGAGCTCCCCCTGAGCAGATGGTGCAGATGTTCCCTCTCATCCATCTTCCATATGTTCCCACTCGGAAGGGAGCAGGGCCCCACTTGTGCTCGGGATAAATCCCCTCTCAGCACACTCGGGGCACAGAGGAACAGGCACAGAGGGTCTCACCCCACCCAACATGTCACTGAGGGGCCATTTTTCCAGGGAACAAAGCTTTCCTTGCTATTTATCCCTGCAGAGGTCAGGAGGAGACTCCTGCCTCTCGGCTCCATGGATGTGTCCCCAGCAGGATGGGGATGTGCTGTGGCACAGGGCACTGCCAGCTGCACCAGCCCCACCCATGGCCAACCATCACCTGTGCTTCCCTTCTTTTTCCCACTGGGTAATTCCCACCCCATCCCTCCCAGCACTAATCCAGCCATCCAACCTGCCAGGAATCAAGGGAGATCAAATCAAATCTAACCCACAGCAGCCCCTATTCCAAAGCTTGCTTCCCATCAGCTGGGGATGGGGGCGAGGGGCAGCACCATCCCACTTTAGTGGATACTGGGAATATTCACCTGGGTTCCGTCCACCTGCACAGCCCCACTTTAGTGGATACTGGGAATATTTATCTGGGCTCTGTCCACCTGCACAGCCCCACTTTAATGGATACTGGGAATATTCACCTGGGCTCTGTCCACCTGCACAGCCCCACTTTAATGGATACTGGGAATATTTATCTGGGCTCTGTCCAATTTACTGCACTTAATACCTTGTGCCTCCTCCACACGGATCGATTTTGGCATCGGGTTTATGAGCAGTAATTAATATTCATTCGGAAGAAGATTCCCAATGCATGAAGATGTTTATTATTTATTCATCTTTAAGGCTTGTTAGATTAATCTGTTTTAAATTACCTCCTGCTGCCAGGCACAATTATTATAATTTATTAGGATAATTCCGGTGCTTTATTTGCCTGTGCTGCAGGAGGTGGGTGATGCTTCTCCAGGCTCCCAGAAAGCAGCTTGTGCTGCTGCTGCTGGAGCTGCATCCCAGGGATGAGAATCCCATTTTCCAAAAGTGGCACCTCCAGATTAGCCTCAAGTCTACATTAATCCCTTTTTTAAACAGATAGGAATCAAAGAACCATGGAATGGTTTGGTTGGAAGGGACCTGAAAGTTCATCTTATTCCATCCACCTTCCACCAGCCCAGGTTGCTCCAAGCCCCATCCAACCTGACCTTGAGCCCTTCCAGGGATGGGGCAGCCACAGCTCCTCTGGGCTGGTCTATGCCAGGCTAGAGAAACCTGCACCCCTGAGCATCTCCCTGCCTCTCTTCCCTGGGTGGAAATGGCTCTTCCTCATTCCCCACACTTTCCAGGAGTATTTACAGTGAGGGAAACATGGAAATACATCCAGCAGCTCCCTGCCGTGCAAAAGACCTCATCTAATTTCTTTAAAAACCCCACATATTTGCTTAAAAGCTGCAGTTACCACGATTACATTTAACTGAGCCCCTCAGGGGCTCCAAACCAGACAGGCCTTTCTGGAATTTAATTATTTTCCACCAGGGCTTCCGAGGTAAAGGTGCAATTACAGCAGGAAGGGCTGTGCTGACTGCTGCAAACTAGACATGGAGGGGCTGCAGCGTGTCCAGGGAAGGGAACGGAGCTGGGAAGGGGCTGGAGCAGCAGGAGCAGCTGAGGGAGCTGGGGGGGCTGAGCCTGGAGAAAAGGAGGCTCAGGGGGGACCTTGTGGCTCTGCAAGTCCCTGCCAGGAGGGGGGAGCCGGGGGGGGTCGGGCTCTGCTCCCAGGGAACAGGGACAGGAGAGGAGGGAACGGGCTCAGGCTGGGCCAGGGCAGGGGCAGGTTGGGTATCAGGGAAAAGAGTGTCCAGCCCTGGTACAGCTGCCCAGGGCGGGGGGGGGGCCCCATCCCTGGGGGGTTTAGAAGCCCTGTGGATGTGGCACTTGGGGATAGGGGTTAGAGGTGGCCTTGGCAGGGCTGGGGAATGGTTGGTCTTGATCACAGAGGGCTTTTCCAACCTCCACGACTCCATGGGCCTGTTCTGCCCTCCTGGCACACCCCAGGCAGGGTGCAGAAATGTGGGTCCCCCTCACCCAGGGTGGGCTTTGGGCACAGCCTTCCCACATCAATAAAATGAGGGGAAAACACCTGCATGACTGGCTGTGAATCCATCAACTGCTACTTTAACTGATATCCCTTTAAATCCTATTTTCTGCCCTTCAAAAGAGCCCCTCGCTTCTCCTGAACCCAGGGAAGAGCATCCAATGTGCTGATGCAGGAGGAACGAAGCAGAGCCTGCTTTGAACCCCCAACACCCCCAGCATCCCTAATGATTCCTTCCCTCCCAAAATGACTCCTCTGTGCAAACGCTTTTGAACCAAAGCGTTTAATCAGAATCTCCCCAGAGAAAATGCAGCCACGAGGAAGAAAGACCAACTTTGTAATAGAGCAAGAAAAAGGGCCTCTTTGGAGTAAAACAAATGATTCTCTAACAAAGAATGTCCCGGGGACAGGAAGACAATGTCGAGCTTTGATGCTACAATTCTGCACTGGAGATGAATTCAGAGCTCAGGTTTTACCCCAATTATAGATCTCCCACAGCAAGGAAGGAATTATAATTTAGTCTTCACTAACAGCAGACTAAATGTTACCTATTCTCTGGCAGGTTTCAGGTACAGAGCTTAAGAGCAATCTTAACAAAATGATCTCAGTACTCCTTTCATCACATCTCTATTATGTGAATATTACAGTTTTGAGATTCAGGCCCTGCCCTAAGAGCTCTGAGCAAACAAAATCAGGGTGTTTCCTTTCTCCTGCCACTTCCAGAAATGCCTCTTTCCTCTCCTTTCATGAACAGTGGGAGAAAACGCTGGAGTCACCAGGGTCAGTCTCCCAGCAGGAAAAAAACCAACCATTGAACTTAATCCAACCGGTTCTGCACGACTCAGTGCCCACCCAGAGGTCTTTTCCAGGCTTTTGGCTGTCCCAGGACACTTGGGAATGGCAACCCTCCTTTGGCATGGGTAGCCAGGTCGTGCAGCACACCAGGGAGGCAGCCCTGGGGCTCTTTGAGGCCCCGCAGCTTTAGGGAAATGACCAAACCCCAGAAGAAACAGGACTTAGAGCAGCACAGAGCCAGGGGCAACACCCCTCGTGCTCCTCAAGTCCCCAGCCTTCCCTTGGAAATCCCAGTCTCTGCTTTTAACTCCTGTTTTTTCCCACTGGGATGCTTGACCCAGCAAATACAGACCACGTCCAATCCTTTTGACACCAGGCACGTTGTTATTTTAAACACACTTTCAATAAACTACAAAAGTTGATTCTCTCGGAGCCTGAAAATAAATGAGCTCATTAAAAAATGCTGGCACTTTGCAGGATCTCTGGTGGCCAATCCCAGCTCGGGGAGAGCTGGAATTTATCACTTTGATCCCCACAGCTGAACCATTTAATCTGATCATAAACATCAATCACCGATTTTTATTGCACCATTTTGCAGCCTGGGCAGAAAACCTCGACAAATTAGGCACCCCCAAAGTGACGCTTGCAAATAAATACTGCCTTTAATATTCAACAGTATAATTCCCCGGGATCAATTTTTTTTTATTTAAGAGCTACTGGAGCTCGGGAAAAAAAGTTTGTAATTGCAAAAATAGCCCCAAAGTGCAGTGAAAGAGCATCTGGTGAGCAGGAGCAGCTCCGAGAGTGCACGTACCTTTGTGCCTGTCATGCCGTCAGGACGCTGGGAGTGTGGGCAGATATTCCAGGTGACAGCCCATAAGTCACCACTACAAATGGGGCAGGTCCCACCAAGCTCCAGTTGGCTCGAGGTGCTCGGCCAGCACTCAACAGCCAGGGAATGGAATGTGGGAGTGACTCAGGGACAGAGTGGGGAGCTGCCAGGAGAGATCGGTCACAGGGAGCCTGTTAACACATAACGGTGCCAAACTACCATTAATTCACACAATTCACGCTTTTCCAAGGCAAAGAGCCATTCAGGAAGGAATGAAACAGGGATTTTCCTGCTGAAGCACTGGACAGCACCACGGCTCAGTCCCTCCCAACATTCCTGCAACGGGCTCTTGGAAAAGAGCAGCTTCCACTGTTGGAATGAAGTTCAGTTATCCCAGTCCCAGATGAAGAACATAAAGGCTGTCCCGACCTTCTTCCCACAGGCTGGAGGATCCAAGCAGGTCGCAGCAGCAAGAACACCTGGTTTTACCTGGGTTAGCTGCTTTCTGCTCCACAGGAGGAAATCTAAGTCTAAACTCTATTGCCCAACAATTCACATATTGGAATGATGATTTTCAGGGAGGAAAAGAGGTAATTTTCATCTTCACTTACCATTTCTTTTTCCCAAAAAACCCACAAATGAATCACAGAGTATCTTGAGCTGGCAGGGACCCTCAAGGATCAGAGCCCAACTCCTGGCCCTGCACAAGACACCCCAAAAACCCCACCATGTGCCTGAGAGCATTGTCCAAACCCTTCTCCCACCCCTGGGGCTGTGACCACTGTGCTGGGGAGCCTGTGGGACAGCAGAACAAGGAACATGGGCCTTGAGAGGAGTATCAGGGAGGGCTGAAAGGAGTTTTTACATATGGTTTTAAACCCAACATTCACACAAAGGCCACAGAAATCTGTGTAAATGGAAAGTTTAGTGGTGGAGTCACCACGCCTGAAGTGACCCAAAAACCCGTGGCTGTGGCACTGGAGGACATTGGGTTGGGGGTGACCAGGGTGGTGCTGGCTGATGGTTGGACTGGAGGATCTGAAAGATCTTTTCCAACCTTAAGGATTCTGTGATTCCCTAAAATTATTCCCCCATGCCAGCCCAGCCCTGAGACCCTGGGAGGTGACTCCAGCAGGAGCTGGGCCAGTCAGGGACCCAGCCAGGCCAGAGCTCAATCCATCCATTTATTGATCCCCCTTAATGATCTCCCCAGAGCAAACTCCACTCCAAGGAGCTTTGCTTACATGAAAAATGGATCACCTTTGTTCCAAGCAAGGAAAACATATGAAGGCACTTAAATTCCTGCCTTTTAGTCCTGCAGCTCCAGGAATACATTTCAGCTCCTGATTACAAGTACTGCAGCTCCTCAAAGTGAACTTTGTCTCTGGTGAACTCTCCAGTGTGTTTATAAAACAGCTTTCCCAGAGACTCACATCAGCAGTTTTGTAAGTGTTGCATTAAATCCAGACGGTGTTTTTCATCTCAGGACAGAAAAAAATGCATATTAATCCCCCAGCAAAGCCTTGCCTTGAGAATTTTAAACATTTCTGTCAGTCTGGGTAAAACCCTGATCCATTTCTTTTGCTGGATGAGCCACTGAATCCTTTTGGTTCATTTGGAGGCCATTTGCTAACTTTATTAGGCAATATTCAGATGATGGATATCAAAAGGATATTCACTGTAAAACAGGCTTTGTTTCTGAGGACAGTAATTAGGTTAAGCTCATGAATAAACCCTTTCTATCAGCAGCCTGTACAGACTGAGAGTGAAAAAATGCAGGAGAAAATGAGAAGGAAAAGCAATTCTTTCATGCAAAGGGAAGAAGTTATGTCTGTGTGTTGTGGTCTCCCTGTGACACTTTTAAACAATTCATATGTGAATAGAAATGTCACAAACTGTATGGATATGGCAATATGGATGTGACCATGAAGCCATGATCATGGAATGGGCTGGGTTGGAGGGACCTTAAAGCTCATCTCATTCCATCCAGGGAACTATCCACTATGCCAAGGTCTTAAGAAAGTGGATGTTTGATTTGATTTCCCCTCCAGCAGAACAAAGTGTTGTATCTCAGCACAAACAACAAGAGATTTTTCTTCAAGTCAGCTTTAAAATAATATTGGCATTATAGTCAATACATTATATATCACTATATTTATGTCAGAATCTATTGGCATGGAAATAAATCAATCTAAATGCAGAGCTCTGGGATTTAAACGAAGCCTGGGAATGCCATCTCTTCAGTTTTCACTCAGCTTCTCATACATGTATCCATCACTTCTGACAGATTTCATACACTGGGCTATCACCTCTAGTCTAAGAACTGCTCTAAGTGAATTGGAGACAAAAAGACAGGGAAATTTGCTTTAGGGGGCTCTTGGAAGCAATACAGCTCCTGAGAGACTGCAGAGTCAAGATTTCCCCTTCACCTCAATGTCCATGGTGGGGCTGCAACACAGGCTGGTCCCTGAGGGTCACCCCAAGCCTGTCTGTCACCTTAAAGCTACAGCAGAGCCAGACAGGATGGTTTAAAATGGGGGTTAACAGGTTGATTTGGCCAGACTGGCATCCCCAGAATGCTAGGCTGGAGAAGGTTGGAGGGGGCCCATCTGGTCCCACTTCCCTGCTGCAGCAGGGCCATCCCAGAGCACAGGGCACAGAAGAGTCCAAGAGGGAAGAGCAGGAAGGCATTTTAGGACAAAAGTTCCCCACAGATCTCCTCTTGCCTGACAGGGCTAAGCTGATTTGTTCCCTCCATAAAATAACCCCTCACAAATATGAATCAAAAAATATTAAATAATATTAAAAATACCTAATGATCACCTGCAGACGTTCACTGGGCTGTAAATAAAGCAGATTTTTAAAAACAGTTTAAATCTTCAGTATGAAGTGATTTAAGCAAACTCCCATTAGGATTTAAGTGACATCTGGGATGTTCCCTTGGACCTGCCATTTCATCCCTCACCTTGCTTTGGCTGTGGTCACACTGGGTGGGACAGCAGCAGCTCCAGCGAGCTCTGCCCTGGGCTGGATCAGAGTCAACCACCAGAATATCCAACAAAAATGTGGGAAACAGGGGCTTTTTCCAAAAGTTGGACCAAATTTCATGGATTCACAGAATCCCAGACTGGTTTGGGTTGGAAAGACGTCAAAGCCCCCCCAGTGCCACCCCCTGCCATGGGCAGGGACACCTCCCACCAGCCCAGGTTGCTCCAAGCCCCGTCCAACCTGGCCCATGGACACTCCCAGGGCTGGGGCAGCCACAGCTTCTCTGGGCCAGGGCCAAGACATGGAAATTCACCAAAGAGCTGGAGTTGATGGTCCTTGTGGGTCCCTCCCAGCTCAGAACCCTCCATGAAACAAGTGCTGAGTAGGGAGAGCAGGTGGATCCTGCAGGGCCCTTTCTCCCCGCCCCGAACACATCTCCTGGCCGGCAGCGTTGCAGTGCTGACCTCTAGTGACTCACATCCCGGCAATCGGGAGCCTTTGTTGGGATAAACCTCCCTGCCCACCTCCACCGGTGCTCCCCAGCCACTGTGGGCACTGGCTGCCAGTTCACACACAGAGCACACTACGAAGCAAGTGGAACAATAATTCCAAAGCCGAGCAGGTTTGGAGCTATTTAAGACAAGTAAGATACTTACATCGCTACCCAGGGAGGGCTAAACCCCTTCCCCGTGCTCAGATAGTGCCTGGAGGGGGTTGGCAGCTGCCAGGGGAAGTTATCCTGTTTGCAGAAATCCACCACAGGGTTTTAGCAGGATGCTCAAGGGTACAGAGAATTTGGGAACTGAAAACAAAGCTCAATAAAACATTAATTCCAGGCTTGCTGTTGTGTCACATGTGAAACACAGACCTACAGGTGACAGCAGAGGAGCTTCTACAGCCATGATCAGAATTAGAGGGGGAGCAGGGGGATGGAGGGCAACAGAAGGATGAGAAACTAATTCCCTCCTTTCCCAAGAAAAATGCATCAACCCGTAAGTGGGGGAAACTTTCCCCCTGGATCCCCACATCCCCAAACCCTCCACACCCTCAGGGGAAGCAGGAATTGTGTTTGCTGAAAAAGCACCTGTGTGAGTCTCACCAACCACCAAAGGCAACAACCCACCACTGAAGAGTCCCAAATAACAGAGGTGCCAGTGTCGATTTCAAGCTTTTATTGAAGGAGACCCAGAACTCACAAGTCTGCAAGGAAACAAAGCAACTGCCCCACCCTCCTGAGCTCTCAGGGGGAGCCAGAAAGCACCAGCAAAGACCAGCACAGGCCAGGGCTCAACTCCCCCTGGGCACCAAGTTCACAGCCTGCTGTTTATGCTCCTGAATTGTCCCCCAGAATCCAGAGATCTCAACCAAAATAGTCCTGGTTTATTCCTTCCAGGAGACAATTTTAGCTTCTCTGGAATATGAAACAAACTCCACTGAAAAGTCTCTTAAAACAAACTTTAAGATCCAGGTCTTACTGTTTGAAAAAAACCAAACATATTCTACATATAATGAACATTTTTTTTAATAACAAACTATTTCTCTGCAGTCAAACAACGTGGCAAAGGCTCCTGAGCATTTTGTGGCACACAGGCACTCCCTGGAATCAGCCAAGGAACTCATTCCTGCACACCCTGAGCTCCACAAAGCCACACACTCCTGCTTTTTAAGGCAAAATCAGCTTAGTTTAGGAATAATTTATCCAATTACCTTGATGAGTAAATAAACCCAAGCAAACTGCACTCTGGAGGAGCTCCCAGGAACTCCCAGCTCAGCAATGAGCCTTCCCCTGAAAGGATGGGAAAGGGCTGAGTTTCACTGTGACACGGAAGACTGGTCCTACTGGAAGCAAAATTCAGTTCTTTTCACAGTTTTCAGTCACAGCCTCTAAAAATACAGCAGTTTTCACATTGTTCAGGACCCCCCGAGGTTACTGCTATGTTAGTGACCCAGCAGGAATCCCAGGGCTAGCCCTTCCTGAAGGGGAATCCTCTCAAAGATTCTCTTGGGAGTTTTTGCCTCCCGTTTTTCTACAAGAAAAACGAAACAGAGCATTTCCAAGAGTAACAAAGGTGTCCAAGGTGAGAGGCTGAACGACCCCCACCTCCCCACGGCTCATCTCCCAGCAATTAAATCCCAGTGTTCCCATTTCACACACCAAACAGGTCCAGTCTTGGCTGCTCACTCAGCTACTCACAGAGACAGGAGGGTGCAGGAGGTACTCAGGGGTTCCAACAAGGAGCCAGATGGTTCCTCATCAGGATCTGTGTTAATTACCACAGTGCAAGGAGGAGCTTAGGCCAAGTATTTAAAACTAGGCTCTATTCTTGCAGCAAGGCACGGAGCATCGTCCTGCTTGTGCTGGGGGTTGTGGCCCAGGAAATTCAATGCATTCCTGATTTTCCACAGGGACAAGCTGCTATTTCAACACGCTTCTGTGTGCCAGTGTTGATAAATAGGAAGAGTAATTATCTGGTAGCTGCAAAAAAATAAAATTAAGACATCACGTATCATAGGAAGTTGCTCCTCAACTGATTTGCTTCGCCAGCCATTGATTCATCCCCTTCATTAGGTTTTTAATTATCATTATTTCTGAGCACACACTCAGGATTTCAATCAGAGGTTGATTTGCTGGCTCTTAGAAACATCCAAGTTGTTAAAATACAGATCTCATTGTTCTAGCCTTGCTTCTAAACCCCTGCTGTGTTACTGATACCTGAGCTCCCAGTTTGGAGAGGTATTTATTCCTTAAACTAAAGTCATCAGCTTTTGGCAGTAATTTAGCCAAGTCATCTTCATTTTGACGTCTGAGTCTCTCCTGATCTTCTGCTCTGGAAAAGAAAACTGGTTTAAGGTACTTGCACTGAGGGGGCAAACCCTTGTGGCTGCTGGTTTATTGTTAATACCTGGAACATATTTATGGATACCAGATTCAATGGCACTGAGATGTGGATGGGTAACTCTGGTTCAACATAAAGAAAGAGAGAGGCTGTTTTCTGCAGTTTCCTTTTATTTGGATTCCAAGATTTCAGTAGAAAGAGAAACCTTTTGGGTTTACAAGGTGCTCAGTGAGCTTCTGTAACAGCTTTTACTGGCTATGAAACAAGTTTCACCCTTTCAAATCAAGATTACAATACAAACAGAATTACTTGTCAAGAAGGCAATAAGAGACTGCTCAGCAGTCTGCAAAATTCTTAGATCTCCTAAAAAAACCAAAAAAGGCAATTTGAGCATTTGTAGCTCTTTTTCCATGGAAGTGTTAAGGAGAACCAGACCCCAAGCTGTAAACACACTTAAGACAGTGGTTGGCATTAAGACAATGACAAAAGCAGCAAAAGTGACCTGTTTCCAAGCTCTGGATGAGCTTTATCCCAGAACAAAAAGTGTCATTTTATGAAGAAATCTCCACCCCACCAACATGTGCAGCACGTAAAGTCTGACAGAACATGCCTGAAGATGAACATGCTCCTCTCAGGTGGCAGAGCACCGAGGCAGAGCTTAAACACAGTGCAAAAGGCTCCAGACCCAATTAAAAGATGATTTGGCATTAATTAAAACTGGTTACAAAGCTTAGAAGTGAGGCATTTCCTGGCCCCCCCCAGATGGTCATGAATCTTCACAGGACTACATGCAGGGTGCCAACTAAACACTGGCACTCTTCAGGGTGCCAGGGAGCTGAGCAGTGTTCCCCACTTCGGGATGGGATTTGCTACTCAGCTTTCTTTTCTGCAAAAAAGGAAGGATTCATAAAGAAAATCAAGCAAATCCAGTACTGACAACACTGTTCCAAGGAGGTGGATCCCATTTGACTGAAACACCCTGCCCCGTTTCCATTCTAAAAATGGACACTTTGTCCTGCAATCAATGACAAATTCAATTAAAATTTTAAATCAGAAGGCAAGAGGAAGAAGCTGAAAGTGAGGGGGAAGTGACTGGAGTGTAATTTCTTCTGAGAAGAGATCTAGTTTTTAATGACACTGTGAAAACTGGTCCTTGCTTCACCTGACACCAAGCCCAGGTGATGTTTGCTGCTGACTGGCTCAGGGACATGGTTTGAAATAAGCCATAAAAGCATTTCATAAGGCCACTGATGTTTGTTGAGTTTTATACTTACTCAGAGGCAGCTGCCTTTTGCAGTTTTTCCCTTTTCTTTGCAGACAAGTTGAGATCACCACCTGCAGCAGGAGGAATGTGCACCTTGAAACCTTTGAAACTGGTCTCTTTAGGAGCTTTGATATCAAAACACTAAAAGAGTTCTCAGAGCACTTGGGAAATCAGGGGAATAACTTTACAAAAGTAGAAACTGAGTAAAAAGAACAGAGTAACATGTTCATAATCACCTGAGCAAGGAAAGTCAGGACTCAAACCAAGGGAAGTCTAAGAGTTCAGTTTTTATATTCACAGATTCGTGTATAGTCAAGTTTGATAAGAAAAAAAATATAGAGAGTATCTCTAATAGAGAACAACCTGCAGAGTATCCTCCACAGAATTCCAAGGTTTAACCTGCTCAAGTCAGTGAAGGGACAGATACCCTTGAGAACTTCCAGAATTATGACAAAAAATCCCAAGGGAAGCTGGAAAGACTTACCTGTGAGGTGATTCACAAAATACAGCATGACCACAGCTATCAGTGACACTGGAAGAGAAAAGGGACAGGCTGAGCTCACAACAATTGCAGAGCAAGGACAGAGGAACAGGGGTAACCTACAACCAAGGAACAACTGAGATTTTTCATGACAGTTGAAACAAGGGGAGGTTTTTGCCACCAGCATCTCTGTTGAAAATCCCACTGTGCTCAGAGCAAAGATTATTTTAGTTTTAGTTACATTAACAAACAGCCACCATAAATATAGACTTAAAATTATTATTTGCCTACCCTTTTACTACATTGTTTTTAAAACACTGAAACTTACACCAAGTCACTTCAAGAAAGCACAGAACACTTTACTAAGTTTGAGTCACTTTCAGCATTGCCCCAGCTGGAACCTCTAAGAGAGGAGTTATTACTGTTTTACAGGACCCAGTAAGGAAAAACACCTATTAAAGCTTCCTGAGTGCACAGAATGCATTTTCAGTGTGTTTAATACTTACAGCAAACACAAGCACTGAAGAACACTTCCAGAAACAAGTACCCTCTGGTGTCCAGAATCATGCCAGCTGCTATGGCAATAACTGCCAGCCCCAGGTTCTGGATGGACTGCATGCTGGGCACAAACACAGGGTTAGTGCTGGCTGCAGGTTCAGTTCTTAAGGAAAACTCTTCAGTGGCACTGAACTAACCAGGGGATGAACTTCTCCCCACTTTGCTGACACGTGACTGTCAGGATTCCAGAGTCTGGCAGAAGTTTCTGAGCCTCTCCCACAGCCACGTGCTCTGGCTCAGCCCACCACCCTGAACTGCACCAGGTTTCCTGCTGCAGCAAACCTGCAGGACCCACTGATATGTTACAGCTGCTGGGCATTCCCTGGCTCACAGTACCAGGACAGGGTCACTGCAGAGAATCATGGAATGCTTTGAGTTGGAAAAGAACTCAAAGCCCACCCAGTGCCACCCCCTGCCATGGGCAGGGACACCTCCCACCAGCCCAGGGTGCTCCAAGCCCTGTCTAACCTGGCTTTGGACACTTCCAGGGATCCAGGGGCAGCCACAGCCTCTCTGGGCACCCTGTGCCAGGGCCTGCCCACCCTCCCAGGGAAGGATTCTTTCCCAATAGCCCATCTATCCTTGCTCTCTGGCAGTGGGAAGCCATTCCCCTTGTCCTGTCCTTCCATCCCTTGGAAATAGTCTCTCTGCATCTTTTCTTGTAGCCCCTTCAGGCACTGAAGTGTCTCAGGCCACCCCAAAGCTTCTCTTCCCCAGGCTGAAGCACCCCAACTCTCCCAGCCTTCCCTCTGCCCTGTTGGTGCCCCCCTGGGCTCCCCCAGCAGCTGAAGGAGCACAGACACACAGATTTAGGTACTCACAAGCCATAGGCAGTTCCCAGCTGGTGCTCTGGGACAACAAAGGCCACCATGGGCCACAGGGCACAGGCCAGCAGGGAATAGGCCACTCCCAGCAAGCACTGGGGACACAAGGACAAGCAGACACACATGAGAGGAGATGCATTTCTGCTGCAAAGTTCTCATACATTAACATATTGGCCTTCCCCTTCTCCCAAAAGGGAAAAAAAAGAGCTCAGGAAACACTTCTTGTAACATCACTCCAAATAAATATGCACATTTAGAAGGAGAGAGAACTTCTTCCAGGAGTGACCCACTAACTAAGCTATTAATTAGCATTAAAGACTATTAATTAGCATTAAAGAGCCTGCCCTGAACACCCAGAGGAAGAGACCAGTGCTGCAACTCATTAGAAAAATGCCTGAAAAGGAAGGAACTTGTTTTTAAACCCTGACACTGGTGAGCCCCATAAACCTCAGTTCACAAGCAATTTTTGAGGGAATCTGCCCTAGGAAGGGGAAATCAATACTGAAGACTTTTAGTGAGGCTTACCAGATCCAATATAGCTCAGAGGCAGGTTAAATAGTACTACTAAGCTTCAGAAATACACTAAAAGAACAAGTTTTAGGAGAAAATTGAGCACATAGCACAGTAATTTAGTTCTAGAGTAAGGAGTCTTTTCCATCCCAAACCACACAGATTCAGCATCAACTCCACTGCCTGTTTTACCATACTTAGCTGTAAATCTCCAAGAAATAGTTACCATTGCTATCCAGGGGTTCCAGAAGGTAAAAGCCAACATAATATGAGAAGCCAGTGTGGTTATGACAGCACATAAAACCCAGATGATGTTCTTTCCAAGTCTATCCACCAGAAGTCCAAAGACTGGGGACATGGGGGCTGATATGATGTACACAATGCTACAAAAAATGGAAATTAAACAACTGAGCACTGTCTGGCCACAGGCAGCTCCAGCTGCTACATTATCCAAGTGTCTCCAGAGAAAACACCACAGTCCCTTGTTAACTGTGAGGGAAAAAGACATCCAAGAAATCTCAAACACCAAACTCAGGAATTCTGAATTCCCCAAAGGTCTGAGCACATGAAAACACTCAACACCCAAGGAAACAGTGCCATACTCAGAGCTCCTGCAATCCCACAGCAGCAAGTGTTGTCTTGTTGGGTTTTATTGGGTTGGGATTTTGCTACATCACAAATTCATCCTCAAAGTCTAAAAATTCAGTGTTGTTATTAAACTGCTTTTATCACTGAGAAGAGAATCACTAAACATCAAAATAAAGCCCTTCAGACAGAGCTGCTTCTTTCCAATGTGTACATATGAGAATTTTTAATAAAAACACACCCACATGTCCCAGTTATTTCCTGGGCCATGTGAAATCTATTTATGCACTTACATACTAAGTCACCCCCCTGCAGCAGGACATCCCAAACCTCCTCAGGGCCCAAAGATACATCCTGTACCCCTAGAAAATGGCAGTGTTACTTATTAAATCCCATTAGATCAACCCCAATATACCTGTTAATTGCACTTGCTTCTTGAGGTGAGAATCCGAATTTCTCAATAAAGAAAACCCTGAAGGAATGAAAAAAAAAAAAGTATTTAAGAAAATGCACACATGAAGGGCATAGAATAAAAATCAAGTCAGACAAAGCAAAGACACAAGAACCCAGCTTACAAGGAAATTAAATATAGCTTTGACATAAATATCACAGATTCTCATTTATAACTAATTTAGGATCTTATTATCAGACTCCACACATTTTTGTCTAAGGATTCAAATTACACTTTGAGGAAAAGATCCAAAGCACATAACCAACATATAACCAAAATAATGCAACATTAACTTGTAATTATGGAAGGAATTCTACAGAACACAAATTGCACTCCAAAACTCCCACCATGTTTTAAATCTGTGTCTAGTTTTAATCAGCAAATAAAACACCCCTCGTGGTTCGAGTTCTGGCAACTCAGCCCACGTCCAGCAATGGGATTTCCCACAAAGCTCAGCAGATGAATGCAAAGTTTTTAAGGAGTTAATTCAAAGCCTGGCCAAATTCCAGGGGAAAAGCAGGGTGAGTGATTGGCACTTACTTTCCAAGTCCAATGAAGGGAAACACTGCTGCATAGTAACAGACACAGATGACAAAGATAAGCCACAGGGACAAGGAGAAATCCTTCACGTCCGTGAGCTTGATCACTTCACCTGGAGGGGGCAGGAGACACGTGGTCTGAGCACAAGGAAGTCTGGAATGCTCCACAGGGAATGCACATTCAGGTACTGCTGAAGGACATCCCTGTCACTGGCCTGTCACAGCCCACACACTGAGAGCCACTTCACAACACACAAGTGTTAAATCAGCAGTGCCAGAGCCAAGACCAAAGTGTCTCTCCCACACTGAGCTGATGGATTAAGCCCCTGAAAGTTTTATGTAGCAGAACAAAATACACTTTTTGTCAAGGAAATGTTTGATCAGCTGGAAAAATTCCTGTCTGGAGCCTCATCCAGGCTGGATGAGGTCTGAAGCAATCTGGTCTGTGGAAGGTGTCCCTGCCCGGGCAGGGGTTGGAAGGAGATGAGCTTCAAGGTCCTTCCAACCCCAACCACTCTGTGATTCCATGATGTGCTCTTACTTGGACCTCAAATTCAATTTGTTTTTAATAGCTCTAAATTCTCCCCCCTGGAGAACTCAAACCACCACACACACTGACAGAGAATAGTTCCATGTTTTTGCACATCTATAAAGGAAATAAGCTCAAACCCAACCAAACAAAGAACCAGTGGCAATGGCACACATGAAACTGGGGTGAACTTTTATTTTTATAAATAAACCACATGACAGCACTTTTGCCTGTTAAACTGGTGTTCACAACTTCCTACTGATATAAAAATGAGCTCAAAATTCTGATTATAACTGTGAAGATATCAAGCAGCAGCCACTGCATTCCCCAAATGCAAACCTGCCCAGTGCAGAGGAACTGGAAGGCCTGTTCCAGGAGAATGAAGGCCCAGGCAGGTCCAGCCCCACCACTCACCTGTTCTCCCTTGCTCTTTACAAAGGAGCTTCTCTGCTCTCCTGTCCAGGTAAGCCAGGATTAAAGCACAGGTCAGTGAGAAGAGACATGTTACACCCCCTGCAAGAAGGAAATGCCACAGGGTTAGTTGACATCTCGAGTGTAATTTGGCTTTTAAGCCCAAATAGTGTAGTCTTTGTTATACAAGTAAAGTTAAACACCAGCTTATCTCACATATAAGGCTCAACATCTGAACAACTCGAAGAACAAGGTGTAAAACTGAAGCCTGACACAACAAACACCTGCCCTGGAGTACAGACACACAGCTACATTTATTTCATTGAAAACATTGCCACCACTCCCACTGAGCACAGCCAGGCTCCTTGCTGGACAGAATACACCACAAGCAAAGCCTGGCCTTGCTCCCAACCCTGGGGAACCTTTCCTTCCTATTCATGGCTCTGAGGGAAAGAACACTTCACTTTTACACAGCAGACAATTACACACCAGATCTGACCCCCTTCAGAAAACGTTTCAAGTCTGTCCTCCACTCAAAGCATGTGAAATGTTTTATCTCCACAAGACACAAACTCGAATTTGGCAACCACAAAAATCCCACAGTGTTTTATCAGCTGCAGTGACCATAAACCATTGCTACAAACAGTATCTGAATTGCTCTCCCTAGTCTCAAACATATTTGTCCCACTTTCAAGTGGTTAATAAATCATTACCATGCATGCTGTGCAAACTCAGAAACAAACCTGAAACAGCAGGTGGCATCAAAATACTACTGACCTATCATGAGAGCTAACCCCAGAGTGCTGGGACCACTATGACCCAGGAGATCTTGAACTCTTGAGTAGATCCATCCCATGATGTTCATGTTCACTGTGCTCCCCTAGGCAGAACAGACTCATGTGAAGAGCAATTGATTTCACAATTATATTTACTCAAAAGGAATATCAGGCAGAACTGCTTATTGAAGGCAAACAGGTAAGATGCTCCACAGGGAACTGAAACTACCAGGAACAATGATAAAATCATCCCCTGCTGGTTTGTAACAAATTAATCACTGTAACAATAACAAACCATCACAAATTACATGTTATACAACTATTACCGTGTTTCCATGGGGAGTTTGGAAGTGCCATAAAACCACCTCACATGCTGCATTAGCTCCTAAACTGAGCTGAATTTAACACATCAGAGCAAGCAGCATCCCAACCTGGCCTTGGACACTTCCAGGGCTCCAGGGGCAGCTACAGTTGCTCTGGGCACCCTGTGCCAGGGCCTGCCCACCCTCTCAGACAGGAATTCCTTCCTAATGTCTAATATAAATCTACCCTCATTCAGTTTGAAGCCATTCCCCTTGTCCTGTCACTTCACCCCTTGGATATAGTCTCTCTATATATATAGTCTTTCTTGTAGCTCCTTCAGGTCCTGGAATGCCACAGCTGGGTCACCCCAAAGCTTCTCCTCTCCAGGCTGAACAATCCCAGCTCTCCCAGCCTTTCCTCCCAGCAGAGCTGCTCCACCCTCTGACTATCCTGGTGCCTCCTCTGGACTTGCTCCAGCAGGTCCCTGTCCCACACTGAGAACATCACCAGCCTTCTGACAAGTCCTAAGAAATCTCACCAACTCATTTCCTCATGTCTCCTTTGTTCTATTCACCTCAAATCTTTAACATTCTAAATTTCATTTATAACTAAAACTCCCTAGGGAGCATCAGAAATGCTGTTTTCCACCCACCAAGATGAGCCCCACGCCTTAAACTCTATAAATGAAACGAACAGCTGTACACTTACAACTCTGGCCATGCTGAGCTGTAATCCAAACACCAAGTTTAACTCCTTGCCTTTAAACCAGCTCACTGCATACGTGTTCTGTGCCACTGCCAAGGACTCCCCACCTATTCTAAAGGAGAAGGGAGGACAAAACAAAACACATTAATTGCAACAGGCAAAGCAACAAAGTCCACCAGCTGCTGGCAAGACCAAAGTGACAGAACTTCAGAGAAATTTAAGTGTGTACAGGTAGATTTAATGCAGAGATACAAAGCAACAAAAGTCTTCAAAACTCCAAACAGAACTGCAGTGTCTGAAGAGGAGTTAAAAGTCCAAGGCACCTTAAGTAGTGTAGGAGTGATTACAGCTGCAAGACTTGCAAAGCCCTATTTTTTGTTTTCTAAGTTACACCAGGAATGCCACTGAAGCTCAGCTTTACAGAGGCCTCAAAATCCAACCCTTTTGGTTCCAAGTGTAAACCTGGCAGCAGTTTTGTAGGACACCAAGATGGCCCTCCCCTCAGACAGCACAGCCATGCTCTTCTGGACTTACCCAAATATGAACCTGCCCATGTCCATCAGCCAGAAAGTATTAAATAGTGCTCCCAGGGCAAAAACCACCTGCCAAATAAATATTTAAGGAAAGATTAATGTGTAATTCAAGTCTGGAACAACACAGAACTATCTTCAACAGGAAAAAAATTGCTTTTCCCTTCCCAGACCTGGAGACTGACTTCACACCCACTTCCTGTTCCTGTTTTGTTTTTTTTTTGGCTTTGCTCTTTCTGCCTTTTTCCAAATCCTGCCGGCTACACAATACCCAAACCAGCCCACCCAGAAAACACTTCTAAGGCTCAAGTCAGGCTTCAGCTTTATCAGCACCCCCTATAAATAAACCAACATGGGAGTTTCAGACCCAACATGTAACACATTCGGTTCCTTCTCATTATTTCACTCCTATTTCAACCCACCACAACTCGGGGTTCTCCTCCCCTGCCTACTGACACACACCCTGCCACAGGAGAGCTGCAGACACAGCTCACCCCTCAGCCCCACCTTTGGCCTTACCTGCCCAACACACACAAAGATGCTGAATATTATAGTGCCCAACCTGGAAGAAAATAAAATGACTTAATGCAGAGCTGGAGTCTTTTCTTCCTCTAAACATTATGTTAGACCTACAGCAGGGAAACAAGGGGAGGCTGATGAGCAATAAAAGGTCTCTGTAATGAACTGTCCAGCTCAAGTTTGCTTAAAAAAACCAGGAAAAACAGGCTGGTGCTTTGGAGCCAATTTATTTAAGCCATAAAAAGGAAGGAAGCTCATTTACACTGGTGGAAATGCCTATATAAAAACATACTGTAACTTCAAAAAGCTTTGTATTCTAAAGAAGTTCACATGCACTTTTGGTCTCCCAGCCATGGAACAGGAGTGACCCAAACATCACACTCACCGGATTCCAAACACTCTGTCTATGAGAAAACCTCCAAAGAAGCAAAGAACCACATTGGGCCAGGAATACCAGGCATAGAGAGCCATGAACTGGGCTGTGTTCACCTTCATGTCCTGCATCATGGAGGGGGAATGAAAACAAGGGATTACCCATAAAGGAATTGCAGGGACACAGGGTAAGTCTCCAAGGAGAAACAAACTGCTTGTATGCTTGTAATTCACATAAGCCCAGAATCCCAGACAGCTTTGGCTTGGGAGGGACCTTAAAGCCCACCCAGTGGACAGGGGGGCAGGGACACCTCCCACTATCGCAGGTTGCTCCAACCTGCCCTTGGACACTCCCAGGGCTGGGGCAGCCACAGCTTCTCTGGGCACCCTGTGCCAGGGCCTGCCCACCCTCCCAGGGAAGGATTCCTTCCCAATATCCCATCCATCCCTGCCCCCTGGCAGTGGGAAGCCCTTCCCCTTGTCCTGTAAAAGGTCACTCTCCCTGGTTTTCAGAAGCCCCCCTGCAGACACTCACCCTCTGAACCTGTGTCTGCAGAGCTGCGGGGTTGTCGTAGCAGAAGTAGCTGCCTGGGAGGAGAAGGGACAGCTCAGAGCTCTGCCCTGGCACCCCAAACCCCAGCACCCCCCGGGGTACAGACACACAGCTACACTTATTTTATCCTAAACATTATCACCATTCCCACTGCTGAGCACCTCCCGAACCTCAGCACTCCCCAAACCTGAGCCTCTCAAAC
>VXBX01009158.1:158917-178205 GCA_013400415.1 Scytalopus superciliaris
GCCGTTGCCATGGCAGCGGGGGGGGGGCGTGAGGGACATCGCGGGGGGAACGGCCCAATAAACACGGGAATAAACAAACAGGGGGATAAATAAACACGGGGGTGAATAAGGGACGG
This sequence comes from Scytalopus superciliaris, assembly GCA_013400415.1. Lineage (NCBI taxonomy): Eukaryota > Metazoa > Chordata > Aves > Passeriformes > Rhinocryptidae > Scytalopus > Scytalopus superciliaris. The sequence goes on from VXBX01009158.1 coordinate 159,034, forward strand.
CCCGGCTGAAACAAGCCCGCCGTAAACACCCAGGGCAATGCAACCGCTTGTAGAAGTGCCTCTTCTGTTGGGTATTAAAGGCACGGAACCGCAGGATGGTTTGGGTGGGAAAGGGGCCTTAAAGCCCCTGCAATTCCCTCCCCTGCCATGGGCAGGGACACCTTCCATAGCCCAGGGTGCTCCAGCCTGGCCTGGGACCCTCCCAGGGATCCAGGGGCAGCCACAGCCTCTCTGGGCACCTGTGCCAGGGCCTGCCCCCCCTCCCAGCCGGGAATCCCTTCCCAACATCCCCCCGATCCCTGCTCCCTTTCGGTCCGAAGCCATCCCCTTGTCCTGTCACTCCCATTCCCGAGGAGCAGCCCCTCTCCAGCTCTCCTGGAGCCCCTCCAGGTACCGGGGGCTGCTCTGAAGTCTCCACACAACCTTCTCTCCCCCAGCCATTTCTCCTGAGCTCTGTTTGCTCCAAAAGCTTCTTCCCATACCATTCAAACCCTTGGAAAAGCTGCTCATTCCCTGTAAAAAGGGCCAGCCTTCCATCAAACTTCACCTTCTCGCACCAAAGCTGACCCCAGTCCTGTGTGCACATCATCAAGTGCTGTTTCATTAAAACATGCTCTTTTTGGATAAAACATGCTCTCAATGGGGGCAGAAGTACTTTTATTGAAGTCCAATGATTTATCTCCCTTTTCAGGGCAGGAGAAAGGAGAGTGGTGAGTTTTACCTGAGGTGCTGACCCAAGACATCCACTTTGCTCTGTCATCAGCTTGATCAGGGACCACTGAAGAAGGTCAGAGCAACTCCTCAAAACACTCTGGTGTTGTGCAGTGAAACAGCTGGGAACTCCCACTGGCCATAAAATGCTTCATTTCACTCATATGTGTCTTTTCAGAGACCTGTCGAAAGAGAACTATAGTATTAAATCAACGGGTCACCTTTTCAAGTGCTCCGAGCTGGTTTAGAGTCCTTGAAATCAGGGCAGCTCTCTCTCAGTGGCTCTGAAAAACTCGGTCTTAAACTGCAAAGCTCCCTTGGAAAACCCACTGTGGAGCAAACTCCAGGCTTTCTGCAACAAATTTGAGAGTTTCTGTAGCAAACACGAGGGTTTCTGCGACAAACTCGAGGGTTCCTGTTACAAACTCGAAGGTTTCTGTGACAAACTCGAGGGTTCCTGTTACAAACTCGAAGGTTTCTGTGACAAACTTGAGAGTTTCTGTGACAAACTCGGAGGTTCGTGTTACAAACTCGAGGGCTCCTATTACAAATGCCGTTTCTGTTACAAACTCGAAGGTTTCTGTTTCAAACTCGAGGGTTTCGCAGCCGCTGGAGGGAGCTCAAAGGTAATTCGTGACCATCCACAGCGCCTCGAGTTTCAGATTTACGGGGAGACGGTTTATTTACAGATATAAAAGGGGTAGCTTTGGAAAGCAGAGTTGTATCTAGTGAAATGTTGTGGATGAGGTTAAATGTAGGGCTGTTCCCTCGCTAACTAGACCAGTTATTGCAGGAGACCGAGGTCATCCCTCCCCAGACCACCCTCCCACTGTGACTCTGAGAAGGAAAACGCTGGGGAATGTCAGGACAGGGCTGGATGCAGGGCTGGTGAGGGATGGGGGAGGCCCAGGCTCAGGAAACACAGAGCCAGAGTCACCAGCACTGCCCTTTCCGTGGCTCAGAGCTGCTTCCCAGAGGCTCTTGGAGCACCATCTCCCACAGGAGCTGCCCGGGTGTTACACTGTGGTGCAAGGGCAATACCCCTCAGCAACAAGAAAGTACAGGCACCAAGTCTGGGCTCTTGTACCCAGCAAAGTTAGAGTTCAACTTGTGGAGTGCCAGAATATTATCATCAAAAAATACTCTTTGTTAGTGTTTTCAAAGCAAGTGCAGAAGGCACAGAGGAGGTAAATGTAGAGGGGTGGTAGCTGAAGCTGAAAAGGGCCCTGACACAAAACTTTCAATGCTTTATCATTGTCTTTAACACTAATGCTTTGATTTCTTTAAACTATAATATTCTTATATGGATTTCAAACAAACTTAATGTGTAATTCTTATGGGCAGTGACCAGGTGCCAGCACTTTGGCAAAAGGATCCCACAGAAACTCTGTCCTCTAACTTGTCGTTAATTTGATCCTTTATTTAAAGGAAGATCCAGAAAAACATATTTTATCTCCTAAATCTCAAAAAGGCTTTTTTGCTCCATAACAAAAGCAATAGGCAAAACCACACAGTGAGCAAACATATAAAACTGCAATCTCTGATGCAGGGTGAGAGTATTTTGGCCTGGATTCAGCTGTGTGTGCCAATGGGGACCGTGGACATGACCAGCATTCAGAGAATTTAGGGGTGTCCTCACCAAAGCTTTGGTGGGTTGACTTCAATCACCCAATTAACCCAAACATCCACAGTCTTTCAGGCTGATTTGGGGGTCAGGATTTCACCCTGTGTGCTTTTGTCACAGAGTTTTGTACACTAAAGACTCAAAAATTCCCTCTGTAGAAGTACTTTTGAGACCCTCTGACAACCTGTCTGTGCCAAGTGCCATGACAAAGGATTCCTGGAAAAATAAATACTCAGCCTAGAGTTGTATCCTGACTCTCTGCAACGAGGATTTTAAGCACTGGCTTATGGTCTTCTTGTCCCGTTTTTGTTTATTAAATGTGTGTGACATTACAGCCCAAGGCTTCCTTACTGGAAGAAATTCAGTGTGTCACTCCTGTATCAATATGTAACAAATGCAGAAAGGCAGAGTCTCCTTCTTTTTCCTGGAAAAGCAGTGAGACAAGGCCAGGGCAGCCCTTGCAACTTCAAAGGGTGAATATTGTTCAGATCTCTCCCTGGGTTTATTATTTAAACTCAAGAATCATGAATTTGTCCTTTTTTATTCAAGTCTGTGTTACCCTGAAAACTTCAAGTTTGTGGTTTCATTCATCTCGGATTTCTTATGGCCTCTCTTCTGGCTGCTCTTGGGAGACCAGAAATCCATCTGAATTTGCTTATTCTAAGTGAATTTCTTATTCTTAAGAAATAAATAGATGACTGTCAAAGTCCCCAAATCCTTGTCATTCATTCTTAATAATATCAATTGCATTAATGCCCCTCTCCATTACTCCATTACTATCATACAAAAATAGGCTAAGGTGGAAGGATTAAGCTATTTAAATTATTGAAAAAGCTACTTATATCATTGAAAAATTCTTACCCTCTGCCACTGCTAATCATCCACTGAGCATGATTAATTCAGTACCCAAATAGCCAGTGTGATGGGGAGGATTCCTCACGTGGAGCAGAGCTGAGGCAGGCTCAGCTATCACAGAGGGTTTCTGGGCTTTCAGTCATCCAGGAGGGGGTTTCCATAAACCTGAAACACATGCAATTTGATTATATTTATTTTCAACGATGTCAGTGTGTTTTTCATGTTCTTTTCATGGCCATGTGCTTAAATATTTCACAATAAACAAGACTGGGGTTGCAATTTATTTTGTTCACTGTGACATCGGGCTCTGTATGGGAGAGTAGGAAATTACAGTTATGCACTGGAATATTTAGCAGCAGGAAAAGAATATTTTTCCGTTTGCTGTTTCCCAGTATTTGCCATGCCACCCTTTTCTACCCAGTCACTTCCATCTTCACCTTGGATACGACCTTGCTGTGCCTGGAGTTTAATGGCTGTGATGTTCTGTGTGAGTTAACCCAAGACGATTCCCACATGCATTGCAGGTGAGTGTTTATGTCACAAATAAATACAGTAGATTGCTCTTAAGCTCCTGCTTTAGAATGTTTATTACAGATGCAATTGCTGTCCCCTCATAAATCAAAGCACTTAAAGTGCCAGATGATACCCAGCGCTTGGTTTAACAGCAGAAAATGGAGCAAAATGCGGCCGGGACTTTATAGGGGCCATAAAATGGTTGTGCTTGTGGGCTCACCTCGTTGCATTGCCCAGATCAATCAGCAGCCAGGGCAGCAAACAGTGCCGTGGCACAGCCATTAGCTCTGAGAGCTCAGCTCTCCTGAGTTATGGCTCTCTTTGCTGAAGGTGCCTCAGAACTGCAACGAGGCCAGAACCGCGTTTAACACCATTAAATGCATTTTTCACTGCACCATCATTACACCATCAGGCGTTTGCAGACAGGAAAACCCCGTGCTTTGCCCCCACCACACACCACCAGCCTGTGGTGAGGGATGTGCCACACACAGCCATACAAACAGGTCTTTAGTCACTGCATGGCTAAGGAATGTGTTGGTAGAAAGCTCTGCATCCTGGGCTCTGTCCCACACAGACTTTCCTGGGCTTGTGCACCATCTTCTGTAAACTGCTGGGAAAGGGCTGAGGAAGCCTTTTTGCACATAAATCTCTCTGAGAGCAAAGATCTTGGCCTGAGGAAGCTCCTGTGGTTTGAAGGGACACTGTGCCAAAGCAAACAGCTCCCCGTCTGTGCTGAGTCACACCAGGCCCGAGCATGCAGGTTTGTGGCTCCTTTTCCTACAGACACTCCTCAGAAATATTGGCCTCCCTGTTTCCCTAAATTGCAGAGCTGCTCCCCAGGGCAGGTGGGCAGCAGGCTCTGTCTCCAAGAGCCAAGTCAGGTCATGTGTTAGATATACCACAGTGAGAGTGTAGGAACATCACTAATCACGTGCAGCTTCTCAGACAAACCAGGACTCTCAAGAGGATTCTTTCAATGTCCAAGGCCAGGCTGGATGGAGCTTGGAGCAACCTGGTCTGTGGAAGGTGTTCCCCCATGGCAGGGGGTGGAAAAAGACGGACTTAAGGTCCTTTCCCACCAAACCAGGCTGTGACTGTTATTCTGGGAATTCAGAGCTTTGGGCTTTTGGCCTATAGTTGAATTATTAGATAACACTTCTAGTTGGCTCCGTGCACAAGTCTCCCTTTGTGCCTGCAAACATCTCCTCAGCATGCACAACATGTTGTGTTGTATGTAACAGTTCTGGAAATCTCCAGATTATTTAGCAGAAACACTCAACAACTCCAGATGCCCGAGAGCCACTGAACCAGAGCATTTACTGGATAGCTGTCTTTGGAAAGACATTTAGACTTCTTAAAACTCTGTTTCTTCCAGAGGGATGGACATGGAGTGCTTTATAACTAAGCCCAGGAATTTCAGAAGGAAGCTTTGATTTTGATTGAAATGCTCAACCGTTGGTGTGACACAGCCCTGGGAATGAAGGAAGTTCACGCCCTCAACAAGGGCTCTGCTTCCCTCCTCTGGCTGAAGACCAAGGGAGAGCTCTTTCTCACCAGGGCTGGGCTCCTCAGTCCCTTAAGATGAAAGTGCATGGAAGTGCAGGAATGGATGGGAGAAAGGAATTAGTTCCCACTGACTCTGTGACAAGACTTGCAGTGTCCCCTTCACAGCCCTGTCACCACACAGATCCCCTTCTGTTCCTAAATCAGTGTCTGTTGCTACCACCCAGGCTGTTGTGCATTCCAAGTACCCACCCAGAACCTCCTCTTCCCAACTGCAGCACAATCCTCCTGGTGTGCCCCCACAGTCTGTATCATATCCCTTAGGTACTCATATTCCATAAGCATCTCTCCTCTCTAAGTCCCCCTTTCACCCCCTCCAAGGCCGAGTAGTTTATGCACATCCAGCAGTTCCTCATCAGGCGTTTCCTCTGCCCTCAAGTGACTGAACTTTGCTGGAGGCTTTCCAAGGTGAGGGGCAGGTGGGGTGCCTTTCTTTCCTCCTCTGCCTGGAGTGGAGCAGAACTTTCCAAGGAAATGGCTGTAGTCAACAACACCTTGTTCCTGAGCTTTGGGATTAATTTCATTGCTGATAGACCTGATCACTCACTTTGTTTCCTTGCAAATGAATCCCCTCATCTCTGTGCAATTCCTTCTCACCATCTGTGGATCCAGGGAACTGCTTTCCCCTTCTGACCTCTAAGTGTGTTTAAAACATCTCTTCCACTGTGGAACCTCCTCCCTGAAGTCCTGTTTAAACACAACCTGCTCCAGAGCTCTTTCCTGCCAACACCCTGGTAACTGTTGCCCCACTTTGCACACAGTCCTATCCAGCAATTGTTATTCCAGGAGACATCCTGCCATCTATTTTTAGTTTCCTGGTTTATGGTCACTTCCCCTTTGCTCTTTTGCTCCATGAATTCTCATTCTGGCTGCAGCACTTCCAACATAAGTAGATATTCCATCCACTGCAGGAATTCTCAAAATTCAGGGGTTTTCCATCATTGTCCACAAAGAGCAGCAAAGAATCGAGACAAGTGGGGTGCAGTTTCACCTCTTAGTCTCTAAAAATTAAAAGTTAAATTCTATTTCTGTAATTGGTGTGGTTGTGTCAAACATTCTCACTGGGTTGAGTGATTTCAAAATCAAATCAGGAAAAGAAAAATCAGTATCATTCCAACAATTGTCAGTTGTCTTCACATATCCTGCTCTATCTGTGACAGTGTGAGGCTTTGTTTCATAACCCAAGAAAGTGATACCGTGGGGAAAAAAATCTCCAAAAGCTCTAATTTAGAGGAAGAGAGAGAAGGGTGGGAAGGAGGGGTGGGGGGGAGAATAGTCCTTTCGTCATTGGCAAAGACTTGGAAAACAGCTGGAGAGAGGAGGAAAACATTTCACAAGCTGATAATTCAAAATAAAATGAGAACAAGATACTCTGCCTAAGTATTTGTAAAAGTAAGAGGCTGGAGAAGGAGATGAAATGCACAGTTTTGCTTTTTACTTCCCTCAGAGTGAAAGAAAAACTATTCTGCAGAGCAAAAAAAATCCCCTGTAATATAATTCTGAAAATATATTGCTTCATTTGGAAGCATCTTGCTCAACACTTGAGTTCACAGTTTCATTCCTGGGAGATTACAATTCTTTGCATTTTTATAGCTCTGAGTTCCCCACCTTGTGGTTTCCAAGTACAAACAACTTCATAAATATTATTCATGGTATTAGAGAAAAAAACCCAGGCAGATTCCTGTTCTTGCCCATAAATGACAAGTGAATCAATACAAGTCCTACAGGTGAGTGACTGAAATATTCCCCTCACGATTCCTGGCCAGCTCATCAATACAGTCAGTCCAGCTTTGTTTCCTGGAAAATGGCACCTCATGGTCAGGCACTTTGTTTCTTATGAGACCCACAGGACTCACCTTCTGTCCACGAGGTGGGAAAAACTTCCTGCCTTTCCAGAAGGGAGGGAAAACTGTGCTTGTGTGTTCATCACCCAAGTCGTGTTCCTGGGCTCCCCATGGTCCCTTTGGAGAAGAGGGAAAGAACAGAATTCTCTGAAAATATTCTTATTTGAGCATAAGGAAATAAAGTTCTGAGATGGTTTTTAGTGCAAATTATGCTGTGTTTGTAGAGCCTTCCCCTTCCAACTTGGTTTATTTATATATTTACCTCTTCCACTTAGGCAAATCCTCAATTACATCCACCTCTTTCCAGCAGCACAGGGAACGGATCCCAGAGACATGGGAAGGCCACGTGTGACATTACCTCTCCCTGCTTCTATTGGGAACAAAATTGTCAATGACATTAATATTTAAATGACTGTAATTGGACACAGAAACCATGATCTCCCTTGGATGGGGAAGGCAAATCCCACTACACCAATGTGACCATGGATATTTCCCGAGGATTCTGCTTTGGTTACACCCAGATGTGCTGAAACCCTTTTAGAGTCATGGAATCACAGAATCCTTAAGGTCAGAAAAGACCCCCCAGACATCGAGTCCAGCTGTTAATCCAGCACCACCACGTTCCCCTCTAAACCCTGGCCCCAAGTGTCACCTGCCCAGGATCTTTGGGCACTTCCAGGGATGGTGACTCTGCCACTGCCCTGGGCAGTCTGTGGTAACCCTGAGATGAGGGTTTAGATTAGAAGAAATAGAAGAGAAAAAAAATTAGAAAGTTTTCTTTTTTTTTACTCTTATCTGGAACCAAGTGGAATCTTTTTTCCTGGACATTTGAGAGCCACAACCAGAAAGCATTCAAAGAAAATACAGCTCTTAGTTCAAATATCTGACATCTAACAAGAAGTGCCAGGAGCCTGGCTTTGGAAAGTGATAGGGAATGGAAAGTGGAAAGAGAGAACTGAACTCAGGGAAGGGAGCAGATAAAAGTCCTGCTTTTGAGAGTGATGCCAAGTACTATCATCCCCTCCTGGCCCCGGGAGGGAGCTGGAGTGTTTGCTTCCCTGTCAAACAGTTTGTTGGCAAACCATAAACTCACACTTCTTCCAGCTTATCGTTGCACTCTAAACAATGAGTGCTTTGGGGCCGGCCTTGGCTCCCAGCTCTCCAGCTGAACTCCCTGCTAAACAATTTGCAGAGAGCCTGCTGGGGAGCTCACTCCTAACTGCTTTGGGAATGTGTCCCTCGGGCTCTGTCCAAGCACTGTGGTATTTTGGTTGGCTTTTCTGTGTTTACATCACCACAAAAAGAGAAGAAACAAATGACTAGGGCTTTTATGACTTCTTCAGATCTGATTCTTCCAAGGAATCAGAATCACTAGCTGCACTGGAGGTGAGGGGGTAGAACAAGTCCCATCTAGCCCCTGCTCTGGAGGGTGCTGGGAAGGAGGAGTGGCACCAACAGGCACAACTGTCCTCCCTGAGCAAAATCGTGGCTTTGACAGTCAGGTGTTCAAACCCTGCACCACCTGGAGTCAAAATCTCATTTTCTAAAGTCAGTGCACATGTACCAAACTCACACTGCAAACTGACCATAATTCGTCATCTTTGTGCATTTTTTTTCCCCAGAATTATATGTTCAAGTTTTCCTTTAAAGAGTGCCTGTTCCTCTGCCCAGCTCTCCTGAGCATTCCTGCCTCCATCCCGAGCTGTCCCAACATCATCTCACCTTCCACTCCACTTGTTCCCAGCCCTGACTCCCATTTTACTGCACTTTCTGTTCAACAAGCAGGAATGAAGTTTTTATAAGCTTCTTACACTGGCACCTGAAAGAGCAATGCTGCTCTCAGCACATTCCCAGCCTTTATTCCCTGGGAATATTTCCCAGACAGCCTCACACCCCGTGTGCCCCACAGGAGAAGCAATTTTTCTACTGGACTGAAGGGCTGGGATTCGCAGGGAGATCCTGCTGTGGGTGTTACACCCAGGAGGAGCTAACATCCCGAGAGCAGCCGTGGAGGGTGAGTGCCCAGCAGCTCCTCGCAGCCCAGCAACCCTCCCCAAACACCGAGTCCTTCCAGGAAATGGAAAAGAAACACCGGTCCCACGGGACTGGGAAGAACGGGCGGATGAATCACTGCTCACAACACACGCCTTCAAGGAAGCCAAAGAACAATAAACGGGTTCCAAGGGGCATAACCTGCCCCCTGGGGGGCGAGGGGACCCCTGCCTGGGGGGTTTATCCTACAGCCACAGCATCCCTATGCTGCTGGATGCAGGACCGGCTCTGTCACGGTGTGGGGCTGTAAGAAAAGCCCCGGCACTGAAGGGCTTTGCTGACGCAGCAGCAGTTGTGGAATGTGTAAGACAATCCCTGTGCTGTTGCAATGTTTCCCTCGTCGCTCCCTGCGCCCGGTGCTCGGCAAACACATGTAGCAACCAGGCATTGTTGCAGTGGGATCTGCCCTTCCCCCGGGGTTTAATTTGTGTGCTCACTGCGAGTATCTGCCACGGCCATCCTGCCTTTCTCTGACTTAGCACAAATGTTGGCCTGGAGTGACAAGGCACTGTTGTTTCTGTGGTCTCAGGATAAGCCAGAGAGCCAAGAAGGTTTATCAAAAGTCTCGTTCCCAAAGTGTCTCGCTCCTAAGGTTTGGGATGCTACTGCACTCCCACCTGAGAGGGTGCTGGCTGCTCCTGTCACCTCTCAGAAAAGGGATAAGCAAGAAAACCAGGGATAAAATCAAGGAGTTAATGTCTGTATTTCCTGTTCTGGTCAACAACTACAAAGGTGCTTCAGCCCCTGGACACCCCCGGCATCATAAACAGTTGTCTTTGGCAACACAGCAAAAATACAGAAAGGAAACATTAATTTGTTTTGATTTTTGGGATTGATCCTCCACCATCTCATATTGTTTTAAATATAGACCATTTTTCTGTTTGCCTTCTCGAGCTCATTTCAAACCTGCTTTGATTCCAGTGGTGTCATGTCATGATCCGGTCTTCTCTTTCATTATTTGTATAAGAAAATGGTTTCTACCCCACTCATCAAGAGCAATTAGATCATTCCTGCCAAAATTCTGCTTGAGTTCAGCACAGGTGCTTGTGACTCTTTCCCTGGAACTGCCAGGCATTTCCTCTTTCAGTCAAGTGAGATACTCATATCACCTTCCCCTTGTTTTAAGTGTCTTGTGGAGAGACAGGAGCGTATGCCTAAAACAGATTTACTCTGCTGCTTCAAAACCCTGCCATCACTGCAAATATGCAAAGGTGCTTATCCAGAATACTAAAAATTAATTCATTGAAAGTAAATCTTTGACCTTGTGAGCTGCTAAAATCAGTGCATCCCCACAAGCAGCACCCTGTGAATGCAGCAGGAAAGTGGACTTTGGGCCTTATGGGGTGGTTCCTTGTGCCCTCCAAACGTTGCCATTGGAATAGAGGCGTTTTCCATGTGCTGACAGTTACCTTAGTGAGGAAGCTCATGGATCCAGAGGCCTGGGGCACAGCCAGGGGACACACCAGGGGTTGTGCCAGGGGAAGGAAAAGGGCTCCGTGGCGATGGGAGCCGTTCCCATGATTGTGCTTTAAACATGCTCAGCACTCGCTCCGCTCCTATTGTCTCCCTCAGTCCCCTCTGGAAGCAGGGTCAGCCAGGAGTGCTGGAAAACAGGCAACACAAAATGGCAGTACAGGCTTGGCTTTCTGCATGGAAACTCCATAATCACTGTCTTAAACAGAAGAAAGGGAGAGTTCTCCCTCTTCTTCCTTTATATAAGAATTTCCCTTGAACCTTCTAGATTCGTTTGGGCAAGACCAAGAATTAAATACTACCCTCAATTACAAACTCTTTCAAAGGGAAAGGTGGATGAGATCAGGGTTTCAGGAAGGAAAGCTTAACCACAATATTCACAGCAAGGCTTCAATCATGGGTTACACCTCTCCCACTCTATATATACATACAGATTATTATTTCTTTTAATTCATGTACATGTGGCAATGTATTTTGTTTGGGAACATCTCACCAATCTACAGGCCAGTCCTACTTAATAAATAGTTATCGCATCAGGCTCTTAACTGACAGCAAATCATTTAATCTGAGATCATTTGATTCATCTATAAAAATAGTTCAGCCCATTCTAATAACACCAATAACATGGATACCAGGAAGGATAAAATTCCACCGCTGTGAAGGCACCTCTCATAAAAGCTCTTAATATAAAGGAAAAAATACTAAACTGTAGTTCCCATTCCAGCATTTTGCATCAAATGCACAAGAGCCATTTTTGTCCTGGCACCCTGGGAATGGTGAGCACACTGGTGGTCAGCTCAGTCTCTGCTGGGATGTGGTTATTCAGCACTCAGCTCGTGGCAGGGGAGCTCTGCCAGATTACACAAACTCACATCTAGCAGTGATGAAAGTGGAAGAGCTTTCTCCTTGTAGTCTGTCCAACTGGAATTAATGCTGCTGAAAATTACTGGTTAGTGCTCCTCTGCTGTTCTTCACAAACTGTTCCTTCCCTGAGCTCTGAATGGCTGCAAGTCCTTTAGTCACCCTCGTTACTGATCAAAGCCCCTCTGAGATCACAGCCCTGGGCTGTCCCTCGGATCTCTCCCAGGATAAACAGCCTTCCAGGGACTGCAATGCTCATGAAAAGCACCCCATTGGCCACGCTGCACTCTGCGCTTTGTAAAACATGTTACTTCCCCTATTTTCTTTAATCCTTAAACCCAACAGGCATTTTCCTCCTGCCTCCCCCATCCTCCTGCTGACGGAGCCCGACGCGGGGAAGGGAACACAACACCGCTCATACATTTACGTGAGGAAACAAGTCGGTGGGTGTCAGAGCAGCGTGACTAATCAGGGGCAAAAAGGGCCTTTTCTCCAAGTTCTGGGAGCACGCAGAGATGCAGAAAAGGACAAAGAAGGAATTATTCCTGATGAGAACTGAGAAAATGAGATCATCATGAGGTGGAGCAATGATAAGAAAACTTCCTGACCAGTGAGAAGTGTGCTGAGAAAACAAATCACTTATTAGTATGTAAATGAGATTATATATTTTAATTACTTAGAGAGAACTGCTCCAGTGATTTTATTCTATGTTTGTCTAATACTCAGAGTAAAAACAGAATTCTAGTTGATTTTTTAAGTCATGTAAGTAGTGTCTACAATAACCAGATATGAACGTCACCGTGAAAACAAATCACAATATGGATTTTAATTTGTTTTTTGAAATAATTTTAGAAGGTCCTGAAGAGTAACTTACCTTTCTTGCTATCAGGATGGTCCATCTGCTTCAGAACTGCAGCACCTGGTTACAGGAAACTGTAGAAGAGTAAAATTAACAACCTGCAAAGTGTCATCACACCATTTTATAGTGTGAGCTGAAAATCAGGTAATAGAGTCACAGAATCCTTAAGGCTGGAAAAGACTTCCACCAACATCAAGTCCAACCTTTGAATAGTACATACATATATATACATATATATATATATATATGTATATGTATGTATCTACTAACATAAATCCAAGTTACAGTGTTTAACTTTGAGCAAATCTTCTCAAAATAAATACAAAATTTGGCATGTGAAGAAAAAATGCCACAGATAAATGAATTAATCTCTGAAACATCACCATGCAACAAAACCTCTTCTTCCCAGAGAATTAACCATAAATTCTACCTGTTTTCCAAATAACAATCCCAGCTATTCAAGGGAAGGTTTCAATGGGGAATACTGGGGTGTGTTTCACCTTTTGCCTGAGAGATGTCAGAAACTATGAGATAAAAAGCATTAGGAGCACCCTGTAGGTCTGTTCAGTGACAGGGCAGGACTGGCCCCGTTTTGCCCATGTTGGGTTTCAATTACAGGCTGGGGGGTCCTGAAGCTCAGCACCCACAGCTCCAGAGAGGGGTGCTGAAGCTCAGCACCCACAGCTCCAGAGAGGGGTCCTGAAGCTCAGCACCCACAGCTCCAGAGAGGGGTGCTGAAGCTCAGCACCCACAGCTCCAGAGAGGGGTCCTGAAGCTCAGCACCCACAGCTCCAGAGAGGGGTCCTGAAGCTCAGCACCCACAGCTCCAGAGAGGGGTCCTGAAGCTCAGCACCCACAGCTCCAGAGAGGGGTCCTGAAGCTCAGCACCCACAGCTCCAGAGAGGGCAGATCCCCGGGACAGATCCCTGCAAAGGGCAGGGAGAGCAGAGGCCACAAAGAGAGCACAGTGAGCAAGACACTGAACATGAGTTTCCTCTCTGAGGGGCCCTTTCAGACGTGTCACCTGGCAAGAAAGGTGGATTGTGAGACAATGCTGTGCAATTCAGCACAGGAATTCCCTCACTTGTCATCCCCTTCTTTAAAACAGTCCCTGAGCTGTCATCCCCTTGCTGTGCAAATATTTAAAGCCTTCTTTAAACATTGTGCAACTAAACACTTCAGAAGTTATTGCTCTGTTGCAATCCTTGTTTAATAGTGACATACACTGCATCTTTACAAAATCCCTGCCAAAACCAGCCCGTATGTCAAGGGGATTTTTATTGCTATCAGGTGGGGTTGTGTCTCAGCACCCTCCAGCATCTGCCAGGAGGAATTTCATTTAAGCAGCGCTTTAGAGGCTTCACTTTTAGGATCTGGAGCACTGTCCAAACACCTCTGGAGAGGCAGAGCTGCTGCAAGAGCTGTCCAACAACCAAGCAGTGCAGCTGAGCTCCTCTGTGACAGCCATCAGTGGCACAAACACTCCAGCAATCACCATTTCAGCTCTCATGGCTGCTTTAATTGCTGTTTATTTTTAAACAGGCCCAAGCATGTGCCCCAGATCCATTTATTACAGTCTGACAGGGCAGAATGGGGATTTCAGTGTATTAATAGGTATTATTTATTGCTTATGTTTATTCTGGGCTCTGGCTGATGGTGTCTCTGGGCATGGAAGGGATTTGTTTGCTGTTGAATTTGTTTGAATTGTCTGTAACAATTTCTCTGCTCCACACCAGTTCCAGGAGCGGAAGAAAATGATCCAAATAGCTTTGCAAAATGCTCTATGTCTCCTTTTAATGTCAGAGTAACAGTGATAATCTGCAATTGTTTACTGCCCCTGTTTATAATACACATCCTTTCACTTGCCTTGGGCTTAGGTAATTTCATAAAGATTCCAATTTCTTAGCAAAACCTAACTTGGGGAAGTACCATAAAAGAGGATCCTGCAAATGCTCATGTGCTTGAGAGTTTCTGTGCTTCTCTATTTCACTGGGTCCCCAAAGGGTTTTTTTCAGCACAAAATGTTTGACACTGAAAAAGTATTGATTTGACACAGTAAAGATACAGCAAATTGAATGAATTGCCATGTGGCTTCAAACACCTGAGGGAAAGAGGGTACAATGGGACATTAAAGATGACTCACATCTTGAAAATTTCAGGCTGGAGAGGCCTCCAAGCAAGGAGAGCAGAAGTCCTGATGGAGAATTCACTGGAAAAGGTTCACAGCAAGGAGGGCTCTCAAACCTACTTGTGCCGTTTCAATTTTACAGGATGTTGGCACACACTGTGAAACCAGCAAGTAAGTGTACAAACTAATGGAAACAGCACCAACAAACTTGCAAGTTTTGGGCCAGAAGGGGTTACCAGACCCTCCTGACTGGCACAAATATTGTCCCTTACAAGCCAAGTGTTCAGGGTGACCTTGTTGTGGCCTTTCAGGACCTGAAGGGAGACACAAGAAGATGAAGAAAGACTATTTACAAGGGATAGAGGGACAGGACAAGGGAAAAGGCTTCAAACTGACAGAGGGCAGGGTTAGATGGAATATTGGGAAGAAATTCTTGGCTAGGAGGGTGGGCAAGCCCTGGCACAGGGTGCTCAGAGAAGCTGTGGCTGCCCCAGCCCTGGGAGTGTCCCAGGCCAGGCTGGATGGGGCTTGGAGCAACCTGGGTTGGTGGGAGGTGTCCCTGCCCATGGCAGGGGGTGGAACTGGGGGGGCTTTGAGGTCCTTCCAACGCAAGCCCTTGTGGAATTCCATGATCACCCCTGTATTGACCCAACGAACTGGTATTTAATGGGTGGTTTTCACGTCCTTGCACTTTCGTGTCCTGGCTCTAACAGTTCTGGACAAACCAGAAGTGTAAGAGGAGCCCAGTGAAAGGCCTGGATGGTAATTCGTGTCACAGACACCATTTCTAGGCTTCAACTGCTTGCTTTCTTCTTGTTTATTTTTCTCCAGTTCCCTATGGAGCTATTACAGCAAACTTCCCCAAAGGCCAGTCTTATGATAAACAGGTTTTTACAAAACTTGTCTACTCTACACTCACTGAAAACAGAGGAGAATTATTTTGGCTTAAACATAACTTGTCCTTTTATAAAAAGAAAAGGATCTGTCTCTGCTGACACTGAACATAAATGTTTCTCTTTAAAAAAGAATCCTGTCCTTGATTTAAAAATAATCAGAAGCCTTCAGAACCAAATTACCCTGAAAAAAACGAGCCACACTAAACCAATATACATATTTTTATGCCTACAGGCAAGGTCAGCCCAGCAATGCATTAGAAGATCACCTATCCTTGATTTATCCAGCAGAATATTTAGAGACTAATTAAAAATAAGCTCTTGGGATTAATTATGGAAAATAAATCAAGTGATAATTACTGATGAGGGTTAAAAAAAAAAAAAGCCCTGAACAATTCAGTTAAAATCAAGTAACGGACCTTGTTCTTAACTACAGCAAGATGGTGAAGATAAAAGTGGAAAAGTTGCACAACAAAATAAACTGAATTTTGGCCAAATTCGTTGTATTATATTACAGTCATCTGGTAGTGATTATGAGCCAGTGAGGTCTGTTCTATACAAAGGGTATGGAAATAGCCTTCAAATACGAAACAAATTAGGAATAACTGGCCTCTAAACAGGCATTTGATGTATGAAAAAAGAAAATGCAAACCTCAGAATACTTTTTAGAAGAGCTGCCTGAAGCAACCCTGGTTTCCAATTCCAAAGGGTCCAAGTGAGCTGTGACACAGGCGTGATGGAAACGGCCTCACGATCCCAGCCCGGGGAAACTCCCCAGAGTGTGCTGGTTCCTGAAGGGGGACACACCAGGGCACAGGGGGGGAGGCTCAGTGACATGGGACTGACACCAGCACCACCCTCTCTGAGCCTGGACCAGCTTAACTGGGATGAGAGGCAAAAATGCTACAGAAGACAAAACCTACATGCACCACATTGTAATGAACTGGAGTGTATGGAACCATGGAACGGGTTGGGTTGGAAGGCCCTCAAAGCCCCCCCAGTTCCACCCCCTGCCATGGGCAGGGACACCTCCCACCAGCCCAGGGTGCTCCAAGCCCTGTCCAACCTGGCCTGGGACACTCCCAGGGCTGGGGCAGCCACAGCTTCTCTGGACACCCTGTGCCAGGGCCTGCCCACCCTCCTAGCCAAGAATTTCTTCCCAATATTCCATCTATCCCTGCCCTCTGGCAGTGGGAAGCCATTCCCTGTGTCCTGTCACTTCAGGCTCTTGTAAATAGTCTCTCTCCACCTTTCTTGCAGTTCTTTGAAGTCCTGGAAGGTCACAATGAGGTCACCCTGAAGCTTCTCTGCTCCAGGCTGAACAACCCCAACTCTCCCAAAACTTTCCTCCCAGCAGAGCTGCTCTGTCCCCCTGATCAATTTGGGGCCTCTTCTGGACCTTTCCAACAGGTCAGATCACTCACTTGAGCTCCTTTAGTCCAGATCTTACATGTTGTAGAGCTTCATTTTGCTGACACCCAAGATTCTGAACCAGCCCACCTTGAGGCCTGACTATTGCAAGGATGCACTTCCATCTTTTAAGGGCTAAAAAACCTCAGGGCTTAAAATAAATACCTTTTCTAAATGTGGAAGCAGCAAAAGCTGTGCTTGTACATGTTTACAAACATTCCCCCAGCCCTGACCTGAACCTGTTCTGCATCTGAGCTTTTGTTTTCCCCGAGTCAAATTGTTTTGTAAATTCAGAGTCGGGTTGAATTAAAAGCAAATAACAGCAGTATAATGTCTGCAGAAACCCAGGAAATTGGCACGGAATGTCCCTGCTCTGTGATACAGGTTCCCTGCCCCGGTGACACTGACCCTCCCCTCGGGTCCCACAGCCTCCTCGCTGCCCTCGGGAGGAAGGAAACAGCCTTATCACTGCCCGCGGTGCTGACCGAGACAGCAGGAAAAGGAGCAGAGCGAAAGGGAAGTGCATAGAAAGTCAGGGATGGGGCAGCGCTTCAAGGCTCAGCTCTGAGCCGTCAGGGACTTGCAGGCTTTTCCAGCAGGAGTGACAAAGCCGAGTTTACAAGATTTTACCTCTTTTGAAGCTCTTACCTCCCATTTGAGGCTCTGAACTGCCGCCACAGCTAAAGCAGCAAAGCTGCGAGTGGGAAGGCTCTGTGCAGGGTGGGTTTCACTCCTTCCCTGCAGCAGCTCACGGGAGCGGGAGGAGTTGCTCCCTCTCAACCCTCACCTCCTCCTTCCCTACATCCCGCACAAAGCTGCTCTCACCAGTGATCCCTGCTCCACTTCAGTGCTTGCCTTCCACGGACCCACACTTCCTCTGCTCCCAGGAAACCCTGGGGGCTCATCCTGCATCCAGGGTGCTGCTTGCAGTGGCATGAAATGAACATCAGGAAACGATTGGCACTGCCCAAACCCCTCCGGTGTCAGCTGAGGAGAATCACCCTTTGGATTTCATTTTTAAAGGAATATTGGAGCTGTCATCACAGTGAGGATAAATGAGAAAAGGCCGGATCTTGGTTTCTTCAAGCTAAACAGAAAATATCAGAGACAAACATGGCAAGTGTCCCAATAAGGAAAAAATTAGCCTGCTCCTTCTCCTAAATTCTACACCAGACAGGGACACCTTCCACTAGTCCAGGTTGCTCCAAGCCCCATCCAGCCTGGCCTGTGTGATACATGGATGGGAAGATACAAAAACTCTTAATTACAGAATAAATCTCAAGAAGGAAAATCATAATCACCAACAAAATCAGGGCAATTTACTGAGCTGGGTGGCACAGAAAACAGTGTAATAAAGAATGATATTATACATCTATTGTAATAACTGTAATAATGTAAAAATATTAGTGTTTTCCCTCACGGAGGAAAGCCTCAGAAACACTGAATTTCAAGTTCTATGAAAAAGCATTACAGTAATAAAAAGAGACTTAAAGCTCCACAGGAGACAGTTTGAGTCTTTAACCAGAGTTCTGATTCACGTCTTTGAGGTCCCAGCCCAGAAATATGCCCCAATGCACATCCAGAAGCATAAAAATAGATTCCCAGCTGCACATACACATCCCCATCTGCTCGATGGTAATAGAGTAGGTCATTAAACCCCAGCATTTTTAACACGGGAAGTGTTGCAGTCTTTTACATTTTACCACACTGAGTCTCTCCAAAAGAGATGCTTCCAGGAGTGACAAGGCAACAAGCCCACTCGTATCCCAGAAATCATCTTGAAGGAATCTGGCTGCTGTCTCAGTTCATTTTCTTCACGTTAGAAGAGATACGACCACAGTGGTTCCAAAAAGCTTCACTGGGTGAGATTTATTTCAGGGAGGAATGCTTCCCTCTGCTTCTTGTGCACAGAGTTTGGAATATTTCAGCTGTGTCCCGGGGAAAGCACGTCTCGGGCTGAAGGAGCCTCTGTAATTTTGGGAAGTGTTGAGTTGTTGTAACGCTGAGAAGGAGCTAACTGCACTTCTCCACGTAATTACCTGGATTTGTCCTGATCTCTGTCATTCCCATGGCACTCCTGTCTGGGCTCCCACAGACACTGCTCTTGGCTCAGGGGACCGGGATTTTTCCCCCAGTAAACCAGCCCGCCCAAAAAACCCTGTCTGGCCTCAGAACCCCCAGTGTCCCTCAGAATTCCCAGCTCCCCTCGGACAACTCCTGGTTCCCTCAGAATTCCCAGATCCCCCCGGACAACCCCCATCCACCAAGTCCTCCTTGTCTCCCCTCAAGCCCCTTTGTCTCCCCTCAGAACCTCCAATCCCCCTCAAGCCCCCCACCAAAACCCCTCAGACAATCCCCAGCCTCTCTCAAGTCCCCCTGGCACCCC
>VXBX01009158.1:178438-191153 GCA_013400415.1 Scytalopus superciliaris
GGCCGGGAGCTGCCGCCGGGGAGCCGCCGGGCCGCGGCCGCCGCCAGGGCGGCCCTGCAGTACCGCAACTTCCAGGCGGCATCGCCCGCGGCGCTGCGGGCGCTGGGGCAGGTCCGCAAGGCCACCGTGAAGGTAAGGGGGGCAGCGGCGCCGGGGGAAGGGCGAGCAGCAGCAATTGGTGTGTTAGTGTTGTTAATCTGTAACCCAGGAGAGCGCGGTCCTGCTCTGGGCACCGTGAGCGCTCCCCTCAGGGGCCGCTGTCCCGCTGCTCTCCCCTCAGAGGGAACCCGCTCCCCTCAGGGAATGCTGTCCCACCATCCCATCCTCAAGGACACCCGGGTCCCCTCAGGGGCTGCCATCCCACCATCCCATCCTTGGGACACCCGGATCCCGTCAGGGAATGCTGTCCCACCATCCCATCCTCAAGGACACCCGGGTCCCCTCAGGGGCTGCCATCCCACCATCCCATCCTTGGGACACCCGGATCCCGTCAGGGAATGCTGTCCCACCATCCCATCCTCAGGGGCACCCGGGTCCCCTCAGGGCACTGCTGTCCTCACGCCCTTCCCTCAGGGACACCCGGCTCCCCTCGGGGAATGCTGTCCCACCATCCCGTCCTCAGACGGAGAGCTTCATCTCAAAGCAATGCAGTTTCCATCAGAAAACAAACCTTTATCTTCCAAAAACCGCGTCAAAGTGAGGTGGGAGAGAGGGGCAGGAGTCCCAGGGAGGAGCAGCACCTCCCGTCAGGGATGCCCAGGGTGGTGCTCCGAGTGCCCCAAGGGTGAGCACCGTGCCACGCAGCCCTTCTCTTCCTCCAGGTTTGGGGTTTTTTAACAGCTTACTCAGGTTCTGAAAGTAAGAGATCAGGCAAAAACTGCCGAGGAATGTTTGTCCCGGGCTGTAGCTCCTGGGGGGAAAGCTCTGCCTTCCTGGAGAGCCGAGGGGACAGGATTTAAGAGCAGCCCTGTGGTCCTGCTGCTGGACATGGGCAGCCCCCTGAAGCGAGGGCTGCTCGGTTTGGATTCCCAGTCTGAGGAGCCAGTTGCAGCACTGGATTCCACTGGATCCTTTCCATGGCTCTGCAGATCTTACAACACTTGTCCTTCAGCATCTGCACGGCATGTGCGAACCAGCCCCTCGCTCCTAAAACTGGGAATAACATGGTGCAGTGTCAAATCTTCCCTTCCAAGGAAGTAGTTCTGAGCCAGCCTAAAAAGTTTAGGATGTGCTGTTGCAGTCCTTACAGCTCCAAACTTGATACTCAGTCTTTCCTATATATCCCACCTGGCAGAGGTTCCAGAACAATTTGAAGTCTGTTTGAGTTGCACACAATATTTAACAGATCAAAATAGTTTCCAAATTAATCTGACAAAACAGCAAATACTGTGTAAAAACTCACACTTTGGCGTAATACAAGGCTGAAAGAGTGTTAGCCATGCCTGGGAATCCTGCTAGGGATTTACCTGGAACCATACCCTTCAGGTAACTCTGTTCTCATCATCATTCCCAAATATGTCATAATGTATTAGGTGCTGAGCATGGATGTGCTCTCATTGGACATTCAGTTTTCCTAGGAAATCCTTGCAGACACCCGTGACAAGAACCCCCTGTGTTATTTTATACTTCTCTCCAAATGGACAAGTGCTCCTTCTGTATTTCCTGGGCAGTTTGCATATGGATACATGGATATATTTACACATATAAATACTTGTGCCTGGCTGAAGAACAAGCTGGCAGCACTGCAATTTCCTAGGGAAGAGATTGATGCAGATCTCTTTCCCAGCTGAATATTTGTGAGTTACTTTGGGTTGTGGGGAGGGAAAGGGACCTTTCCAGCCCCCATCAGCCAACTGCCTCTTAATATAGGAAGGAAATTAGTTGGTTTGTTATAGAGAAGTGAAACTCCTCATTTCCTCCCGGCTCTGGATGAAGAGGTCAGTGTAACCACTCTCTGCAGTTTATTTCCCCTTTTTCTTTGCACACTCTGTGAAAACAAGAGGAGAAAAGTACTAAACACGGTCACTTCCTTCTTTCCTGTCCTCCACTGGGAAAAAATGAAAAGAATTTCCTGGAAGGAATGTGCTGTATTAGGTGAAGGCAAGAGACAGAAGTGTTGGGGTTTGGGCTTTTTTTTTTTGTTGTTGTTTGTATGTGTTTTAATAATCTTTCTCTAAGGCAAATTTCCTATTGGTTACTATATTACTGGATCTCATAAAATCAGGATAATTTTATCATGGAATTTAATAATAAGCATTGTAATTTAAAACTAACATTATTAGCCTGCTAACTGGTGAAACTGTGGTAATTGGAAACAGAACTGGAGACAGTCCCCAGCCTGTTGATGGGAAGGATCTTTCAAGTTCAGGTAAAACGAGACTTCAGGGCTTTTCTGTCCTGGCAAAAAAATAGCAGAGATATGCCAAACACAGAATAATTCCTACCTTGCTGGTTGCTTCCTGTTGTCCCTTCTTTTTGCTTGAGGATCTTCTAGGAAACAGCAGTTCATGGAATTGTTGACAGCTGCACTTTAAAATACACTTTTGGTAAGAAAAGACTGAGCTTGTGCCAGCTGAAGATCCCAGGATTCAAGAGGGAAGCTTTGAACACAGTGATGTAGCAGTTTCCCATCCCCAGCTTACCTGGAAATCATAATTTAGGAATAGTGGGGTGAAGGGTGAAGGTAGTCAGGTAATTTGTGGCTAAACTGCAACATCTGCTTAAATTGGACTAGAAAATCCCATTTTTCAGGTGGATATTTCCCTTCACGCCCTCACCTGGACACAAAACAGTGTGATGCCAAACTCTGGTCCTAACACTTGAAGTCAATTAAAAAAATTTCACTCCTCCTAAGAGTGGGAAAGGCAGAACCCGTGGCAGGGAGAGCTCTCCCT
The DNA here is from genome assembly GCA_013400415.1 of Scytalopus superciliaris. Taxonomy (NCBI): domain Eukaryota; kingdom Metazoa; phylum Chordata; class Aves; order Passeriformes; family Rhinocryptidae; genus Scytalopus; species Scytalopus superciliaris. The sequence goes on from VXBX01009158.1 coordinate 181,333, forward strand.
CCTCTCCACAGTGCCAGCTGCTCTGTGCTTACAGAGCTGGCTAAAAACTGGCACGGGGGGAAATGCTGGTGGGAAACACAGAGGAGCAGAGCTGGAAAGCTGCAGTTGGGGGTGAGAGAGGGATCCCCTTTCCGTGCCAGTGGGGAGTGAGAGCAGTGCAATCTGAGAGCAGACTGACTGCAGACTGACTCCCTCCTTTGGGACCTGGAGTGAAGCCGCTCTGAAGTGGCTGGTTTGGCCTCCACAGCACTAAAAATCTGTCATGAAAGCTGCAAGAATTTGGAGCCCGGAAATAAAACAACCCCGTGACCCAGATATTCAGTGGAAAAATGAATTACTCACTTGTTTTCTTCTCTTTTGGACACTTTCATCTTTGGCTGCTTTCAGATAAATCCTGAGCTCCGAGGAACTCACACTCTGGGATGATTTACAGATGATAGAGGGAAATAAATTGGAAAGAAAAGTGATGGTTTTTTCTTCAAAACTACAAATACTTTTGTAAATTTACAATTATTTCATGCCAAATGAACCTTCTCCCTGGTGAACCCCAAGGAGCCCACCCAGCTGAATCTGTATTTTTAGCTGTGTAGCACCACTTGAAAGCCTTCTAGGTTGTAGTAGTACAGTAGTAGTAGTAGTACCTACTAGCAGTACTGTGGTGGAGCTGGTGCAAATGAAGAGAGAATATCTACTTCAAAAACACAGAATTATTTATTCTTTTGAAGTCCTGACTATTTCAGGTTCTCTCATCTGCAGTGATGACCCAAAAAGGAGTAAGTCTGGGTCACTGCTTAAAAATAGCCAAATGTGGTCAAATTAGGAATGTTACAAACCCTTGCAATAACACCTCTTGTGTGGCTTTACAATAATTAGAAACTTAGGCTCAGGTGCAGTGATTATTGTGAGCAATTGCACCCTTCTTTTGTATAATTTAATTTAATTACTGATTCTTTGGCATTTCAGAAAGTCTTTACCATTTTGCTGTGCTGAGTGTCCCCTCCTGTCACATCCTCTGTCATTTTCAGGACAGTATTTTAGGCAACACACAAAAAGTAAAAATATATGGGGAGAATGAGGAGGCAAAGAAGAAAGGAATTAAAAAACCTGAGCTCATGCTCTTTCCTCCACCCCCTTCACAGTGGTGGGTTCTGGCTCCAGCCCCACACGGGACTGGCTTCACCCTAAAGCTTCAGGAGGGGGTTTTCTGAAAGCAGAACAAGTGACTAAAGCAATTTATCCTCTTACCTGCAGTCTACAACTCCATGTAGGCACTCCAGGCAGGTGGGTATGGAACTTTGCCCACTTTCTGCTGTTAATAATTTCCTGGGAGGGAGGGGGGTGGGCACATTCAAACCCCAGGCAAGAACAGCAACTGGAGGCTGTTGCACTGAGAAATACAGACATTTCAGAGCTGAACCTAAAAGTTGGCAGGAAAATAAAAGACTGCCTATGAAATAAAGAGCAGATAATGCAAATACTTGTTACTGGGCTCTGCTTTTACAAAACTGAATGAGGTAATCCCAGGGAAATGAGTATTTTTCATGGCCAGCATTAAAAGACAGTTTCTGTTTCAGCCCACTTGGAGCTGAGACAGCTCTCGCACCAAAAGGCCCATTTGTAAACTAAAATCCTCAAGTTAGAAAAGCCCCAAATCCAAGAAAATGACACATTTCCAAGGTGGGCATTTCTAAGGCTTCTCTGGTGTTTTGTGCTCCTGGCTGCTTCCCATCAGCAAGGGGGATTCCTTTCTTTTTCCTTAACAAGCAGAATCTTGGATAATGGAAGGAGGTCCTTCAGGGCTGGTATTTCCAGGGCAAACCAGAGCAGACAGGTCAGAATTTGCAGTGAACTTAGTTTTTTTCCAGTCACAAATGGCCCAAAGCTTAGATATTAAATGAGCCTGTGCAACTCCTGTTCAGCTGTGACTCAGAGGATTTGATTCATTTAGATATCCAAGGGCACTCTGATAGTGTGTGCAAAAATACCCCCCTGGACCCTGAACACTCACTTGTAATTTCATTATTTGTAAAGCTACTCTGGATCAACCTGAAGGACTTCAGCTGGATTTTTCCTCTTGCCTGTCTCTGTGAGGAAAGGCTTCACAACATCCCTTGATGCACAGGGTGTTTGGTGTTTCCCTCCTCAGTGCTCACCACAGCACGCAGGGCTTTAGTTCCACTGATGGCTGCTCTCTTCTCTCCCAGGACATCCCAGACTCTGGCCACAAGTACTACCTGCAGTTCAGCACAGAGTACTACAGGACTGGGGTGAGTGTGTGATCCCCCGTGCTCCCCCTGACCATGTGCATTCAGTGAACTCCAACAGCTCCAAAGCAGGGACAGTCATGAGCTCAGGGAACGGAGCTTTCCCAATGGAAGCACCTCTGTGGTTCTTCCTGCTTTGCTCTGAGGAGCACCTGAGTGACCATCAGCCCTCAGTCCTGAAGGACTTCAAGTCACATCAGGCAACCAAGGGGCTGAGTGAAACTTCACAGTGGCCCCAGCTGAGTGGCATGTGACAGCATGGTCCTCATTATCCCCCTGTGCTCCTCATTATGCCACTGGAGCTCCTGCTGTCCACACCACACCCCAAAATGGGAATAATGAGTTGACAGCTGTGTGTTCTGTTCAGTTACAACCCCCTGCACTCACTCTGTCACAGCTGTCACCAGCAATTTTACTGCCCTCTTCCTTCGCACACATTGTGTGAAATTCAAATTATTTTCAAAACTTAATATGAAACATTAGATTATTTTCGTGTCAAGGCTCAAGTATCATACAATGAAAGTCCCTGTTATCAATTAATGTTATTTCTTAGAACTCTCAAACATATTTCCAAGATGACTTAGTGCATTAACTAAAAACTTCTGTTAAGTCCCTTTAGCCTTGTGGTTTTAAAGAATTTGCTTTTCTGGGGAAAAAAAATAAAAATATATCCTTCTGAAGACTTTCCTGACCCTTGAGCAGCTTCATACAAAGACTGAATTGTTGGGAACTGAACCCTCGATTAAATGTAACAGTTTCAAACTCTCCCTTGACAGGAAGATGCTGGGAGCTGCCTGGCCACAGTGTTGTATCCAAAGAAAAAGTCTCCTCCTGTTGTCACCATCAAGTGCTCACACACCAAAGACCAGAATGAAATCCAGGAAGAGGACAACAGACTTTACCAAAAACTCAGGCACCAAACCAAACCAATAACTGGAAGCAATATTCCAGGTACACTCCTCCAAATAATCAGCTGTATTTCATTTTATCTCAGAGCACTTTGAAGAACACAAGCAAACACACATGCATGTGAAGGAGACACACCTCTTTACAGCAGCACCCTGAAACCATCCTGCTGCAAAAACAATTTCACCTTCCAGGGATTCTTTGGGAGAACAAAACCCCACTGCATTTAACAGTGGCAGTCAGCACCATCCTGTGAAGGTGGTTTGGGTTTAAAAGCAAGTCCACACCTTTTTAAATTCAAGTAAATGCAGAATGTCCTCCAGGAATAACAACTGCCCTAAGCCACACACCTCCCCAGCTGTGGCTGGAAATTCACTAGGCATGACTAACAGAACTTTTCCATGCTGGAAACATTCCATATTTTCCTCCCAGCTAGTTAAGGAGTTCCATTATGGTGGATTTTGGGGTTCTTACCCCACTCTAGGGCCCCTGTGAAGAGAGTCTTTTGGCAGTCTGCAGGACTGCAATGGGACTGCAGGTTCAGCATCACTCTCCTCCCTCTTCCCTGTGACACGTTGGAGGGAGAGTCTCATCCCAGGACTAGTGCTGTGCCAGGCAAAAGTGCTCTGTGGTTCCTCAGTTTTCAGCTTAACAGCCAGAATTAATATTTTTTCTGTTTCTGTGTGCCCTGCAGACAGCTATGGCAACATTGAGCCTGCCCTGGAGCCAGCCTGGGCTCTGGCTGTCGCTGGCAGCAGCTCCATCATGTGGGAAAAGTCAACAGAGGACCTGGGATACTTCCTGGCACAAGTGAAGTCGGTGAAGCAGTGGGTGAGTGGGGCAGAGGCAGCACAGAACACACCAGCTCTCACTGCTCCAAGAGGTGTGATCCCCAAAAGCCCCAGGGCCTTCCCATTACCACCATCTCCACCTTTGGAGCTGCTGGTGGGAAAATTTTTCTCATTTGGACAAAATTTGGCTTTCCTTGTTGCATGAGTGGCTTCTGCAGGACCTGCAGTTCATCAGCCCCACACCAAGTCACTCCTCACACCCTCTGACCCCTGGCCATGCTCATGCCTGGCTGGGAAACAGCTCTTACACCCCCAGCACATCCAACAGCAGCTCCCAAAGCTCTGTGTCCCTCAGCCAGCTCTGATCCAAAGCAAGATCCAGTTTTTGCTCCACAGCCATTCAGCACGAGATTTTTCTGAATGAGAGATTAGCAGGTAATATTCTCAAATGTATCTGAGAGTTAAACTCAGCTAATTAGCACGTGAGCCAGCCTGGTTCCAAGGCAGAGACAGCCGGGCTGCAGAACCACACAGCAGTCAGTGCCTTCAAGAATTGCATGCAGGAAGTGCTCCTAATTCCCTGTCAAAACCCAAGTCACTGCAGCCAGCAACCACAGCCAGCGAGCCCTGCTCACCTGGAGCCCTAAGCGAGCTCAGTGCAGCCAAGCAAATCAGAGCAGACACTGAGCTTCAACAGTGTAACTTGTGTTCCTGAGAATTCTCTTTTTTTCCATGCCCAGAAGAGGAAAGATGATTTCATCGAGTTTGACTACACTGTCCTGCTGCATGAGATGCCCACACAGGTAAGGGAACAGCCCTATAACCCCTCCTTTGGCCCGGAGCCGGGCGGTGCAGGGTGCTGCAGTGACCAGCGTGTGCCCAATCCCTCCCGCAGGAGATCGTTTCCTGCCACATGCGCCTCACGTGGCTCCCCGGGCGCCCTCTGAAGGTGAAACACTTCTGTGCCTCCGACCACCGCGGGTCCGAGGATGGATCTGGGCTGGGCTCGGGATCAGCGGCCGGCCTTTCGGAGGAGAGGGGAGCCAATTTCTGAGACACACCGCCAGCGGGGCGGATCCCGGAGAAAACCCCCGCGCTGGCAGAGCCGGAGCTGGGACCGTCTCCCGAGCAAGCCAGTGTGCATTGGGATGCTTTCACTCCTTTGTCTGTGCCAAAATCAATTCCTTCCACTTCTCAAACTGCAAGACTCCAGTTCTAGAGTTCTGCCTGAAAACTTTGCTACCACATGTATACGCAGGTGAACATACACGAGTTGATTTCATGTCACTAATTAACTGTTACGTAGAGTTTGTAAACAAAGTTAATATATTTGGATAAAAATCTTGAGGAAAGTATTAATCTGTCACTAAGAAATATTTGCCTGCTAATTGTTTTGGTCATTTTTTGGGATGGAATCATGCTGATTTTTAACTCACATCTCCAATAAACCAAATACCATCACTCAGGGCTGGGGCTGCGTTTTCTTTCACTGTGCTGTGTTGGACCCCAAATTTCTACCTTCTCTGTAAACTCAAACCAGAACAGACCTGCAGAGCCAGGAGGGCTCTGTATGGATGAATTCCCACATTTGGGGTTGGCAGGACACCCACTAAACAGCATTTCCATACATGTATTAAATCCCATTTCCCAACCGAAGCTGTTTCTCTCAGCACACACCAGGCATCACAATAAATTCAGGGAAGCGACATCCCACATCCTCCTCTTTTGTGCTGGTAGAACATTTCTTATCATCTTATCACAGAAACTCACAACACATCAAAAGTATGAAATCAAAGCTTAGAATTTCAACATTTCTTAAGGAAGCTGATGATTAAAATATTTTTTGGAACTAAAACAAGCAAATAGGATGGATTTTGCTCTTTAGGGCTCCACTTTAGTTTCCTTACCTTGTTTTTGCCACTGCTCTGCAGACCTAGAGCAGAGGATCAGGCACTTCTGCCTTACCAGGTTGGTGTAATTCCAACTACTCACAAGCAACACCAACTTGCAGCAGTTCAAAAGCTCTACAGGAACTTCTGCACAAGTAGCAAAACTGTTGGAATTCTAAGACAAAGTCACCCCTGGCTACTTTTAGCCCAAGATTTCAGCCTAAAGCCTAAAATCATACAGCAAAATTCTTGGGGTTTTGGTTTTTTCCAGATTTGTGGAGAGCCAGCACATGTGGCAGCGCCAAGAGCCAGGAATTCACATCAGCACTGGCCTGAACAGGACATAAAAGCCATAAATATAAACAAAATCACATCAACCCCATTCCATTCCTCTTTCCATATGCTTTTATAAGACAAGGCTGAATTTTGGTAAAAGGTTGTTGAAGAAAATCTCCCAATGTCTGACAACCTGCAGGGCTTTTCTGCAAATGAATTCCAGCTGAGCATTTGACAACAAGGAAGCTGTGGATGCAGGGGAACCAGGGATTTGTCCCAAAGCAACACCACATGGATACCCCACACCACGCCCGAGTCCCCTTAGCACCTCCATGCCCTGCAGGTCTGTTCCCAAGGGAAAATCAATCCTTCTCCCTGTTTGCCCACGAGGGCTGAGGAGAAGCCTGGCTGCTGCACGGCTGCCTGTCTGGGAACCAGCAACCCCAGTCCTGTGCCAGGAATGTCACTGGGTTTGAACTGGAACTTCATCCCTGTTTACTGGAACTCTGCAAAAACACTGCTAAGCTGAGCAGGCCAGGGAGGGAGAAAATTCAACGTGGAGCTTCTGGGAGCAATTAGAGAATGACAGGAATATCTCCTCTTTCCCGTGCAACTCCGGGCTCCTTGCTTTGTCTCTGCAATGAGTCAGCAGGATTTAGTCAACTGATTCCTGTGCTGACCATCAGCTGCGACACAGCCCCGGGATCGGGAGATTCTGGGAAAAGGAATCTTTGGGTTGGTTTCCTAACAAAGAGCCAAAAGCCAAGCCCATACTATGGATCCACATCAGCAAGTCCACAGAGCAGTCCCACGCTGTTCCCGGCTTTGGGAAGAGTCAGCTCCTACCAACATTCTCCTACCAACTCTTCTCATGCCACCCGTGGATGTGGTGACAAGGCAGTGGCACAGACCGATGGCTCTGCACAGGGGGTTGAGGCTTTGCAGCATCCTGGGCCACTTCTGGAGGGCTTGGAGGGAAACCTGCCATTGTTCCCTGGAGGGAACACCACGTGGGGAGACAACTCACTCCCTGGGCCTGTCCAGCAGCTCTTACCTGGCTCTCCTGGCCTAACCGTTTTACATTTTCCAAAGCAGAACTAACCTAATAACCCAGTAATGATGTATCAAGTAAAAAACACAATTATTTTAACAGAACTCCATGAAGACAAATTTCAAGCCAAACTATCAGCCGTGTTTTAGCATCTGTTTTGTTAATGACAGCATTTACATGGGAACAACCCCGTGGTGATCGCCCGGTGGCTCCTGAGAATTCCACAGAGCAAGGGTATGATGACAAAATTCCAAGTCCAAATCCCACTGCAGCCTGCCTCAGCCAGCCAGCCTTGCCTGCTTCCACGGCTTGGAAAACTGAGCTGTTGGAGGAGATTGTGACAAACTGTTCAAAGGCCTCCACAGGAGTCCAATCAGCTCTTGGCTTTGCCCTTTTTGGCAGGAAGTCGCCCCGTCGCTTCCAGGTATTTGTTGATTATTTCTTCCTGAGTGCTGGGTGAACAGGGATGGTACTTGGAGTATTCCATGGTGTATTCACCTTTTCCCTGTAAAATTGGGACAAGAAAGTCCAGGTGAGGATGGGACATGTGTGACCCTGCTGAGCAGCAGCTCACACCCTTGTCTGTGAAACAGCACCCACTGGTCCTTTACAATCCTACACCAACAAAACTCCAAGGATGGAAGAATTCTTAAGCCAGGAATGACACAGCTTGATTTGGATTTTTACCTCCCTCCCTGCAGCAAGTGCTATGGATCCTATGATGCAAATCAGCCCAAATTTACAGAAATAAACACATTTTAGCAAAAAGGGTGGTGAACTTACCTCTGTGGAAGACCTCAGCTCACTGGCATATCCAAACATATCATTCAGGGGCACCTAAAACCCAAACATAGGCTTGTAAAAACAAAATGCTTTTCCCATCAACTTTGGGTTATCATTTAATTAATCCTAATTATGATACAAAGAGTCAGTGCTGTCTGTAAAAAGCTCTGATTTAATGCCCTGTTGTTGTAAAGTACCTGCTACTTTAGCTGATTTATATTTGCAAGGTGTTTTCAGCAGGAAACCTCACAAATCTGGGAGTTTGAATATCCTGAGCTCGGTGATGTGTCACCCAGAGCCCAGGAGGTGTGAGGTGACTGCAGACTGGGGCTCCAAGCACAGCTTAGGGGGAGCAGTGTAGGCCTGAGCCAAGGCTTTGCTGGGAGCACTTCCCCTCCCACCACCCCAGAGCAAAACACACAGAAGGGACACAAAGGGAGGAACGTTGAAGATGAGTCAGGAGGCTCCAGGTTTATCCACCACAACCAAGGAAAGGCCACCCAAGGAAAGGAGCAGCTGGGACCATGACAAACCTCAGCATAGAGGGTGAAGTAGCCCTCAGCCCCGTCCTGCCCCGTGATGATGCCGTGGCGCCGGTTGATGCCCGCTATGACGGTGCCCTGGAATTCCGTGGGAGCCATCACCTCCACAGCCATGATGGGCTCGATGAGACGCACCGCGGCGTTCTCCATGGCTGCAAGAGAGAGTGGCATGCATGATCCAACACCATGGGCCAGGCCTGGGGAGAGCCAGGATCCTCCCATGCACAGCAACACGGGGTTTGTGTTAATGCCAAGTGTTTCCTACAACAATAATCAACTCCATGGAATTCCAGCTCCCCTGCCTTTCATTCCTGAGACTGTAATCTCAGAATCATTAAGGCTGGGAGAGACCTCCAAGATCACTGAGTCCGACCTTTAACCCTAACCCATACAGTGAAGTGCCACTCGTTTTGTGAGCACTTCCAGGGATTGTGACTCCACCAGTTCCCTGTTCCAGTGCTACACCACTCCTTCAGTGAAGGAATTTTTCCTAAAAAAGGCACAATTTGACCAAATGTTCTCTTCCTACCCTGTAAGGATGTGCTGGTGGTGTTTCTGTACCGTATTCCAGGAAAAGAGCATTTCCTTCACACAACCACAAGAGTTGTTGTGCCTCTCCCCAAAAATTCTATAAACTCTTGTATAGATTGTGCCCTATGCAAGTGGCCAACTTTGGATGGATGGATGGATACCATAGGTAACAAATGAACCTGCAGAAATGAGGTTGTTAAATGCAGGCCCAGCAAGAACAGCCAGGACAGATCCAAACAAGGAGCTCATACCTTGTCTTAGGGCTCCTTCTCCTGCCCTGATGAAGGAGATCTCGTTGGAGTCCACCATGTGATGGGCACCATCTTCCAGGACGAAGCGGATCCCGGAGATCCTGTGCCCTGACATCAGACCCTTCTCACAGGCATCTCGGAACCCCTGGAACAACAGCTTCAAGTCAGCAGCAAGGATTTGGAAGCTTTGTGCTGTCAGTCTTTGGCACCTCAGTTTGATACTGATCCTTTTTAAAACTAAAAACCACGGAACAAGAAAAACTGTCCACAGGGTTTGGCTTTCTAAGGGACTGTGTGGCCAAAACCCCAAAGAATGCCCTGTGTGGAAAGAGCTCTTGTCTCAAGAACAACATTCCTTTAAGACTGTCTGTTTTCTCCAGGATTTAGCAAAAATCTTTGAGTGTTGCATCATAGAATAAGGAAGGAATTATTTTAGCTTATCACGGGAATTCCAAGATGACAGCAGGTTAATTAAAGACATGTGTGATAATTATACAGAGGGACAGTCACAAAGGAAGCCCAGAGATTGAAAAAAAA
>VXBX01009158.1:194511-206431 GCA_013400415.1 Scytalopus superciliaris
CGGGGGAACCCAACACCGCCGGGCCCGCCCGGCACCTTCCCACGGAGCGGCACAGCACGGGGAGGCATCCCCACCCACCTGGGCGAGCCCCTGGGTCACCTGCCCCAGGTGACCCCCCCCTTGTCTGGGACTCTGTGTCCGCGGGTGGGAGCAGGGTGGCACACACCCTGTGCTGCTCCCAGGGCACAGCACCTGGCATCGGCCCCGGGAACCTCCCAAGGACACTCACTGGGGAGGAGGGTGCTCGGACTGGGGCTGCCAGGACACACCTCACTGCTCACCTGGGCTGGGTCGGAGGTAAACCTGGCACAACAGGGCACAAAACCCCAGGGTGCTCCCAAAACAGGGAGAGAGCAAACCCCACCTGTGAGAACTGGGCACAAAACCCCAGGGTGCTCCCAAAACAGGGGGACAGAAAATCCCACCTGAGAGAACAGGGCTCAGCAAAGCCCACCTGAGAGAACAGAGATCAGCAAACCCTGCCTGTGAGAACTGGGCACAAAACCCCAGGGTGCTCTCAAAACGGGGGCACAGCAAACCCCACCTGCCTCCTTCAGTTGTCACTGGAAATAGCCAAAAGATCCATGACATGATCCAATTCCCAATGAACTGCAAAATGGACTTGATTTAAGGATGAGTTTTAAATTCCCTTCCAACCCAAACCAGTCTGGGATTCACTGATCTTGTTCACAATGCACATTCAACATTTAACAATATAAACTTTCTTAATGTTTCCCCTTTCTTAGGACATCAAGGATGTTGGGCACAAATACTACCTGGAACTGGAGCTGGAAGATGTCCAGGACAAAGTGAGTTCAGATTGACTGAATCAGATTGGTTGCCAGCACTGATGTGTAATAAACTCACTTTATGCTGCTGCTCCTGGCCCAGGCCAAGACACACAGCACTTAATAACATCTGGAATAATTTTTTCTGATTTTCTATACAGCAAATCAGGCAAAAAAAGGCTAAATTTTACCAACAGGACCCACCATAAAAGACCTGACCATGTGGTACCTTCCCCTACAGCACCAGACAATGCTGGAGGGATGACAAGGACATTTCAGTGTCACTGAGCTCCTGCTGAACAGCACAAAGGACATTCTGCACCCCACCCACTGCCCCTTCCATCACTGCAGAAAGCAAATCACCTTTATACATTCACAGAAACAACAAGAATTTAACCTTGTCTTAAATAATCACAAATCTCTCTGGGCCAGACACAGAGAAAACGGCAACTACATAAAAAAAATATGCTTTAGAAGTGCAAATTAGCCACATTATACATGTACTTAATGAAATATTAATGCACATAATTAACTCTGTCACAGGACAGTACTGTTAACTGCACTGCTGAGGTTCTGTATCACCTGGGCAACAAAAACATTGCTCCAGATGTGCAGTTCACACTTGAAGGAGAATTTAAGAGCACAGAGGAAGCAGATCACATGTTCTACACTCGAATCAGGAGCCTGGAGAAAGAGCTGGTGGCAGAGAACATTCCAGGTACAACCATGGGGCTGGGGAGGAGGGTCAGGCCTTCACCCTGGGGCTCTGTCAATCACAGCAACTGAATGTATGCCTGATTTCTGAAACCCAGAATCCATGCATGATTTGCATGTGCTGTTCTGGAGAACCACCTGCCACTGTCACCTCTTCCTGCTCACCCTGAGCTGCCCTTGGCACAGCACATCCAACACTCCGACTGCACAGGGAGGGTCTGCTCTGACTCCAGAGCCCTGAACACCTTATGGAATACCTGCTAAGGGAAAGAAGGGGAGGAGAACATCCTGAAAGTGTCCCAGGCCAGGTTGGAGGGGGCTTGGAACAACCTGGGCTAGTGGAGGGTGTCCCTGCCCATGGCAGGGGGGGGCACCGTGGGAGCTTTAAGGGCCCTTCCAGCCCAAACCATCCTGGGATTCCATGGGAGGAAAACACTGGGATGAGTCAGAGGCTCTCCCAAGATCCTGTGCAAGGTTCTGTGACATGGCAGGGAGTGCCTTTAGCAGCAAACCCTGCATTAGGGGATCAGGTTGTGGTGATGCTCCTGATTCACAGCCAGATTTGTGTTTCCCAGACAGCCATGGCCACGTGCCCCCGGAGCTGGAGCCCATCCGCCTGCTCGCCTGGGTCGCCTCTGGCCACGTGATATGGCAGAATTCCACGGAAAACACCCAGCTCCAGCTTGCCCAAATCAAGCACGTGAAGCAAGTGGTAAGTTACCATCAGTCACAGAGTCATGGAATGGTCTGGGTTGGAAGGGATCTCAAAGCCCACCCAGTGCCACCCCCTGCCATGGGCAGGGACAACCCTCCATTGCCCAGGCTGCTCCAAGCCCCATCCAACCTGACCTTGGACACTTCCAGGGTGTTCTCCTCCCCTTTTTATCCCTAACATATATTCCAGCCTGGCCTTGGCTCTCAGTGCTCTACAAGAAAAATAGCATTTCAGAGTTAAGCAAGGACTAGAGCAGAGCTGGATCCAAGAGCTAAGCAAGGACCATAGCAGAGCTGGATCCATGTCCTTCAGTAGGAAACCTCAATTCTGTCTGAACTTCTTGGCCTGGTTCATTTTCACGCTGGTGTTTGGATTTTCTCCCACTACCCCAGCAAATGAGAGGTGGGAAGAAACCTAAAAGGGATTTTTATTGGAGCTCTTGGACTTCTCTTACCATGATGAGCATCAGTTAAACTTACGGTAAGAAACCTGACTTGAGGAAGACAAAAGGTGAACAGAAGAGAGAAAGGAAACAGAATATTTCAGGATAAAATGTTTCCTGTTTTATTTCTTGGGGGTTACAAGGGATGGCTTGATCCTGAACACATCTGGATCTGCCTTAAGCTAAGGAATAAAAAAACCTGGCAAATCTCAAGTGTAGCTCCTGAAATTACTTAAGTCATTAACTGATACCAACAAGCCTGGCAGGCTCCTTGCCTGGAACAGCCTTAACTGAGGAAGCACTTTGCTTTCTGAAGAATTATTTCCATGGAATAGTCATTTTGGTTTTATTTTTAAATCAACAGCATTCTAGAGATTCTCCCTATTTTCTCTCTTCTATTTGGAGAAAAAAATATTGTGAGTTAAGAATAACCCCTAAAGGGATGGTCACTTTAAATTCAAGGCAATATTGCATGTGACCAGGGCAAAGAAGCAGGACTTAGTTTTCAGAAAACCCAAAGCCCAAATGTTTTGCCACTCAGAACAGCCAGTGAATTCCCAGGAAGTGCTGGGTTTGAAGGAAAGACAGATTCTTCCAGGGAGCAGGATTTGTGAATGTTTTGCTCCCTCTGATGGCATCTTGGAGCAGTTCAGCTGCTGCAGGGCTGTGCACCAGCAGGAGTTTAAAGACTTTAAACCTCTCTTTAACAAATTCAGGGACAAGACAGTCAAGAAACTATTAAATTAAGCCAGCTGCCACTACTCTTGGGGAATTTTGTTCCTTTTTCCTGAAAAATATGTAGGGAAAGAGTATATTCCAAAGGCCAGTGTGTATTTTGTCACTCACAGAATGACTCTAAGGCCTCTGGGGTGTGTCCTTATCCTACTGACGATTTTATTTAGGGTTACTTGGGTTAAATTGACACCTTGTAGCAGGAGGTGTTCCCATCCCAAAGGAGTTACTGAAGTTGATATATACTTAATTTCCTTAAGGGAGGAATTAGCAGAGTTTTAAAGTTTCACATTCAATCTCTCCAATGCAATGCTGGAATCACAAATACACAAACCAGGATCTTTTTGTTTTGTTACAATGACTGAGCCCCACCTGCTTTATTTGGTATAATAAGCTGCCAGTTTTACCTGAAATGCATCACAGAATTCTTGTGATAACCAAAGAGAACTGACTCACTTCTTTTGGGGTGGGGAGAAGCCCCAAATTCACCCCTTTTCACCTTGTCTTTCCAGAAAAGAAGTGATGAATATCTGCAGTTTGACTACCTTGTTCTGCTTCACGACATGGTGTCCCAGGTAAATCATTTTAGTTCTAAAAAGCCCTTTTTTGTTGTTGTTTGAAGACTGGCAGCTGTGCAAGCTCCAGCTCAGGCACACGGATCTGATTCCTGCAAGTTGGTCAGGGCCACCCTCCCTGTCCATCCCAGCATTCCAGCAGTAATTTCCAGCTATTTCTGGGCTTCCTTGGGAATGGCTGAGGTTCAAAACACTGGTGCTTCACAGGCCTCTCCCCTTGGGAGATGCCATCATAACTTTGTCATCCGAGCAAGTGTTTCCATAAGGAAAACACAGAAAACTCCTGATTGTGCAACCTTCATAAACCCCAGCCAGGATCTCCCTCCCAGCTCCAGCTCCACTGCTCCCAACTTTTTAAACTTTTCAATGTTTAAATTAACAGTTAAAGTCAAGCCAAGGTCACTTGGGGCACTTGCAGGGGGTTTGGTTCCTAATTTTTCCAGGAGGAGAAATTCCTGACTAACCAGAGAATGAAAGCCCAGGTTGTTCACTGTTGTCACTCCCACAGGAGATCATTCCCTGGGAGATGACAGTGCTGTGGCACCCTCGGGATGGTGTCCAAGTGACACGGGACAGCCGCCAGCCCAGACACACCTCGGGATAAAGGACCCCCTGATCCCACCTGGAAGCAGCTCCAGAGGAGAGGAGGTGGAGGGGGTGGGGGGCAATCAGGGTACAAAGACATTCAATTAACTTTTTCCTGTGCCTTGGGCTTTGATCTGATCATCCCAGAGCTTCTCTGCTACTTAATCAGATGCTGCAGCCAAGTAAATAAATGAAGCAATTCCCAGAAGGAATACTCACGGCACAGGGGCAGAGATGTTCTCCCTGAAGGCAACTTTGGGCTTTCCCATGGTGCAAGGACAACCATATTCCCTCTCCATTCGCTGCAGGAAAAAAGCCAGAGTTGTCCTGTTAGAGCAATTCAGTGGGAATTATTTTCTTAACTTAATCAGGGATTTGTGATTGATTTTGGGAGATTTTTGTTATTGTTGTTTTTTTAATGTACCAGATTATTCACTGTCATTCTTTATCCAACCTTGTTTAAGCCTTTCTGACAAAGGAAAAGGGAACAGCATTAATTATTCTATTAAAATTGAAGTTTTTCAGGACAACCATCTTTTCTTCATTCTGTCAATGTTTCAGATCCATCTCTTGTGTTAATTAAAATATAGACATTATAGACCTCACTGGAATGAAATTCATCCCTGTAAGTAACTATTCCCTTCTTCCTGCCTCAGCTGTTATTGTGGAATGAGACATTTAAAACCACAGAAAACAAGAGTATTTTTCTGTGGTAATTAATTATTAATTAATTATAAGCAAAGACTGCTAAAGCAAAATGCAGCATTTAATACATTTTTTATAGACTTGAACCAAAAAAGTAAAAATATCCCAGGCAGAAGTTTCCTTTAAATAGTTTAGAATCCTTCAAAATGGAACCACTGGAGAGAAAGAACCTTCAGAGAACTCTTGGCTGGAAAACCAGTGAAAAGCAGTCCATGGAATGTGTTCTCCCAATTACCTGGGCATAGATTTCCAGGTGCAGTTCCCCCATTCCAGACACAATGGTCTCCTTGCTCTCATCATCAAAGTGGACTCTAAAAGTGGGATCTTCCCTCGTGAAGCGGCTCAGGCCTTTGGAAAACTTGTCAAAGTCATTCTGAAATACAATTACACAGGGCAAGATTCACTCAGGCACCAGAAATCCAAGGAAAAGGCCTCAGCTTTTCCTCTCGACTGCTGAGCACTTCTGCTCTCTGAGGTTATTTGCTGAAACATTTGTTTTAATTATTCATGTATTAATTAGGATTTATTTCAAGTTCAGGGCAAAGAAATGCATCTTATTTGTGGCTCAGTGACACCATCCAACCCACTGGGTTATCCCAGTGATACGATCTTAAGGATTTGGGATAAACCCTTTGAAAGCAGTGCTGGTTCCAGCCTGTCCCTTATTTAACCTGCAGAAAAGCAGCCCAGGGAGGGAGCTCAGAAGGGTTGATGCACAGGCTCCTACCTTGTTGGAAGGCTTCATGGCCACGGAAATGACGGGATCGGGGACGTGAATGGATTCCTGCAGAGGCCATCAAGGAAGAGGTGAGGATTGCAAACTGTCCCAGCAAAATCCTGCCAAATGCCACTGCCTGAGGCCCCCAGGGAAAGGGGAACTCACCATGGAAATGGCAGTGCTGGTTTTGTCAGTGAACGTGTCCCCGCTGGCACAGTCAATCCCAAACAGGGCACAGATGTCTCCAGCATAAACTTCATTCACATCCTTGGGAAAGAAAAGTTTCCTGTTTAGACAACACTGAAAGATCAGAAAAGCTGTGGCTGCCCCATCCCTGGAAGTATCCAGGGCCAGGTTGGACAGGGCTTGGAGCAACCTGGATAGTGGGAGGTGTCCCTGCCCATGGCTGAGTTTTTTAAATTCTCTTCCAACCCAAACCATCCTGGGATTCCTCCTATGATTCTCTAACTTACAAACTCCACCTGGTTTATAGAAACTACACAAACACTCTGTTTTAAAGCTTGACATGAAACTCCCACAAAACCCCAGCTGTGACAGAATGCTCTGTAAATCTCCCACCTCTTTATTCCAAGCACAAAAGGGTTGCTCAGCTCGGATGGCAGTTCCAGTTGAAGGATGTGAAGCAAACGGTGTGCTGTGCTCCAGGCAGTGCTGACCCACCTCAGGAATCTCAGACAGTGGCTCAGAGCCCATCCCTGGCTGAGCCTCCAGGATGATCCCTGGGGATCACTCACCTCCATGTTGTCCGAGTGCATCCGGACGAGCCTCTGCACTCGCACCCTCTTGCCAGTCCTGGTGTTGTAGATGTAATCCGACTTCTTCAGCATGCCCTGGTACACTCGGATGTAGGTTAACTGCCCAAACTTACCAGCCTGGAAGCAGAATCCATGCAAAGTCAGGTGTGATCCTCCTGGGAATCAAGACCACTACTATTCAAAGCATCACCTGTGCTTATTGAGCGTTTCTGGCTTGAATTTACACACTAGAAATGCAAAGGGAACATTTTTAGGAGTCTCAGCTTTCCCTGGCTCTGGGAAGGAATTTGGAATTTCCTGGCAATTTTGTGAACTAATTTTATCACTCCCAACCCTGCCCCACAGGGCACACATTAACATGGATTTTGGGCAGCCATTTCCCCTAGGAAATCTGAAGTGCTGCTCTTTGGGCAGAAACAACTTGTTTGCTTAAAATTGTGCACTGGATCCTCTCCAAACCTCTCACATTCCACTGTTTTCAAACCTAGGATCTTTCTCTGGAAGCACCTGAAATAAACCCATAAACTCCCCCAAATGTTCAAGTTTAAGAAAACCATGAAATATTTGAGGCACATAACCCATTTTAAACTTCCAAACTGGCACTGCTTGGCACATTTGTATATTTTGTGGTGGAAACCAATTTTTTAAAGTTTAAATTGGATTTAAATATAAACTGATTTTAAAGCTTGCTCTGCCTAAGTTCTGGTAGCACCATCTATTTGGATTCCCTCTGTCAGGAAGGAACACCTGGACTCACCTCCAGTTTGAAGGCAAGGCCGATAAAAGGCTGGGAATCATCACGAGCAGAGTTCAACAGGAACCTGGTTTGCTCCTCAGAATCCCTGAAAAACAGGCATGGAGAGGAGGTGAGGTTATGGAGCAACATGGGAGCCTCCTCTGGGCATTTCTTGGCTCCAGTGTTGGGGTTCACACCTACATATCAGGCTCTGCTCCCAGGGAACTGGGACAGGAGTGGGAACAGCCTCAGGCTGGGCCAGGGGAGGGGCAAGTGGGACATCAGGAGGAATTTGTTCCTGGAAAGGGTGGTCAGGCTTTGGCAGGGGCTGCCCAGGGAGGTTTGGAGTGCCCAGCCCTGGAGGTGCCCAAGGCAGGACTGGCCGTGGCACTCAGAGCTCTGGGCTGGGGGACAAGGTGGGCTCTGTGGGCTGGGAGAGCTTCTCCAGCCTCAGAGATCCTGTGGATCATGTCCAAAGAGTAAGATGTGCTCCAGGCCTGGCTTGAAGGATTGCCATCATTTCCAATGAACTATCTCATGATCATTTTCCAAATGTAACATTTAATGTGTTAAAAACACCAGTATAAAGAGTAACCCTCAAATGAAATGAGCTTTCTTAGTTTTGGGACTTGGTGCCAAGTTTTGGTGCCCTTATTTAATACAGGTGGTAAATCATTGTGTATCTTGTTAGTGATGCTCCCTGCCACATAGGACACTGCTTTGAAACTATTCCATGGAATCATGGCATGATTTGGGTTGGAAAGGACCCTGAAGACCTTCTAGTCTCATCCCCTGCCATGGGCAGGGACACCTTCCACTCCTCCAGGCTGCTCCAAGCCCCATCCAGCCTGGCCTTGGACACCCCTGTTTGCTCCTGGCTGTCCTTACCCTTGGTTCAGAAGAGCATAGTTCTCCACCTCAGAGGGATTGGGAAGGTATTCCAGGACAGCATCCAGCAGTGGCTGCACCCCTTTGTTCTTCAGAGCACTCCCCACGAGGACTGGGGTGAAGGACTTCTTCAGTGTCGCCCTTCTGATGGCAAGCTGGAAAAGAGCAGTGTCAGCTCTCCTGCTGCACCCTCAGGAGCCTGAGATTCCCTGTCTTTCCTGGTCATCTCCACTCCTGGAGCAAAGAGCTGCTCCCACAGTATCCTGGGTAACTCCCTAAACAAGGACTTCCCATAAAACCAGAATTCTAGACGAGTGTGAGGGTTTTTTCCCTCATCTCAAATTCAACTTAAAAATGAAAATGCCCCAGAGAAATACATTGCTAATCCCCAGATACTCAGAAAAATATATTGCTAATCCCCAAATACTCAGAAAAATGCCTTTGAGCCATTTGTGGTCTCTGAAGGGCACAGGGAAGCTCAGACTTTCCAATGCAAATCCAAAACCAAACCGGGAACGGGCCCTTTGCAGGGAGAGAAATGGAGGGACACAATTCTGGCAAACAAAACTCCTTCAGGACTTCATGGAGTGATTCTGGAGGAAGGAGGGACAGAGGGACAGAGCCAGGAGAGGCCAGAGCAGGTACCTTTAGCTGTGCAGCCGTGGGAATCTTCTCCTCCAGGAAGAGCTCCCCGAGCTGCTCGTCGGCGTTGGCCACGCACTCGATGAGCTCGCGGCGCCGCTCGGCCGCCTCGGCCCGGAGCTCGCTGGGGATGTCCCCGAGGCGGACACTCTGCCTGCACACACACAGGGGGACACCCCCCCACGGGGCTGAGCCACAGGGACCTCCCTCTCCAGCCTGGAACAGCCCAGGGACAACAGGGAGAAACCCCTGCGGCATCAGCGCTGGTGCTGCAGCGGGAGAAGGCTCCGCCCCACTCGTGGCAGGAGCCCGAGGGATGCAGGACAAGCTGTTCCACAGCCTCCCCCACAGCTTATCCTCATCCCACAGGCCACACATGCACTGCCTGACCCCGCTGTGGAGCGAGTCTCCAGCGTCCCAGGGTGGGGAGTGTGGCCGCCAGCCCTTCCCACGCTCCTGCTGCAGCCAGCCCTGCCCACACCTCACCTGCAGCACCAGGTGGTGGGAATGCTGGGGGGCAGCTCAGCCCTGGCACAAGCCCCACCCTGAAATTCCCAGAGGGCAGGGTTTCACCTCTGAAAGAGGAATTCCTCGTGCACAGACCAGCCCCAGCTAAGAAAGAAGCAAGTTTCAAAACTCACCCAAGTGCCCCATCG
Source organism: Scytalopus superciliaris (assembly GCA_013400415.1). NCBI lineage: Eukaryota > Metazoa > Chordata > Aves > Passeriformes > Rhinocryptidae > Scytalopus > Scytalopus superciliaris. Next base: position 204,184 of record VXBX01009158.1, read on the forward strand.
AAATATATGGCTTTTTCCTCAATAAGATCTATAATTCCTTGAAAGTTTCCCTCCAGCCCAATTGGAATCTGAACAAAAGCTGCATTGTGTTTCAACTTGGACCTGGAAAAAGGGAGAAAACAGAAATTACTTCAAGAAAAATGTTGTTTCTGTGGATCTGCTCCAGATGGTCTTTGAACAACATCCCACTCCCCCCAAAATCCCTGTATTTTGTGTTTTGGACAGCGCCAAAAATTCATCAATACTGAGGAAAAGCACCCAGCTGTGTTCTAGGCAGGGTGGCTCCAGCCCCTTTGTATCCCAGCAGGAGCAGGGAGCAACTCCCATGGGAAGGAAGGCAGGGGAACCTGGTTTGACATTGCTTATGGATTATGGGAGTGGCCTCTCCCTGTGCACATCAGAGAGTGTACCCACGGCCTCATTTACAGATCCAGCCAGGCATGGAAAGGCTGCAGGGAAGAGCAAGCAGGACTCCAGGGATCAAACCCACCCCCCTCACCTCCCTGCTGGAACTTCAGCAGCACATGTGCTACCAGGATCCAGGGAAAATGAAGAGGCTGCTTTCAAAGTATCTCCAAATACAGTTCCAGCAGCAAAATAAACATCACACACAGCTCCTGGGCACTGCAAGTCTTGCCTGCCACCAATATTTGGGGTTTTTTGAGAAAATGGAGACTTGTGGGTCACACTAAGATTTAGCCCCAAATCAGGCATTCCCCAAACTGCAACTACAAAGAGAACCTTCCCCAGTGTTCCTGACATGGATGGGAATATTGAGAATTACTTCACCAGGAGTTCCAAGGGAGCAGTACCTGAGCTGCTGCACTGCCCTGGCTGGGTTGGAGCCCAGCCTGTCCAGCTTGTTGATGAAGGTCAGGAAGGGCACGTTGTATCTCTTCATCTGCCTGTTCACTGTTATGGTCTGGCACTGAACTCCTCCAACAGCACAGAGCACCAGGATTGCCCCATCCAGGACCCTCAGAGACCTCTCCACCTCAATGGTGAAGTCCACGTGTCCTGGATAACAAATAAAGCTCATTAATCCTGAAAAATGAAAACAGAAAGGAGCAACAGCCAACAAAATCAGCCTCCAGCCACACCAGCTTGAGTGACTGACCACGGAATCATGGAATGGTTTGGGTTGGAAGGGACCTCAAAGCCCCCCCAGTGCCACCCCCTGCCATGGGCAGGGACTCCTCCCACCAGCCCAGGTTGCTCCAAGCCCCGTCCAGCCTGGCCTGGGACACTCCCAGGGCTGGGGCAGCCACAGCTTCCCTGGGCACCCTGTGCCAGGGCCTGCCCACCCTCCCAGGGAAGGATTTATCCCGAATATCCAATGCAAATTCCCCCTCTGGCAGTTTGAACCCATGACTCCTGGTCCTGTCACGAGAAGGGACACAAAGGTGCACCATGTCCTCTGTACTGAGGAGGAGCAGCACCCCCAGGGTGTCCCAGCCCCCCACCTGGTGTGTCAATGATGTTGATGTTGGTGTCTCTCCACATGGTGTACGTGGCTGCAGACTGGATGGTGATGCCCCGCTGCCTCTCCAGCTCCATGGAATCCATGACAGCTCCAACCCCATCCTTGCCTTTCACCTTGGGAAAAAGGAAATTTCAAAAATGTACTCCCAGGAGTTTACGGAGAATTCTTGTCCCATCCCTGGAAGTGTTCAAGGCCAGGCTGGAGCAACCTGGGATAGTGGAAGGTGTCCCAGCCCATGGCAGGGGGATGGAACAAGGTGAGTTTTACAGTCCCTGTCAACACAAACCATTCCATGACTCTGAATACACAAGAAGGGAGGGATTACTTTCATCAGGAGGAATTTCTCCCTGGAAAGGGTGGTCAGGCACTGGAAGGGGGGTTTGGAGCCCCCAGCCCTGGAGGTGCCCAAGGCAGGCCTGGCCGTGGCGCACTCAGTGCTCTGGGCTGGGGGACAGGGTGGGCATCGGGCACAGGGTGGGCTCCATAGGCTGGCAGGGCTTTTCCAGCCTCAGGAATCCCGGGATTGTGTGATTCCATGCCCTTGCCCTGCACTTATCTGTGAAGGGCTCTGAGTGCCAGCAGTGGGTTTGGGGCTGCCCCACCTCGTGCATCTGCGCGATCCTGCCCGTGTAGAACAGGATTCGCTCCGTCAGCGTCGTCTTCCCGGAGTCGATGTGGGCCGAGATGCCGATGTTGCGGATCCTCTCGTTGGGCAGGACCCCTGAGGAGCAGCGTCGGCAGGTCAGGAGGAGCTGGGGGCGAGGG
>VXBX01009158.1:207284-219412 GCA_013400415.1 Scytalopus superciliaris
CATCCCCTGTGCCCCATCCCTTGTGCCCCATCCCCGTGCCCGATCCCTCCCCGTGCCCGATGCCGGGACAAACCGGGCCAGCCCCGGCCCTTCCCGTGCCGGTCCCTCCGGCGGCCCCGGGCCGGTACCTGGAGGTGCCGCGGCCGGGCCGGGGCCAGCGCGGCCCGGAGCACGCTCAGCATGGCCCCGATCCCGATCCCGATCCCGATCCCGATCCCTGTCCCGGCTCCGGTCCCTGTCCCGGGTCACTCCCGCCCCTTCCGGGGCCCCGCGCAGGCGCCGCAGGGCCGGGCCGGGCCGGAGCCGCTGCCGGGATATCAAACACATCCTCAGGATAAAACAATTCCTCGCTGTTGGATACACCGCCAAGATCCTCATCCCGGGCCGGCTCCAGCCGGGAACGGCCCAACCCGCGCCCTGCCCGAGCCCCCCTTCCATCAGTGGCCTTGTCTCCAACTGGGTTTGTTGTGGAAAATCCCTCTGGACACTGTGGGAATTCCGAGGGATCCCGGACTGGCGGGGCTGGCAGGACCATAAAGCCCTTCCCGCAGTCCCGCTTTGCCCGGGGCTGTGTTGCCGGTGGAGTCCCGGGAATGTTTCAGAGCCCGAGATAAATAACGCACAAAGCGCTCTGTGCAGGACAAACCGAGCAACCCCATCGATCATAAATAACTTTATTCGCGAACTGCAGATGTTTCCACACAGAACAGCCTCTCCAGGGTTACACTGGGCAACATTCCCACCATACCCGGGTGATCCACAACGAACAGTCGCCCCTTCCCACCGTCCTTCCAAACCCAAAGGATGTGCTACTTTTATTATCACACCTGTATCACGGGGGTTTTATCTCAGGTGGAAACCCAGGCTGTGAGGTGAGTATTTTCTGTTCAACAGCAGCATCTCTCCAACATTCCCACGCCACTTCCAACATGGAAAACCCTCCTGCTGTTAATCACTGGGAAGCTGCAGTGACACACCTGGGAAGGGGCTCCACAGCCTTACATTCTATGTCAAATTGACTGCAAAATCCACATTTTCTTCAGTGTATGGAAAAGGAGCCTCTGGATTGTGCTCTGACTCTCAGGGTGTTCCCCTCTTCTTCACTGCCCCGAAAATGGTTCAAGAACCTCAATTATTGCTGCCAATATTTGATCACATGAACTTTTATTGCAACTAATGTTTGATCACATGAATGTATTGCCACTAATATTTGCTCTAACCCCAGGATGACACCACTGCAATAAACAACTGTCCTTCCCTTGCCAGAGTTCAACAAAAGTGCTGTTGATTACTTTTGCATATTACTATATTATTTAATTAAAGTTAAATAATCTGGGGAGACTGCAGGAAGATTAAATACAGTTTAAAGGCTTTCTGGCTAAACAAGTATTACTCTTAACTCATTAATGCTCTATTTTCTTTTATCATACAAACAGTGCTTTTTAAGGCTACCCTTAAGCCCTGAATTTATGAAAAGCTGTTATTTCATTTACAGAAATTCTTTATGCTACAGCACGTGGATAAATCTGTGTGACAAAATAGCACACAAACAGCTGGAATACAAGGATCTTCCTGGCTTTTCTAGAGCATCAGACTCAAACACCATCCAGGGAGCCCAAATGCAGCTGTGGGATCATCCTGCACTCAGTGAAGCACAAAGGACACAAACCCAGCCAGGGCAGGAGTTTGCTGTGCCCAGGGCTCTCCTGGCTCCTTAGAAGTGCAGAAATGCTGAGATCATTCCAGTTACACTCGTTTCTCCCACGTGCTTTCTCCATGAATAACTAACAGTTGCAGCTGAGTTTCTGAGGACACACTGGGTGATTAAAAGCTACTACAGAATGAACAACAATGGGCCAACTCCAAAATAAATACACAGAGGATCAGAAACACAAAAGGGACACTTCAGGCACAGAAATGAGGTGCAAGCACAGCTTATTAACATAAAAACTCTGATAAACTTATTTAAAGTATTGTCATTTTAGTATTTCACTTTTCTCCACATTAAAACAAGGTGAATCAGGATTCTGTAACAATTTACAGTATGACTTTAAAGATATATATACAGTGGCTATAAAGTATTCAAATTCCTATTAGTTATCACCCATTTCAGCCACACAAAGAAAGAGACCTTTTTTTCTGTGCCACTGACAGAGTGGGCAAGAGCAGCTGCCTTGCCAGGCCTGGGGAGGGCTGAGCCTGTGCAGCTGCAGCAGAAAAGCTCTGCAACTCAAAGTGTTGCCCACCAGAACTGCTGACAGTCCATAAAGTGCTTTTAGGCAGAAAGTTGTTGGGTTTTAGTTCACTCAGACCAGAGGGTTTAGCTGAGGAGCTGCAGGTGAGGAGCAAAGGCACAACACAAACAGAGATTGGTCACATATCCCGTGTATTTGTATGGACATGAGCACCATTATCTGCTCTGGGAAACTCCATCCCACTGGGAATGGGGCCACTTATTTCCTGCTGCTTTTATTGAGGGGAACGTGTGTTCCTTTCACATTGAGAGCCTCCAAGGAATCTCTGGGCATTCTGGAACCAGCAGCTCCATGTGGCTTCTCTCTGGAAAAAACAACAACAGCAATCACAATCACCACGGGCAAAGGAGGGCTAAAAGCTGCTGTTCCTGAACACACTGCTCCAGAACTGGATTTGCCTTCTGCTGCTGGGATTCCTTATCCTGGCAGGAAACTACTCTTACCTTCTGGATCCGTTTTCCTTGTAACTGATACTTCGGGGTCTTGGAGCTTCCAAAGAGCTTCTGGCTCGGGATGGCCTGAACTTCATGACCTCCTTCTGCCACTCCTCATCAAAGCTCTGAGCCTCGTCTGAAACACAGACAAGTTTTCAATTTATTTTTAGTAAAGACAAGAAAATACATATAATGACTATTAGGGGGTTTGAGTCATGATTTTTTAGTTTGTGGGCCACAATTCTCCACATGGTCCACAACTACATTTGGGGGATCTGTACAAGAGAATTGGATTTGCAGCCTTTCAGTCCCTCTAAAGGCTCCTTTTAAGATGTCTCAAGCTGGAACTTGGTGTGAAACAGTGTAAAGCCCATCAGAGAACTGCCTGAAGAGACCTACTTTCATCCAGGTTGATGAATTCCTGGTTCATCTCCTCATCCCCAGTCTTGCAGTTCCTGGATTTCTTGATGACATGAGCCCGATCCTGGATGTGATGACCAATGGCCATTTGCTCCAGTCCACTTTCAGAATCCTTAAGTGCTTTTCTTGTCTCCCTGACCTGCACAAAAAAGGGAAATAAAGGCAAAAAAAGCAGTTAAAAGAGTTCACAGCCTGGTTTGGGTTGGAAGGACCTCAAAGCCCCCCCAGTGCCACCCCCTGCCATGGGCAGGGACACCTCCCACCAGCCCAGGGTGCTCCAAGCCCCGTCCAGCCTGGCCTTGGGCACTCCCAGGGCTGGGGCAGCCACAGCTTCTCTGGGCACCCTGTGCCAGGGCCTGCCCACCCTCCCAGGGAAAGATTCCTTCCCAATATTCCATCTATCCCTGCCCTGTGGCAGTGGGAAGCCATTCCCTGTGTCCTGTCCCTCCAGGCCCTTGTGAAGAGTTACCTTCTCCCCTAAATGTTCTGTATCTCTTCTTTAGAAAAGTCAGCTTTTACAGCTTTTCCAACTCCCTCATTTGCTGTGTTGGCGGAAAATACACCAACAAAACACAAATCAAGTCTATTTTCTTGTTGCAAACAGACAGGAAGATTAAACACCACCTTAATTGGATATTAATTACCGGGAGGGGGGGGGAAACCCAGCCTAAATATACTACACAGCCAAGCCTCCAACATTGTCCCTGCCAACAGAACGAGCAGCACCCGATGCCAGAATTCCCAGTGTGGGGAACAACTCATGATTAGGTTGTGGTGTTGAGTGGCTGAAACCCAGGCAACCGCTTGCCCTGCTGTCCCTGGGGTATTCTTAGAAGCCCCGTGCTAAGTGGTGTGTGCAGGAGCTGGAACACGGCCTGCAGGGGTCACAGCCCCCCGGCAGGCTCAGGTTCCCTTGGGGGCAGAATTAGCCACAGCAGCTGCAGGGAAGGGGCTGGAAGGGCAGCTCCAGCTCAGGGTTATGTAATGCCTCGGCAAAGGGGCATCCAAAGGCAGGTCTGGCATAAACACAGCCCTCTCCTGTAACTGAAATGGGCAGGAAAAGGATTAATTACAGCAAAGAGAAAGGCACTGGAGAATCAGCTGTTCTGGCAGTCTGTTTTTGCAGTCTTGGATAAGCATGTTATTTATTGAGGTGTATACTTAAAGCATTAAAATTACAAGGAGGAGAACAGCCCTCCAAGAAGCCTTTAATACAGAACAGTGTTGGAGAGACAGGTATTTCCTTCCATTTCTCAATTCTGTGTGTGTAGCCAGGGGGGTTTAGGCTCTGGTCCCAGGGAACAGGGACAGGAGGGGAGGGAACAGCCTCAGGCTGGGACAGGGCAGGGGCAGGTTGGGCATGAGGAGGAATTTCCCCCTGGAAAGGGTGGTCAGGCATTGGAAGGGGCTGCCCAGGGGGGTTTGGAGTGCCCAGCCCTGGAGGTGCCCAAGGCAGGACTGGCTGTGGCACTCAGAGCTCTGGGCTGGGGCACAAGGTGGGCTCCCTGGGCTGGGAGGGTTTTTCCAGCCTCAGGGATCCTGTGAATTATAAAAGGAACTGTCTCCAGTAAAGGAGACTGGTTTGGTGCAGCTGAGCCTCAGTCCTCAGATCTGCCCCCCCTTGCTGGGTCCCAGCAATACTCACACCTCCCGGGGCCGTGCGAGTCTGGGCTGAGGCCTGGAAAACCTTGGGAGGCTCATCCCCCACCTTGGAGTATGACATCATGGAGGAGGAGCTGAACGTGTGTCCCTCTGGGTGCATGGACAGGTCATCCTGCAGAGCAACACAGACTCAGGGATAAAAGCTGAAACTTGGGATAACAGGAATTCCTTACTGTTTTGCTATTATTAAATTAACCCCCTTGGCACCACAGGTAAGGCCTGGTGGGCAACACTCTCAGTTTTATCTTCGAAGACTGAAGAAAAATTATAACCACAATGCAGTCTGGGCAAAAAATACAAATTCTCACTGTCTCCTTGAGATCAGGAACATTTTTCTTAGTGCTGTTTTCTGAGTAATATTTTAAATAACTGTCATTCTCAATACAGTTAATTCTAGAACAATTTTAGAAGAACTTACAAATTTCCTGTGCATTTCCAGCATGCTGTTCCTCATGTTTGACATCATCCTGTCCATTGCAGAAAACGGATCCCCAAAATCTGCATCCTGGTCAAAAAACAGCCAAGACAGTCAGAACACACCCCTCTGACTCTTCCAGCCTTGAAGCTGTTTCTCACATGCATTTTTAACCCAGCTCAGACCATCAGACAGGTTTCCACACTGCAATTCACTCACAGCAAGCCCAGAGGCACCTGTTCCCATGAAAACTGAGGGCAGCATGGAAGTTTGGCTGTTAAGCTGGAGATACTGGGAAGATGGAAGTGGAAAATTTGACACTCAGATGTCACACTGGCCACAATCAGAGTTTACTTTACAACATGTTCACACCTTCTAACCTCCCCAGCTGCTGCTGTGAAACTACTGTGTGACCCTTCATGCTCTAAATTTAAATAAATTCATTTCAAAGTTTCAAAATTAAATCTGCAGCTGGAGCCCAAAATTAAGTAAAATTCAGGTATGGAAAATGTTCAACTCCATTCTTGAGTACAAGAAATTGGAATCCTTAGGGGCTCTCTGGGCAAGAATTACAAATTACAGACATTTTCCAGGATATTTGAGACTTTCAAGCTACCACTCCAAGTTCCAGTGGAATTGCCACCTCCAGGAACTGCTTTGCTTTCCCTGTGGCCAGGGCTCCTGGTTGTGTTGGCATCACAAACACACTCATGCTGTCCATCCACAGGCAGCACTCACAGCCTGGAGCCTCTCCAGGGATTATTCCACCCACACCCAGGGATGAAAGCCCAGCATTTTTATTTAGTAAGGGCAAAGCCAAGCTTTCCTGAAGGATATTATTCCCTGTCCCTGAACACCACCAGAAGCAGGCTGCAAGTACAGAGCCCATGCTTTGGCTATACACACAGTAGGAGCTACTCCTGGGATACTAACCCCTCTCCCAAAGCCTACAAAGGGCATGAGGGAGTAGCTTGTTGCCTGGAAGAAAAAGGACCAACATCTTTAATTATTTTACCTGTTATCAGAAATAACTTTTATGTACAGTAGGTGACATTAAACATTTCCAATCGAATAAAACCAGTCACTCAGAACTTGGCAATTAATAATATCAAGTAGTCTCTGGGTATACAGAAACAATATATTTATACTAATGATATTAGAAAGGGAGAGCTGCCACCACATTTAATAAATATTAAGTACTAAAAGCACTTAGAGCTGGAGGCTGAGGACCATTTGTACACCACAAAAACCTTTGTACTAAAGTGATTTAAAACATGGCACAGACACCACCTGAACACCCCATTCCACTCACACAATCACTGAAAGCTGATTAAAATCAGCATATTGACTCCCTGATATTGAGTATCCCTGTCTGACAGGGCAATGGGATCCTGGGAATCACATGGAAGTTTCCAGGAAACTAAGACTGCAGAGTTAGATAAAGGGCTGCCCGGAGACAGGCTGGTCAGACAGAAGGACCAAACCTTTTACAGGACCCAAGTACAACAGGGAGGGATTACCCAATTCTGGAATACCTTTATGGACTCTTCAGATTGTATTTCTGCCCAGCTACTGACAGAAAAGAATCTTATATATATATGTGTGTGTGTGTGTGTAAAAGATACATCTCAAGTGCATAAGGAGATCCTCACAAATATGTTGTTAGTCATAAAAGGTTTACAAACTTTGCTTTGTAATACACACTGAAAGCTGTGGAACAGCTGCTTAACACACAGGACAGTCAGATATCTCCTAAGCTATTTTACCCCATTCCTCCTCCTTCCCTAAGAACTGACACTGGAAACCTGCTGGTTTCAAATTTGAATGCTACAGTGACACACATGGAGGTTTTGCAACTAATTTTATAGGCCTGCTACAGTTTAATTAAATATAAAATTCCACCACCAGTAATCAGTGTGGGTAATTCAAATTAAGTGTACTTTACATGATAGTAAAGATCCACCTTTTCCTACATAAAGATCTAATTTTAAGTGTTTAAATCATTTGTGGAGAGCACTTTGAGACTACAAGGCAAAGTAATCAGTGCTGAGTCTTGTGTGACTCCTGCCAAATCTTCATTGAAACTCAGGGACATCAAAAGATCCAGGAAGGACTGTGGCAGGTGTGGAATTCATTTGTGCTTATCAAACTGTCACAGCACTCTTGGACCTTCAAGTTCTTGCTGCATCCACAGGTGAAGGTTTGCAGAGCCTCACACTTACCCCTCACTGCAGGAGCAGGGACACCACCCCCTCAGCTTTAAAGGTCAGGTGTGGCATTTCCCTTTCTAAAGGAAAGATCTGGGTTTAGGCACCTCCTGCTCCAAAGCCCAGGGATCAGCAGAGGAAAGCTCATACCCTGATTAGATCCAGCAGCTTCTGTATCTGCAGGGAACTGGCAGTGGATGAGCAGGAGGAATGTCACAGCTCCCCTCTGGACGTGCAGGTGACAGCCTGGGCCTGAGCTCTGCCTATCTGGGCTTGCCCAAGCACCCAGGGCTGGCCCAGAGCCAAGCACAGGGCCCTTGGCACGAGCCTTTGTCTTCCAACGGTTCTGAAACTCCACTGGGGTTCATGGAGTAAGAGATAGGCAGCTGCTAAACATGCAGAGGGGAAGGAGCCACCTCCCACCAGAGACCCTCTCTAAATACAGCAGCTGGATTAGGCTGAGCTCCAGCAGTGCAAGATAAGACTGTCCTGCCTGCCCAGAGAGGTGAGAAGATCCTTTATTTAAAACAGATCATTGCCAAGTTCTCAGTTTCAGCTGGTAACAAACAGAAATACTAAATTTTGTATCCAATTCCCTGATCTTTAATCCTTAGTGGTTTGTATTTAGAGAAGAGGAAACCAGCCCAAATACACAGTGTGAAGCCTTTATTTACTGTTACAAAGATGAAACAGGGCTTAAAATACGTGTGCAGATACTACTTAGGGGGTGAACCCCAGGGTTGTGTTAGACATAAATAACTACATACAGGATAGTGAAGTGCACAGCGAAGGCTTAAAGATATCATGGAATGCTTTGGGTTGGAAGGGACCTTAAAAGAGCAGTTTGACTCTGCCCTGGGCAGGGACACCTTCCACTATCCCAGGTTGCCCCAGCCTGGCCTTGGACACTTCTAGGGATGGAAAGAGCCATATCCAGGTACCTTTTCAAGTAAAGTTAACATAAAAGGAAGCAAGTGTTCAGAGAAGTCTCTGACCTCGGACATTTTTAATGCCTTTATGTAACAGAAACATTTAATACATAACCTTCATTAAAGCCAGCACTAGATAAATGTTTAGTTTGCTCCTGAAATACGGTGTGTGACTGAACAGGCACAGCCAGAGCTGTGGCCAGCGCTGACAGAAGCCCCTCAGCGATGCTGAGCAGCGTGATTCCCATTCTCCTCAGTGACGGGCAGCGTGGCCGGTGGGCAGAGCAGTGACACACCTACCCTGCGGCCGGCCCGGGGGCGCACCCTCCGCTCGGCCGCGCTGTCGGCGCCGTCCGGGAGGCTCGGGAAGGCAGCCCTGCCCAGGGGCTCCGAGAAGCTCCTCATCATCTGCCGCATGTGCTCGTGGTGGGCGGCCAGGGGGTCCCTGCAACACACACATTACATGGCACACCGACTCGCCGGGCTGTGCCGAGCCACGTGCAATGGCTGCAAACCTTGGAAACTCTGTCTTTAAACATTCCACATGGCTCCTTATGCCAAAGCTTTATTTCAGCAGGACCCAGCTGGGCAGCCTCCTGTTCCCAAGGAAATCTCCCTTTCTCTTGTCTCACTCTCAATGACTGTATTACTCTTCCTCATCTCTTCCAGAAATACTCCACCCTTCACAGCCACCTTCCACTCCAGCCTATGTTTATTATCTGACAGGAACTATAAACTCACCTGTGTTTTCTTTATTTCCACCTCCAACACCTGTTATTAAAAGAATTTATTCTTTACTCCCCCCCTCCCCTTTCTCCTTTCATCTTCCAAAGCTTGGCACAGTCCTACTCACTGAACTCCTCATGCCCCACTGGATTCCCCCTCCTCACCCTTCAGATTTATTTTGCTGGAAGCTCAAATTGTATTCTCTAATTTTGACAAGAATTAAATATTTCTAATTGAGGCCAAAAGAGGAGCAAACCAGGATTTTTGCAGGAGCACAATGTATGAGCAGCTGTTGCCTGAGGTCCAAGGCTCCAAATTAATGCTTCTCATACAAACACATGAATTATTTGCTCCCTCCATCTAATTTCCCTCTTTGTTATTCTGCTGAAAGCCACTTTATTAACATAATAGTCACTTCCCAGGTATGTTTACTTAGACTTAACAGCACCTCACCCTCCTTCCTCTCAATCCCTGGCGCTCCCTACACCCTCATCTCTCCAGGACAGCAAACCTTTCCCGGGATATCTCCTGAGGAAAACCCTCAGGTTGTTCCTCCAACTCCTTGCATACCCATTATCTCCTCCACAGCTTTCCTGCTCCCCCCTTATCTCCCGTCCCAAGCAAACCCATTTCCACATCACGTGCCCAATTTGATCCTGTGCCAAAACTGCATTTCGTTACTTTTTTTTTCAAGCAAAAACCCCCATGACGCAGGATTAATTGTCAAATGAGATTTTTACCACAAAAATGCCTCTTTAAGCCACACCCAGACTTCAGCTCACCCCAGGGCAAAGAGACCTTTAGAGTTTAGTGTTGTCCTGGAGCAGCCCCTGCCCCAGCTCCCAGCTTTGGCTCCAGCCCTGCCACGATAAGGAGGTGTTCCCACACTTCGGGATGAAGAACAGATGGAAAAAGTTGTGGCACGAGCCAAGAGGAGGGAAGAACACAAACACCACCACAGGACGTGCACAATTCCAACACATCTCCAACTTCACAGGGGTTTGGTTATCAAACACCAATAAATAGGAACTCTATTCCAGCAGGGACTTATCCACAATGGAATTCTCCCCAGTCCCTTCCAGTTCAAAAGCAGGACACTCACAAACCACCTACACCATCTGAGCAAAACAAGACCCCAGAGATTTAATGTAAATAGGGAAAACTGCTTGAATTTAGCATATATAACATGCTGTAATACACAGTTTATACCTTTCCACTACTCTGCAGTAACAGACCTTTATCTACTACCTATTAACTTGGCCTTTAAGTGCTTGCAGGGATTAAAAAAGGAGACAGCTCCAAAGTTTAAGAATCTACTTTCCAGCTAAAACCTTTCATAGTGTTATAGGGAAACTACAATGTTCCTCCTTACCTGCAGGGTATGAAAAATCAGTGTCCTAGAACAAAAAACTGCATTTATTCTTTTTGAGATGTGTACTGTGTATTAGATCTATTTCTTATTGTTAGGTATATTTATCAGATATATTTTATTAGCTAATATATATTAGATATAAGCATCAGATCTACTTTTTCCCCCTCAGGGAGTTACGTAAGGCTGCAGTTGCAGATGCCCTGTGGAGATAACCCCTGGCACAACAGAACAAAGGCTGTGCTTTGGTGCAGTAGCAGCAGAGGCCAAGTGCACTGGCAGGGAAGGCACGAGTCCTGCACCTGCCCAGGGCTGGTCCCAGCTGGACACCTTTGGGTGAGTGACTGCTGCTTCCCTGGGACAGCTGCTCACACGGGGGCACTGGGAACACAGCCACTATTTCCACTCAGCACCAAAAGCTCTCCTTATGAGGCAACACAAGCCTATTATTACACTATTTTGGAAGCTAATCTTATCTGAGTAATAAGCTCCTTTCCTTAATGATATGCAAAACAGATTTGCAAGGATAGGGCCAAGAAAATGAACCTCAATATCCATCTCATCTCTTTCACACACACTCCCTTCACCTCCTGCACTCTTTTTCCCCCCCACATCAGTGGCTACAATAACAATTAAAAAAATTAATAAATAAGAAGAAAGCAAATGATATTTCAAAACAAGCCCTAATTTCCATTATTACTTTCATTTCACGCACAGGATTTGCATAGGGAAGTTTCCTGCAGGGAACTCATGAGTTGTTACAACAGCAGGAATATTCCTGGAAACCAAGTGTACTAATCCCTGTAAGCACAGCTTTGGGAACTATCCCAGTGCTTGGAATGTGCTGGAGCTCAGCAGTAGATTGTCCTCTGAGCAGCCTCGGCCACGACACCCTGTAACCAGGGGATTCAGACAACAAACCCACACACAGGGCCTGATCTTCCCCTTCCTCGCCCACCCCTGGCCTTACCCCTTATCTTGGCTGTAACTCAATCCCTCAGTTTTTGTTAAGATTTACAACAATTAGTGAGGCTCCTCGGAGTCCTCTGATTCCATCTGCATGCACTACAGGTCAGTTTATGACCAAAGACATAGAATGGGGCCAGACCAGGTAATTGAGAAGTTCTGGCTGAGGGGAGAAGCATTTGCACAACTCGCTACTCAGATTTAGGCTCCAGTGGCAAAAGAAGATTCCCAGAGGGAATAAACTGATCGCAGACTGGAACACACAGACATGACCCGCCCCTGTGCTCACGGTATAGAAACAGAACCACAAGTTTGGGTTGGAGGGACCTCAAAGCCCCCCCAGTGCCCTGGGCAGGGACACCTCCCATAGCCCAGGCTGCTCCAAGCCCCGTCCAGCCTGGCCCGGGACACTCCCAGGGAATAAGAATAAAAACCCGACCTGCTGAGCTAAAGCACCAAGACCCCCTCAGGAAACAGCACAGGGAGAGTTTGCCTGCAGTGCTGCCCCTCACACACCCTTACAAAGTTTCAGCACAACAACTCCGGGTGTTGTGTGCAGTGCTGGCACTGCCAGGAGCTCAGAGACAACCCGCGGATGGATGGATGGATAAATAAATAAATACAGAAAGGCTACGACACTCGGCCTCTGTATTCAGCAAACAGAAGACAGAACACAGTCAAGCGAGGTGACGATCCCCTCTCGGGATGCCACCGCGATACGGGGGGTAAGCTCTTCGCTGGGGGG
>VXBX01009158.1:219856-247639 GCA_013400415.1 Scytalopus superciliaris
GGGAATGGGGAGGGGGACGGGGAATGGGGATGGGAATGAGGATGGGTATGGGTATTGGGATGGGAATGGGGGAATGGGGAATGGGGAATTGGGATGGGGAATGGGGAATGAATGGGGAATGTGGGAATATGGATATGGAGAATGCGGGATGGGGAAATCGGGAATGCGGCGCGTGTCGCTGGTCAGCAATTTGACAAGGAATTCCGCTTTTCCCAGTAGATGGCAGTACCGCAATAAAGGTGCGGGCCCCGGGCAGCGGCTGGAGAGCAGCGAGAGGAACATCCATGGAGAGCCATTCCCGCAAAGCCAGCGGCGAGGGGGCACAGCGTGCCGGGGGTGCCTCCCCCGCACTGCCCGCACACTGCCCGCTTCCCTAGAATTATCCCGGCTCCCGAACTGCGCCGCCTTCGGGACAGGGAAGGCCTGGGCTTCCAGTCAGACGGGGAAAAGGGATCTCGGTTTCACAGCAGGAATAAAACAGGCCCGCAGATGAAGGAAAACTGCCCAGCAAACCCTGGGCATGGTCACGGAAGGGAGGGGTCAGTGAAAGAATGGATCTGGGAGGGCTTCCCCAGCCTTGGTCATGGAATCATTAAGGTTGGCAAAGACCCTCGGGATCATCCAGTGCAGCCGTGACTCCATTCTGAGTGCAGGCGTACATTCTGAGTGCTGCGACGGTCTGTGATTCCAATAAATACATGGGAATTCTCAGGGTTTCCTGCAGGGCAGAGGTTGGGAACATGTGCAGGTGTGGGTAAGAACTGGGGGTACATATAAACCCAGATCTGAAGGAAAATTGTTTGAAAAGAACCAGGAGTAAAGGGATCCCACCTCCATGCTTCATAAAATGGGAGGATTGTGAATAAAAATGGTTGGAAAGTGGTTGGAAAAACTCTCCTGGTCTGGGTGGCAAAGTGTCCCAGAGCTCCAAGGCCAGGGGTTGTTCCCTCCCTTCCCTCCTCCCCTCACATCTCTTTCAACATCCCAGTTTTTAAGGGAAGCACAGAGTCACAGGATCCCAGAATGGCTTGGGTTGGAAGGGACCTCAAAGCCCATCCATTCCAGCCCCTGCCATGGGCAGGGACACCTTCCAGGGATGGGGCAGCCACAGCTTCCCTGGGCAGCCTGTGCCAGGGCCTGCCCACCCTCCCAATGTCCAATTTCTTCCCAATATCCCATCTAACCCAACTCTGCGTCAGTTTGAAGCCATTCCCCTTGTCCTGTCCCTCCAGGCCCTGGTGAACAGTCTCTCCATAGAAAATGTGCCCATTTGTGGGATAACCAGGTGGGATTCCAGGGCACTGCAGTATTTCCATGGCAGCCAGGAGAGGAGATCCTTTGTTCCATTAGACCTCTGGGAATTGTACTGCAGATATGAGCCCACCTGTGAAGGAACAACTGCAAGAATGAGGAGGCCTCATTGATGCCAATCTATTTAAAATGGAAATAGGAACTGCTGATCCCTCCAGAACTGGCAGGGATTGAGCACTGATTGTCTGAGCCCTCTCAGGTTTCCTTCAACCTTGCTCCTGACATTGCTGGGCAGACACAGCACTGCTCAGAGCCCCCCAGAGCTCTCAGTTTTTTCCAAAATAGATGGAAAAAAGACCTATTTTTAATATCCCATGGTGGAGGATAAACAGATGAATGTTGGAAGTTAGGGGCTGCAAAAAATAGAATTAAAAAGTGTGTAATAAAAGGGGTTTTGTCTTAAGGTGAACAATGAAAACTCTTCTGACAATTAAAAGTGACAATTCCTGCCCTGGCTGTGAAACCAGCCCTAATCTGAGCTGGCTACCTGAGTGTTGTGAGAACTTGTGCACTGAACATACTCCTTTTGTACAGGACTAATTGAAACTTGCCATTAATAATATCTGCTTAAGTAGCAAGAGTAATTTTTAGCTTCAGAGACAACGAGCCTGAGGCAGGGGGGACCTTCCAGATAGTTCCATGCCTTGAACAAACAGAGGATGATCTGAACTGTGGGCACAGCTTTTAAACAGTGGACAGAAGTGGCTTGCTAACAACCAGGTAAGCCTGGGCTTGGGTTCCTGTGCAAATGGGCTCTTGGGGGCCCTGGGAAAATCAAGGGGGAGTTTGATCCATTTTGCATTTTTCTCTGTCTGTTTTTCCCACCTTGAGGCCGTGGCCACATTCTGGGCTCAGCTTTGCTGATTTCCCCCATTAACTGAGGCAGATTTGCCCCGTTTCCTGCCTTTGCTCCTGGTGCAGCAGCTCCTCTCTGGCTGTAAGAGAAAGGCCTCCAAAATACCACCCAGGGGCTCTCCAGCTTTGGAGAGGAATCAGCCATTCCCACAGGAATTGCTGTCCCCTGGATGTGCTGCTGCTGGAAGCACCAAAGCAAGTACCAGCTTTGCCCCAGCCATCAGAAACTCGTGGAGCTGAGGCTGGAGCAGGAGTTTTTCTCTCCCTTCCAGTGCCAGTCAGAACTTTCCAGGATTTAAGGGATAGCTGCCAGAAGACTGACCAAGCTCAGCATCTTCAGTGTGTATTTGCTGGTCCCTTGGCCATTTGGAATGGCAAGATGAGGAATTCTCTGGATGAGAATTCCCTCTGCTCCCTGTGCTTCCACAGGTTTGCCAGTCAGTAGTTACTGCACACAAGGGCACAGAACCCACGGAGACAGAGACTCTTTCTGGATCAAATCCTGGAATCGGTGACCAGCTCCCCCCAGGGCCAACTCTTGACTGGGTTTGGGTTCTATTGTTTGTTAGGAATATTTATATGCCTCAGTTGTCACTCAGCTAAACAAAAACATGAAAATGAGACAGAGGGAAATGTCACAAAACCAGGGCTGATTAAAAGAAATGCTGGGTCACCTGATGGAAAATGAACCTCGGGAATTCATTGCTCTGAGATGGAATTAAAGCCAAAAATTCAGAAGGTCTCCAAAGGATTATTGCTTGGACAGGTGATTGAACAGTAACATCCCAATTAAAAAGAAACAAAAGCTTACCCTGGATGTCTCAGAAATGAGCTGGGATCACAATGATGTGACAGGGCTGTTGGGGACATTCCTTACAGAACATCCAGCCTGGATAACCCGCAAATAAGACACTGGGCACCACAGAGACATCCCAGGTAATCCAAGCTGGCAATTCCCCCACTTAGATTGGTATTTATAGACAGATCGGTGGTTTACATTGCATTTTGCCCCCAGTTCCTTCAGCTGCCTCAAAGAAACACACACAAAAAAATCTCATTTTCCTACTTTGCCATCACGTTACGGACATGGAAGAGACTCCGAGCATGATGCCAACAGGAGGATCCCTCCTGCAGCCAGGGGGGTGTTTGCTGCCCTGCCAAGAGCATCATTCTTTGCCCATCCCTTATGGGTGATGCCCAGGCCGGTGTGGGATGGGGAGGTTGCCCTGCAGGGAGCTATAAATGGAAGGTGACAGCTCTATAAATACCCCGGGCTGCAAAACGTGGCTCTTACCCTTCTTTGGAGCTGCAAGTTGAGGGTGAGGAGATCCCTCTGGCCAGGGGTCCCTCCTGTGCTCTCTGCCAGACCTCTGCCAGCAGCTGCAAAGATGCAGTTCCTACGGAGGGTCCCCAACTCTGCCCAAACAGTGTCACAAAGTGCTGGCTGAGAAATGGGAAAACTGGGAAGAACAGTGAAAGAAACTGAGTTATTTTCCTCTTGTTCTTCCATGGTTTGCATCTCACATAAAAGATGGTTCAACTTCCTAGTCAAGGCTGACAAGAACCTCCAAAGAGGTGTTTTATATTTCATCAGAGGCAGAACAAAACCACCTCTGGTCAACAGCGCCAGGTTTGCTCAGACGGCTCTGTTTCCCTCGTTAGGGTAATTAATTAACCAACTCTTAAACCATCCACGTCAGACCTGGCACCTTCAGAGGACACTGAGAGGATGGCTCAGGATTCACACTGGAAAAATCTCCTGATAACGAGCTAAGGAATATTAACAGTATCATTTCTTTCTTTTCTCTTGGTTTCTTCTCCGTGTGTGCAAACCAGATGATTATTTTTAAATTTACGCTTAAATTTCCACCTGCATTTATTTTGAGAACAAGAGAACTTTATAATTTAGGCCTAATTAATAATGGTTTTAAAATCCAGCCCCAGAAAGGGCCCTGGCTCTCACTCTCCCAGCCCAGTTCCTGGCTGGCAGGTTGCCCATTTAAACACATATCCAGGAATGCAGTTTTCACCTCCAGGTGTTAAACATCCCTGCTGCTTAAAAATAATCCTTGCAGAGGAATTAGACTTGATGACTGTCCAGATAGAAAGGCAGAAACATTCCTGCATTTTTCAGCAGTTGCACCAAATGTTTTCCACAGATTTCAGTATATTTTATATAAATAAACTGATCACAATCAGGGTTTGGTTTTTTTTTTTCAGCATCCCTATAATTGACTTTTGCTCTGGAAGGAACACAAAACACAATCCAGAGGGAAATGGCTCTGGAAAAAAGTCTCTCAGCATGAAGAGTTGAGAGGAACAGAAGGGTTAGGAGGAAATGTTTGGGGCAGGAACCTGAACAGGGATCTTTGGAATGGAGAGAGAACAAGAGAATTATAAATACCAACAAAACGTCAACATGGCAAAATGACCTTTTGTTCCACATGAATGTGTTCAGCAAAGCTCTGAAGTCTGAATCAGATTTAAATAGTCATATCACCAAAATGAATAAGAATTAAGAAGGTAAATTAATTCCTAAGGGAAATCACTGTAGATCTCATTAGCTCAGGAACAAGATACCTTAAAACTTTTAATTAAAGATAATATTTACTGCAAAAGAATAAGAGTTGGCAGGTTTCAGCAGAAACCATAATCTCATTTATGCAAAGTTTTCTTCTATTAAGGCAGACATCATTAATCTCATTGGAGATGCCCTCCAGACTGACAGTGCTGGAGAGGTGATTTCTTCCAGGAGCCTTTTTATCTCCACAAAGGAGCAGTAACTGGAGCAGACACACCACGAGAAGGGCCCAGCAATTAGAGGGGTCTCTGTGCAAACACAGCCCTGACGTGTCCCTGGGACCGGCTCCTGTAATGAGCTCCTTCCAGGGGCTGCAGCAGGGCCAGGAACACCCACTGCAGTCACACTGCTCAGCTCTTGCACAGGGAGCAGTGCTGGGAAAGAATTCCCGTCTTGTGGAACTGGCAATGAATTAAACAGCAAAGTGCAGGTGCTGGGAAGTGCTCGGAGCAGCTGCTGGGCAGTCCCACCTTCCTGTTTCAGTGCTAGGAAAGGTCTCTCTTTACAAGGCTCAGGTTATGGAATCACAGCATCGTTTGGGTTGGAAGGACCTCAAAGCCCATCCAGTGCCACCCCCTGCCATGGGCAGGGACACCTCCCACCAGCCCAGGTTGCTCCAAGCCCCATCCAGCCTGGCCTGGGACACTCCCAGGGCTGGGGCAGCCACAGCCTCTCTGGGCACCCTGTGCCAGGGCCTGCCCACCCTCCCAGCCAGGAATTCCTTCCCAATATCCCATCTCACCCAGCCCTCTGGCAGTGGGAAGCCATTCCCTGTGTGCTGTCCCTCCATGCCTTGTCCCCAGTCCCTCCCCAGCTCTCCCGGAGCCCCTTTAGGCACTGGGAGGGGCTCTCAGGTGTCCCTGGATCCTTCCCTTCTCCAGGGGAGCCGCCCCAGCTCTCCCAGCCTGGCTCCAGAGCAGAGGGGCTCCAGCCTTGGAGCATCTCCATGGCCTCCTCTGGATTTATCGCACAGCCCTGTGTTGTGGCTGGGCAGTGGGAGCTGGGCTGAAGTGGAGCCCAGCTCTGCTGAGCACCCTCCTCCCCTGCAGGGCTGAGCTCCAGCTCTGCTTCCTCCCAGGGACAGGAGACACTCGCTGTCCCCTCTCAGCCTGGAGTGGCAATTCCAGAGTGACTCAGTGGAACTCGGGCTCCCTGTGTCACAGAACCCAGCCCAGCCCTGCTGCTCTTCTTTCCAAAGGAGGAGAGAACAGCCAGGAAAACACAAACCAGGCCGAGCTGCCCTAAGTCTGCCTTCCCAACGGGGCCCATTCCAAGAGCTGCTGAGGGTATTTTTAGTGCTGTTATCACCGTTTGGAGCTGACGAGTCACTGCAGCCCCCTCGGAGCCGGGGCCAGGCACAGGCTCGAGCCCAGCTCCACTCACACAGGCTTCTGGAGTTCAAGGAGCTCCACTAAAAATAACTTCCTTCTTGTGAGCTGACAAATGGAAAACTGTGATCATGAGAGGGCCGGTTTTGGGTTACTCGTGGACTTGGGATCATCCAGTCCCGCTCCCGTCAGAGTGACTGAAGCAGAAGGAGCAACACTTGATCTCCTGGCTGGGAGTGTTTCCTTAGATACCATTATTTTAGCAGTTGTAAAAATAATAATAATAATAATAACAACAACAACAACAACAACAATAATGATTTAAAACTCAGCACCTGTCCTTTTCAGGCAATTGTCTATTAAAAATGGTTGTGGAGGTGCTGGATGAGCCAAGGAAGCAGGACGGGCCAGTGCCCACTTTCCCAGAGTGTTCCCACCCCCAGCCCAGGCTGATGCTAATCCAGGGTGGCTGCTCCCAGGCCCAGGGAAATGGGTTTCCTGATGGAATTCCTGGGGGGAGAGGTCTTTGCTGCCTGCCAGGAGTCGGAAGGGCTCCAGTCCCAGCATTATCTTCCCATTCCCTGAGCCACAGTTAAGGCACTTTGGCATTACCAGGCATTGTGTGTCTCAGAGCCACCCCAGAGTCGTGGATGCCAAAACCATGTCACTGCTCTGAGCAGGCAGCAAAACATGGCTCACAGCCCGTGTTTCACTTGGAAAACTAACAAACAGCTGTTTCTCTCCCTTTTTAAACCAGGAAGCCATTCCCTTTCACCAGGAGCACAGAGAAAAGCAGAAAATACAAGATAAAAACCCAACTTTCTGTAGGGAAGAGTCCTAAATGTGAGAATATCTTGGGCTCACACAACCCTTGGGCCACTGCCAGGAGCAAATCACAGAGGGAGCCACAGGAAGAGGAAAACTCACCTGGAAGACCCACCTGGAATTGCTCTTCAACCTGAAACCCTCTTCAATCCAAGGCAATAACCAAGTTATTTATTCCATGAGAACTGCAGAGTCCTCAGGAACTCATTACTGTGATCACTGAGCCAAGACTGCAACTATGAAAACCAACCTTCTCTTGAGTTGCTCCGTGTTCCCACTGATGGTTGGGATATCCCAGTACCTGTTTCTGTTCAGTGGGGATTATCTAAATGCTATTTCCACTTTTTTTCCAGCTCTTTATCCCAATTCTCCTCCAGCATGGACTTGCTGGGCAAATTTAGATGTTGACTGATAAGCAGGAAATAGTATTTACTACTATTAAATTAATATCTATAAATTATAATATATAAAACATATAAAATATTAGAAATATATAAAATATTATATAATACATATAAAATAAAATATTGCTACTTATTTACTGACTGGTCTGTATTTTCTAATAGTCCACAGGGCTGCAAATAAAAGGAATCATTTTACATCCAATAAAACCACCAAAATTATCCAACATAATGTGTGACAAAGAGGAATTTACACCTGTACCTTCCATGGAGACCAAACAGTTTTTATTTACTATGAAGGAGACATAAAAGTGATTAGAAAACAGAACAGTCACCAATATTTACCATGTGAAAATGCTGAAAGGAAACAAGGGAAACAACTTTTCTCCCACAT
This sequence comes from Scytalopus superciliaris, assembly GCA_013400415.1. NCBI lineage: Eukaryota > Metazoa > Chordata > Aves > Passeriformes > Rhinocryptidae > Scytalopus > Scytalopus superciliaris. The sequence goes on from VXBX01009158.1 coordinate 227,552, forward strand.
TTTCCTGTAAAAGCCTTGGAACATTTTAATGCAGGATAAAGTAAAACCAACACTTCGAAAAGAAAATGAAAATGTGTTAAAATGCAAACTGAATCAATTTTCCTTTTACATCAGGGATCTAAAATAAAACACAGGACAACCAAAGTACATTTCCAGACTCATCCTCCATTTTTTATCACCACAGGGCTGAGAACCAGGAAAAATAATCCCAAGAAAAAGCCTCACTCCCACGGGAAGGCTGAGGTCCATCAGTGGGGGGGCTCAGTTCACTCCTCCTGATGGAACAGTTTTCCCACAGCTTTGCTGAAGAAACAATTCATTATTTTTATTGTGTTTGCTTATCTCCTGTTTTTAGCTGGGTGATGGACAGATCTTTCTGGAAGTTTATGAAGGTTAAACTCCCATAGGATTGATTTTCCATTGTTTGAAAGTCACACCTGGATAAAGGAGAGTTCCTGGCCTGGGAACAGCCCCTCTGCACAGACACAGCTGTGTCTGAGAGGGCAGGAACTACAGAAACCATGGCATTTATGGCATTTCCCAGTTGGAGCTACAGCAGTGGGCAGGTGCTCAGGGACAAGGAGGACATTCCTTCCCTCCCAAAGGGAGGAACCAGGAGCAGGAGGATGAACATCCATGGAGAAGATTCCCCCAGCCAGCAGCCTGATCCAGGATCCAAGAGGAGGAAGGAAGGAAGGAAGGAAGGAGGGCCACCAGTGATCCCACCTGCCCTGGATCCTCCATCCTGCCCTGGATCCTCCTCCAGCTGCCAGAGATGGAGTGGCCTGGGATGGTCCTGCTTGTCCCCCACTGTCCCAGGCTGGTAAATCCGAGCCCTGAGTCCCATCTTGCCATTTATGTCCCCACTGCTCCTGGTTTTATATATATATATTTTATTGGGAGGCATAAAATTCCATCTCCTCGGGCTGTGAGGTGTTTTGCAGCCTGGGGAATTCCATATAAAAAAGGGAATGACCCTGGTGTGCTGTCACACCTCCAGGAGTTCAGGAGAGAACCAGCACAGAACACCCCTGTTTATTCAGATGAAATACTTACTGTCTGCACAGCACGCTGTGAGTGTTACAATCCCTCAGAAGAGGCAAACAGCCCAATTTACTGGAGGAGTTCTTGGCATTGGTGCAGAACTGGCTCGGGAAGGGCCCGGGAGCTGCTCAGGCCACGGGGCTGCCCATGAGCCTCTCCTGCCGCAGGGCCACCAGCCTCTGGAACCACTTCTCCTCAGCTTCTGCCTTCTCAACGAACAGCTGGGGACAGGGCAGAGGAGGGAAAGTTGGCACAGCTCAGGAGCTTCCACATGTTAAAACCTGCTGAAATACCTGGTGGCTGTTTCAGGGCCCAAAGGAGAAGCTCAGCCGAGGATGGGGGTGAAATACAGAGGTGAGACCAAAACCCGAGTGGGACTTCTCATAGAATCATGGAATGGGTTGGCTTGGAAGGGACAGTATGGACCATAGGAACTGGAAAGCAAAGACTCCAGTTTCCAGTTTCAGAAGGGACATTAAAGACCATAAGAACTGGAAAACAAAGACTCCAATTCCAGTCTCCTGAAACAGCAAGTTCCTCCCTGTCTGTGTCTCTGTTAATTATGCTCATTATACAGAACTCACAGTCATTTATTTACTGCAGGTCATTTTTAACTTGCTAATTCTTAAAAAAGCTCTATGTGAGACCTTTTATTTCCGACACCTGTGCTCAGAAAGGAACTTGCATAAGTTCAGGCACATGATTTAGCATTATCTGCAGTTTGTCCTGCATTTAAAGCTTTATTGGGTGACAAACTGGGCAAGTTCCGAGTCCTCCATCAGGTTTCCAACTGCACAAACCAAAAGCAAATTACCCTGAATTTTAATAACCAGGCTCTTGAATTCCCCTGTGTTACAACAGTTATATTTTGTTAGGAAATTCATTTGTAGCTCTGCACTCACATCCCTGGGGAATTGATTTTGCAGTGACTCTGCTGGCTGAGGGAAGGAGTGGGATCCTCCTTGTCCCAGTGTCTTGGGAGCAGGGATTATTGGATGGCTGCTGGGACACGTGACCCTGCTCTCCTGCAGCTACAGCTAACTGTGGGGGAACCATCAGCACACTTACATTGGGATGTGCTAAGGAGTTGTCATCCTGGTATTTGATGGCAGTGGGAATGCTGGCAGCTGGAGGCTCTTTCTCAGGAGCAGCAGCCTCAGCAGGTCCTGCTGCGACACTTACGGGTTCGTGTTGGAGCTCAGGAGGTTCTGTGGCCTGAAAAGCAACAAACACACAAAGTTAGAGTATTTGAATCTCCAATTCCCAAACATGGCAGGATGTGAGCTGAGCATCCAGTTGTTTTCCCATGTGCTGGATGGAACACACAGGACATGGACAAAGGCCCAGGATAAGCACACGAAGTGCAAGCAAAGGTTGCCAAGGCCAGGGGAGAGCCTGAGGAACAGGAACGCTCCATTTGGGATCACTTTCTCAAGAAGTTGCTTCAACTTCTCAGAGGCTTCTGGAAGAGTAAGAACATGAACATTCCTGGGCAAACAAACAGGGATAATTCCAAACACCTTGGTGCCAGGTGGGAAAAACTGAACATAGCCTTGGCTTTCACACTTCCAAGGACAACAGCATCCAAGCTCCCTAGAAGATCTGGTGGCCAAAATCCGGGTAAAATTGTGAAACTTGGGAAAGCTGTTGGAAAACCCAGCTGGATCTTTTCAGGGAGGAAAAGGGGCCTTAAAGTCTGCCTTCAGTTAAGCAGAATGAAATTATCTGAACTTTGTTCAGTGAACAGTGTAACTGTCTGATTACTTGGGGATTTTAATTCTGCTTTTCCTCAGAAAGCTCTTCACACCAGCTGATTCCATGGAACTCTTGCACACTGACATGTGTTCCCTGACCCCACCCAAGGCATCGGGGACACTGCTGCTCCTTCACCAGTGGGAACTGCCTTAGAGGGGCAGCTCCCCCCTGGCTCTGAGGGGACAGGGCAGGGCCAGGGACACTGGAATATGAAAAGGTACCTTTTTGACCTCTTTGCTCGACCTGAAGGTCTGGGGGACGAAGGCGTCGCTTTCGATGGCTTCGATCTCTTTGACTCTCTTCACTTGGTCCACGAGGGTGGCTTGGTCTGCAAGGGCAGGGGGGTGTCAGTGCAATCCTGGGGATGTTTGGGAGATACCAGGAAAAACCCCCCGTGGGATGCAGCACAAAATACTCTGTTAGAGGGAAAACTCGCGAGTGGAAATAACACCAGTGGGTTGGCCATTGCTGTGACCTGTGAGATCCTTCCAGGTGCTGGCAGGACTTTGCCAGAGACGTCCTGGTGGGATAATTGGAGAAGGGAAGGCTCCAGGGACACCTGAGAGCCCCTCCCAGTGCCTGAAGGGGCTCGAGGAGAGCTGGAGAGGGACTGGGGCCAAGGCATGGAGGGACAGGACACAGGGAATGGCTTCCCACTGCCAGAGGGCAGGGACAGATGGGATATTGGGAAGGAATCCTCCCCTGGGAGGGTGGGCAGGCCCTGGCACAGGGTGCCCAGAGAGGCTGTGGCTGCCCCAGCCCTGGGAGGGTCCCAGGCCAGGTTGGACAGGGCTTGGAGCACCCTGGGCTGGTGGGAGGTGTCCCTGCCCATGGCAGGGGTGGCACTGGGTGGGCTTTGAGGTCCCTTCCCACTCAAACCATTCCATGATTCTGAGATGCCAGGAGCTGCACTGCAGCAAAGCCCAGAAGTACAACTTTAATCCTGATATTTTTTTTTAATTTAGAAGGAAAAAAATCCATGGTTTATAATCAAGCTTGTGTTTAAAAGTTCTGCTGCTTTGCTGCTGAAGTCCTCTCCTTTGAAACACATTCCTAAGGATTATTTGGCATAAATCAAAGATACCAATGCCCCGCTGGGGAGAGGGAATCATAATCCATGGAATTCCTGAATACACCTGGTCTGAGGGTAAATAAAGGGACCCTGATTAAAGCCAGGGATCAGAAAGGCAGGGAAAGATTTCAAATCAGCTGCTCAGCTCTGATTTCACAAAATCCCAGCCAGCTCCAGGATCTCATGTGGATCCCACGGAAACCGATGGGAACGACAAATTAGGGGGCAAAAATCCCTGAATGCTCCCAATGACATGAAGGACATCAAGGGGGCAAGTGGAGTGAGGAAGCAGAGCCCATTAGAGCAGGACCTGTTTGGCAAACACATTACTGGGAGACAAACCACCTTCCAGATGTTGTTTGCCAGCTGTCAGGAGGAGGGATATGTATTCCATAGGAAAATCAAAAATAATGGAGTCAGAAAGCTAAGAGGCCTCAGACAAAAAAAAATCAATACTAACTCACTGCACAGAGTCTTTTCACCCTGTTAAGAGGGGAAAAGGAATTAAATCTTGGATTAGGGCTTGTTGGGGCTATTTTTTATACCAAGGTGAACATTTCCATCCCTGTCACCAGCTCCTTCCCAGAGCTCCGGGGCTGGGGGGCCCTTCCCAGTTCTCCCAGTCACAGCCTGAACTGGCAACTCCATCCTTCAGAGAGAATTCAGTATTTAGCACTTCTATATTTCTATCTATTTACATTTTCCTATATATAGAAATAAACACATTTTCTAGAGCTGCAGATAATTCTTTAGATGCCACCCAAAAATATCACTCACACAACTGGAAACAGCAGAGAATGAGATGAAAGAAAAACAATCAGAGAATTCTACGATTCTCTAAATCACGTGAAAGAAAAAGTAACTTCCCTGTAAGCTCTGCCTAAAATATTCCCGTTTTTTCCTGATTTTTGAAGACAAAATTCAGCCCACTGAGAGTTTCAAAAGCACTGAAACACAAGCATTAAATGACCAACAATATCTTGTGAATGAGCCATTAAATACAAATGTATTTTAAATATTTCTTGGGAAATCTTTAGGTGTAAATCATTATGGATTCATTGCTCATCCTCAATCCTGACCATGAACATGAACCTAAGGAGTTTTCTTTCAAGCAGGTTTTTCAGTCCAGAATCAAAGCAACAACTTAATAAACCTCAAATGTCTCTCAGAATCTGTTTCTTCCTGTTTCACTAATTAGATTTACAGGGGTTAATTTAACAGAGCAAATTAAAATATAACCCATTTTAGGAGAAATGCTTTGAAAGACAGAAAAGAAGTTGCTATTTTTTGTCCTGCTCTTTTGTTTATGGGTTTGAGGGGAACACAAACAGATCCCAGAATAACAAGCAACTAAAGCAGGAGCTCTTTTCCCTTTGGTCCCACGTTCTTTGGGATTATTGGAAGGGTATCTCTGTGCCTCCCAGGAGTGTCTGTTTGCCCCCAGAACTGTTCTCACACACTGTCCATGGATCCCACCTTTACTGGAGCTGCACAAACTGGCCCATCCAAAGGGGGATGAAGGCAAAGAGCTCCCTGGCTGTGGGAGGTACTGCATTCCGCAGGGCACTGCATGGGTATTTGGATTAAACCCAAGGGAAGCACTGGGGCCAGGAGGGAAAATCCAAGGGTTATGTCATCCCTGCAGCTCTGGTTTTCAGGGATTTCCCTCCCCTCCAATCTTTTCTGTGAGCAGGAGACAACCAGTGACAGCTCAGGGGGGCTGTCCCGAGCTGGAGCCCCCTTTCGCAGTCGCTGTCCCAGTGTCCAAGGGGACTGGAGATGCCCCCTGGCTGGATCCTCAGAGCCAGCCCAGGGCTGAGAGCTCCGGCAGAGCGGGAGCCAAGCCCGGAGTGGGGCAGCCCCGGGCACAGCATGCCCCGCATCCCAAATCCCTGCTCCTGCCCGCAGGGTGTGTGTGCCCCGGGACGCTCCCGGGATGCTCCCGGGATCCCATCCAGCCCAGCCCGTGTCCCAGCCCGTGTCCCAGCCCGGGCTGCCGCTGGAGGGAGGCACCTCCACGCTCAACCCCGGAGCGCGGCTGAGGATTCCGGGGATGCTCCCGGCTCCGCATCCCTGTCCGGAGCCCATCCTGCTGCCTCCGGATCAGCTCCAAACCCACCCCCTCCTTCTCTCCGTCCTGCTGCTGCTTCCCCATCCCCATCCCCATTCCCATCCCGACACGCGGCCACATCATTTCCCGGCTGCCGGGACTTCCAGGGAAGAAACTTTTCCCAGCCGAAGTCACAGGAACAATAAACGCGCTCCCAAATAATCCACCGTGGGCAGGGAGAGCTTTGCCTGGTCCTCTGTGCTCTCCCAAGTGAAAGGTAAGTGCTCTAAAAAGACAATTGTACCAGGTTACAGTAGCAGGCTGTGAGGACTCAGCACTTACTGCAGGGAGGACACGGGATGTGCAATTAAGCTGGAAAAATGCAAATTAGCAGAGAAAACTTTGTCCAGGCTTGGTTTAAAATCCTGTCAAAGCCAGGTTATCATTAAAATGTATTAAAACAGCATTTTGTGAGTACTTTGCACTGACTGGAGAGGTCCTACACAGAGTAGTAGAATACTATAGATCTACTATTTTAATACATTATAGTAATTATAACAATTTTAATAATAATTATTATGATACCATTTTAACAATAATCATTTTGACAGGATTTTAAAACAATTCACTAATGGCTTTTCCTTTAAAAAAAAAAAAATACTGGAAGCACCGGGTATAAAATCCAGCAGAAAACAAGATGGGCAAGTTTATCAACTGGGCTCTGACTTTGTGTTTAATCCCCGCAGTTTGGAAGGTTTAAGCCAAGCGCGGGGGGTTTCGGGGCAGCCCCGAGTGCCGGTCCCCGCTCGCTGCCGCTCCCACGCCCGGGGATGGTTCCCAACAGCCCGGGAAGGGCCGCTGGGACAGTGCGGGATGTTCTGCAGCCCCGGGCCGGGTGGGATGTGGCCCCGGCACGGCTGTGCCCGGCCCGACACCGGAGCTCCCGGCCCCGCGTCTCTCCGCGACACAAAAGCAGGCGCTGTAATTCGATGCTCAATTTACCCTTGTCTCGCAGGAGATTTTTGCCCGCTAATTGATAGAAATTAAGCCATTAATCAAGGCCCCAGCCATCACTCAAGCCGGGGAAGATGAATCCCAACTTTCATCATAACCACCTTCCCCATTTTAGTGTTCATTAGCATTAATTTTTAATGCAATTATGCTCTTCTTTTACGCTGAGCTCATAAATTACGGCTCTTTTGTTGCTCGCTGGCCTTGTAAAATCCAAGGTAATGCTTTGTGCTCTGATCTTAAAGGCAATTACTGGCTGCTTCCATCTTTCCCATCTCCCTATCCCAAATAACCTCTGGTTTGTAGGTACAAACTCACACGGCCGTGGCTGATGGAACAATTTGTCTCCGTTAAACCCACACCCGGATCTGGTTTACACAGGCAGGGAAAGAATTCCCGCTGCATCCAGGGATCCCAGGGCAGGGAAACGACGGGAAACCGGGATTGCACACTGGATACAGGGGGGAAACAGGCGGATTGTGTGGAAATGGGCTGTCTGGATGAGCACACTGCAGGACAGCAGGGCTGCAGCTTGGAGGCTCTCCAGCTTTTCCATGGATCGCTCTGTGTTTCCCCTTCAGAAGTGCTGCTGGCACGTGCCCAGCGCTCCCTTCTTTCCCTGCTGCCTCTTACGGTGTGTGCTGAACCCACAGAGCCCTTCCAAGGGATCCCACGCTGGCACACGGGGTCAGCAACCTCCAGCCTTTTATTCCCAATCCATAGATTGATCCTCAGTAGCACCTCAGGGCCCAGGCACAGCAGCTGCCCCCACCTCTGGCTGCCCTCAAACACCCAGAGTGGCTCCAGGGAAAAGGAGATGGGTGTGAGGAAAGTGCTGGGGGGTTTCAGTACTTTCCTGCTTTTTTCCTGGGCTGGGCCTTTAGGTGGGATATGAAAGAACACCAGTCACACCAGCTGAACACCTGCCTGGCACCAGCAAAACACGATACAGCCTTAAACTCCCACTGATCCAGGCCTTAGCCACCATAAATAAGGTAATTCCCAGTTAAGTCTCCTGCTCATCCCATAGGTTCACTCTGGGTCCTTGGAGAGATTCCCCCCTATAACTACACCTGTGATGTTGCCATGGCCACTCACACCCATAAAGCCCATTTTTTATCAGGAAATAAACGATTCCACCCCAGCAATTGTGGTTTAAGCAAATGGCTCTGGATTTCTATCGAACCCCACCAAAGGCACAGCCCCCCCAGCTTTCCAGGCTTCTTAATCCATGCCTTTTAGTGGAGAACATGGACAGGGGCTCCACACCAAGGGGATCCAGCCAGGTTCTTCCCAAGGTGGGTGTCCAGGAAGGCATGAGCCAGGCCTGGAGCTGGCACAGACCCTGCCAGGAGCAGCCTGGGCAGGGAAATAATCCACATAATCCATGTAATCCAGTCAGACCTTGCACACATAGCTCTCTGTACCTGGTCTCTCCCTCCGAGGCAGGGGATGCAGAGGGGCAGGGGGGAGATTCTCCAAGGGCTGAAGCCAGGCTGGGAGAGCTGGGAATTTCCACCTGGAGAACAGAAGGATCCAGGGAGACCTGAGAGCCCCTTCCAGTGCCTAAAGGGGCTCCAGGAGAGCTGGGGAGGGACTGGGGACAAGGGATGGAGGGACAGCACACAGGGAATGGCTTCCCACTGCCAGAGGGCAGGGATAGATGGGATATTGGGAAGGAATTCTCCCCTGGGAGGGTGGGCAGGCCCTGGCACAGGGTGCCCAGAGAAGCTGTGGCTGCCCCAGCCCTGGGAGTGTCCAAGGCCAGGCTGGACGGGGCTTGGAGCAACCTGGGCTGGTGGGGGGGGGCCCTGCCCATGCCAGGGGGTGGCACTGGGTGGGCTTTGAGGTCCTTCCAACCCAAACCATTCCAGGATTCCATGATTTTTTTTCCCTTCATGACCAAACTGGACTCCTCCTTTCCATTTCCTCTGGACAAATCCAACCCAGTCCCCTCAGCTGTTGCCCACAACCAGTATCTCCTAAATCTCTGCCCACCTCCTCATGCTCCACCTTTGCTGCTTTTTAAGAGGCTCAGGAGAGAATTGAAAATCAGAACTTTTCACTTTCCAAGAATGACTCTTATCCTTTCACTGCCCACTGGTTCCACACATCCCTGCTATTTCCCCACACATGCCTGTTAGTTTTCCCTTCAGAAACAGCTTTCCAATACAGAGCTATAAATTGTTGTTTGAAATGACTGAGGTCAGATAACTAATTACCTGATGGCTTTACAATCCCATTACCCGACCTATCCTTTAGCACAAATAAATGCCATGAGACGACAGTAAAACACACAACACTAATGAAGTACAGAAGCCATTTTTGTTTCCCATCTGTCTTAAATTTTGCAGACAATTTCAAGACTTTTAATTTGTAAAAAAATCATAAATTTCCCGGTTAGAGTGACCATAAATTTATCTGTGACACTTGTAGAATAGCAAACCTTTAGAATAGTAAACCTGTTGTAATTCCTAAACTAAAATGACTCAAATAGCAGCTTCCAAAGGATTTTTGTATTTATCAAAGAGTCATGGAATGGTTTGGGTTGGAAGGGACCTCAAAGCCCACCCAGTCCCACCCCTGCCATGGGCAGGGACACCTCCCACCAGCCCAGGGTGCTCCAAGCCCCGTCCAACCTGGCCTGGGACACTCCCAGGGCTGGGGCAGCCACAGCTTCTCTGGGCACCCTGTGCCAGGGTCTGCCCACCCTCCCAGCCAGCAATTCCTTCCCTATATCCCATCTCACCCAGCCCTCTGGCAGTGGGAAGCCATTCCCTGTGTCCTGTCCCTCCATCCCTTGTCCCCAGTCCCTCCCCAGCTCTCCTGGAGCCCCTTTAGGCACTGGGAGGGGCTCTCAGGTGTCCCTGGAGCCTTCCCTTCTCCAGGGGAGCCCCCCCAGCTCTCCCAGCCTGGCTCCAGAGCAGAGGGGCTCCAGCCCTTGGATCATGTCCCAGACATGGGGATTGGGAGGCTCTCCAGGGCAAGCAGGGAAGGACAAGAGGAAAGTATGGAATGCAAAGGGACAGGAGATGATGAGCAGGGCAAAGCAGGTTAAAATGTAAGGAACACATTTAAAAGTGTTTATTAATTACAGCAGCTTTAGTAAAAAGCCTGGAATTGACTCCTCCAAGAGCCATTATCTATGGGGGGCTACTGATCCCCCTCCTGATTGATTCTCTTTCCCTGACTCTGCCCAGGAGGAACACAGACACAGGGGGTGGCCATAAAGATGCCCCATTCCCTCCTGCCACGTCATCCTCCCCAGTGTTTACTAGCATTATTTGGATGCTCTTCCTAACATGCCACACTCGGCCACTGCACCAAAACTTCCTATTTTTCTCTCACCCTTGATTTGGTTCTGCCTATTTTGAATTCTAAGCCGCCAGTGCAGAGATTAAACAGAGATAAAAGGGGATCCCAGGGTGTGCCAGATGCTGGGCCAGCCTCCTGAGACCTGCAGCTCAACACCAGGTGTCTGTGGCACGATAATGAAGCGGCGGCGGCACACGAGGGACACCAGGGTGGGGCTCAAACTGCCACCGTGGAGGCAAAGCCAGGACACAGCTGAAATTACAGCTTGGGTAACACAGAAAAAACAATTCACAGATTTATCCTGAATATATCCCTGGCATTAAACAATTTGGGGACTTAACAGGCTGAGTTCAGGTCTTTGCCACCACAATGAACTCCAATAAAATTTACTGAGATAAATGATGACCTAAGGCAGGAACTAATGAACTTAAGGGCATCCCAATATATTTCTGTGTTGTTGAGTAAAGCACTTTAACTTATTAGAGCTGCCTGACCTCATCCCATCAAATCTCCTCGTGGCAGAGTCAACCTGTGGTTTTAATATCAATTACACCAAGGGAAAAGTCTTTTAACTCTCACTAAAGGAAGTGGGAAGTGGAATAGGTACTTTGGGGTCGTCCTGTGCAGGGCCAGGAGTTGGATCTGACGATCCCTGTGGGTCCCTTCCAAGTCAGGATGGTCTGGGGAGCCATGGATAAAGTGCTGGTTTGATTCTCCACGTGAGAATTCTTGGCCAAGAGGTTAAAGATGAGCATAAACAAAGAGCTTATCATCTGGGAATGTTCAGAATTTATAATCGGGGGACTTTCTAAAGGTTGAGTTCTCCTGGTTTGCTTGTATGTTCTAACTTTGCTTCTGTGATCCCCCATCACTCAACATCACAGAATCATGGAATGGGTTGGAAGGACCTCAAAGCCCACCCAGTGCCACCCCCTGCCATGGGCAGGGACACCTCCCACCAGCCCAGGGTGCTCCAAGCCCCGTCCAACCTGGCCTGGGACACTCCCAGGGCTGGGGCAGCCACAGCTTCTCTGGGCACCCTGTGCCAGGGCCTGCCCACCCTCCCAGGGAAGGATTCCTTCCCTATATCCCATCTCACCCAGCCCTCTGGCAGTGGGAAGCCATTCCCCTTGTCGTGGCACACTTAATTAAACCTTCAGCACTTTATTTCCTGCCCCATCCCTCCTGGCAGTTTGGATTCAGTGACAGAGGACAGCTGAGAAAGGGTTGGGATTCTTCCCAAAATTATCAAAAGGACTCCTTAGGTACCTGCAAGTTAGCTTTCTTTTTAAAATATTTTAAATAAATTTACAAATCAGATATTAAACAATAGGAGATAAGACTCTCTAAAACCACCTACTGTGTGCTCATTTATGATAATTTAATAAAATCCATAAAATATATTATTTTAAAAGTCCACTCAAGCTACAGCAACATGTTATGCCACTTGTGGAAAGCACAGTTTTCCTGCTCTGCTTTAAACCCTGTTAAGCCACATGTTCCAATGTGGCATTCCCTGCAAGAACACAAACCCTTCTTATGCCCCAGCCCTGGGAGTGTCCCAGGCCAGGCTGGACGGGGCTTGGAGCAGCCTGGGCTGGTGGGAGGTGTCCCTGCCCGTGGCAGGGGGTGGCACTGGATGGTCCTTCCAGCCCAGTCTGGAATTCTGTGATTCTTCAGCCCTGAAGAGTTTAAGTTTGCTAAAGAAAAGCCCCCCCAGGAGCATGTGGAGCTCAGTAAAAGCTGGGATCACCACCAGGCTGGGTGTATTCCCTGGGTAAGGCGCCTCCCAGCCCTGCCATCCCCTCCTCCCCTCCCCGCGGGGTTCCCTTTCCAAGCCTATTCCACAGGATATTTTCTAAGCATGTGCCACACGACTTGTTCCTATAAATGGAACAAATTAAACTGTCTGCACACATATCCCCTCACATTTGTACCCTGGTTTGTGTCCCCAGCCCGTGGCCAGGGCCCCACGTTACCCCGGAGCGAGGCTGCCCTCGGGATATTGGATTGTGCCACGGCTCTGCGGGACCCAACCGACGGCAAACACTTCATCACCCCGGCCTTTGCAGGCAAGAACCAACCTGAAATTTGCCCTGATGAAAAATCAATAGAGCAGTAATTGCTTGGCTTATCACAGAGCAGAGGGACAAATCGGGAAGCGCCGCTCGGCGCCGGTTCCAGGGAACGCGCGGACTTTCGGGATCACTACCCAGCAAAGGGAAAGGTCTCCGAGTGATAATTAAATCTCCTCATGCTGATTTGCTGCCAAATTTATTTCCCCAGAGTGTATCAAAATGCTGCAGTGCCTACAGGGGAGGCAGAACTAATCAATTCAACCCCAGGCCGGCACATGCCGGGAACTGGGAATGCAAATTCCAGGATGAGGGCACTGGGATCACACCCAGCCTGGCACTGCCACCCAGCCAGGGCCTAAGTGCCCAGACATCATAGTCAGCACTGGTTGTGCTCGGGCAAAACTGCTCCTGGTTTTCCAAGGCACCCCCAGCTCCCCCTCCCCACTGGACATGAGCCCTTGGAAACTGTTATTACTATTTTTGATGGTTGGCTGAGAAAAACCAGCCCAAAGTCACTGCCCCAAACTGGAATTCTGGCTAAAACTGACAAGGTGGGCACTGGGCTCAGGTTGGACTCGATGAGCTCTTTTCTAACCAAAATGATTCTGTGATTTTTTTTTTTTTTTTAAATGAGTTTTGAAAATGGTTTACAAGAATTTAGTGCTGAATCTGTGGATATTTCAGGCCAATACTGTTGCTCAAAGATGAACAGACAGAACAAGGTTCATCAGGCAACAACTGCCAGAACACGGGGCACTCCTTCCAATTTCCAGTTATAAAGAACACTTTGTAAGTGGGCATTCCTTCCAATTTCCTTGTTATTTCCTTATTTACTGGCAATTTCCAAGCAGAAGGGCTTGGGGGAGCAGGCAGGGGATCACAATGGACAACTATGCCCTTAATGAAACAGTTGAATTAATTAAAAAAATCAAAAGGAAACAGCTCTGATCCCACCAGATCTGAGGGCACCAAATTTCATTGTGAATCACATTACCTTGTTTTGTGACATCACACACTGAACACACAAATCAACTGTCCCCCCATCCCACCAGAGCCTGGGCCCTTAAAAAGAGTCATTTCTGACTTACTGGGCTTTGGTTTGTTATGAATTACAAAAAAATTCATCACCTTCCTCCTTTCTTCTCTTGGCTTCTTCTTCACTCCTCTCCTTGGCCTTCAATGCTTCATCTGCTTTAGCTAGAAAGGAAATAACAACTGTTAGAATTAGTTAATTTATCTCATAAAACCACAGGATCCCAGCATGGTTGGGTTGGAAGGGACCTTAAAGCCCATCAGTGCCACCCTCTGCCATGGGCAGGGACACCTTCCATAGCCCAGGGTGCTCCAACCTGGTCTTGGACACTCCCAGGGATGGGTTGCCAACAACCTGTTGCCAAACAACATTTCCTGGGGTTTAAACCCAATTTAAGACTGCTTTTTGCAGGCACCACAATGAAATCCACATGCCTGGAAGAACAGGACTTGGTTCCTCAGGTATTTTATTAAAAGACTTTACCACAGGTAAGAAACAGCATAAATGGGACTGGGAAGGGTAATGTTGGGTGGGTATTGGGTCAGTATTGGTTGCAAATTAATTCACTACAAATCCCTGCCCTCATTTTTCATTAAGTAAAACTTTTAGGAGACTTCTGAGAGGGTTTTTGCTTTGAACACAGAGCTCCCCAGCCCAGGTGCCCCCTGAGCACATGGGCATGGGGCATTTCTGGAGTGGCAGAGCTGCTGCCACAGTGAGTATTCCAGGAGGCCCATTCCGAGGGCACACCAGGAACAAACAGTATTTGCAGGGATGCAGAGCTGCATTTCAATGAGGAGTCAAACCCCTCCTACTCAGGACTTGATTAGGCACAACACAATCTTCTCTTCACACCAAATCACAGCAGTGCCCCTTTACTCGTGTTACAACAATATTCCTTAAAAAGAATCTTTTTCCCTCTAGAAACCTCTTCCCTTATTACTTAATTATCTACTAGTTGCTCAACTGCAGGGGTTTTCAAACACTTTACTACAGATGTTAAAGAAGATTAAAAATATACAGCACAGTAACAAGGGACTATCAATATACTCTGTAAATTAATTAAATTTCTGTTCTAGCACATCATTTATTCCAAAGCATTAATGTCTCAAAGGAGCCATTCTCTTTTATTGCCATCTCGCTGCCTGATGAGTGAACTAAGTGAAAATAAGTCTCTAATAACATTATACTTGATGAAATATTAAGTTTTCAAAAGTATCACCAGGCCAAAAGAACCAAAACCAAACAGGAATTCAGTGTTTAAACCAGGCCATAAAATGCCTGTGTGTGTGGCACAAAGGGCAAAGCTGAGCCAGTTTGGCAGATATTCAGTGCCACCACCTACTGAATCAAGCAGGGATTTCCAAACCCCAAACCCAGGTCAGGAGGGGGCTGAAGGGTCGTTCCAACCTTTTTCCAGTCAGGGGTTACACCTTAAAATGTACAACTTGAACAGGGTGTTACAAATGGCAGAAGTCACCACACAGATGCCTGGTTCCATTGCCACATTTCTATACATATTTAGACAACATTGATAGCCCTGAAATATTAAAACTGCGCTGCCACTGAAGATCATTACGAGAATCTATTAAATCAGCTAATGAAACCAAACCACGGGTAACTCCAAAGACTCTTACTTCATTTACACTTTATTCTCCTTGATAAAAGGACGGGGATAATAGAAATTCCATTGAAATTCAATTTGGGCTGGGTGTGTAATTGCAGCTGCACCCCTTGAGCCACAGAAACTGCTCAGCTTCTGTTTCTCTCAAATTACGCGGCTCCCGCTCCCCGCGAGCGCCGTCCCTGCGACTCAGCCGAGCTCATTAGGCTGCAATGCAATAATGCAAACATCAGGTGGGTTCCACTGCCCCATTAGTGCCCCAGGTGGATTGCTGCCAGCGCTGCCAGGCCGGCCGGGCACGGCCCCACCCCATCAGTGCATTGCTGCCCTCCCTGCCCCGCTGCGGCACCAGAGCCAGGCACTGGGGCCTCCCTGGTCTGCCCAGGCCAAGGGAGATTAAAACACCCACGGAAGATGCTGCTGGTCAGGGAATCAACTTGTAGCTTGGATTTGTTAACTTTAAACTGCTGCTTTCCCACCCTTGGAACTCCGGTGGAAACTCCTGCTGCTGAGGCAGAGCCTTGGCCTTTGGAGTCGTGGTGAACCAGAGGGTGACTCTGGGAAGTGTCAGGAGGACAATCCTCCACACAGAACTGCTAACAACCACTTCACTTACCCCATAACCCCCTGCCCCACAGAGGCACTGGCACCATGGGCTGCTTTAGGCATTTAATGCCAAGGATTCCCTTCAGATATCTGAAATGTTTGGTCATTATTGCACAGAACTCCAGAATGGGGCAGGTTGGGAGGGCCCACAGTTGTTGTTGCTGTTCTTCTTCTTGTTCTCCTTCTTTCCTTGTTCTTTTCCTTCTTCTTCTGTCCCTGTTCTTGCTCTTGCTCTTGTTCCTCTTCTCCTTTTTCTTCTTTTCTTCTTCATCATGATGATGGCAATGCCAGTGAATACCTTGTTGTTGATGTTGTTGTTATTATTAATATGCCAGGGAATATATTATGATTCACTGGCAAAGTGCCATTAAAAGCTGAGATTTATTTAATTGAGCTGCAATTAACCAACATCCAAAGATCTTTATGACTTGAAGGTTGAACTTAATGATTCTGTCAATCTATACCTTATTCTGTCCCATGGGTTCTACTTAATTTGAGGGTGTGCAGGAGCACAGTCAGCCCATGCTGGCCACTCAAAAGCACTTCCAGGAGCTGAGTTTTGGAAGAGAGCTCTGCAATGCAGGTCCCTGGGTGGGGGAAGACACAGAGCTCTCAGCACACACCAGAGACATCACTTCAGCAAAAGCCTGAGCTGCTCCTGGAACAGCACTTCCTGCAGGAGGAACAGCCAGCACAACAGAGCCTGGCAGCTTCCAGAGCTTCCCAAAATATCCAACAAATAAATGACAAAGTGCTGGAGCTGGAAGCATTTGAGGGCCTGTCCAAGCCCAGCTCCAGTTCCCATCCTGATGTGTCCCCAGAGGATGGGCAGTGACAGGCAGAAGGTGTTTGAGGTGTTCACCACTGAAATGATCAAGTTGTGAAGGCACATGTTTGCCAGTGGACTATTAATACAGCAGCATTTAATTCATTAATTCATACAAGTCCCACAGTTTAGCTATTTCCAGGTGTCCCTGTGGAAGGGCTGGCTCCTGGCTGGGATCATTGTGCTGGATGCAGCACAAAGTAAATCCTAACTCTGCAATGGGAGTAAACTCTGAGGAAGGAGTGTGGACATGTTACTCAGACTGACAAACACAGAAGTGGAGCAATGTTGCTAAGTTATAACAAAGGCACTAAGGTTTCATTAAAATAAAGCTGCATTAAGTACCTTTTCTTTTACAGAAAAGCCCCAACTAAGCCCAAAACACCCTCCCTGTTTCCATATGCAAAGAGAAGAGAGAAGAGGAAAAGCACAGGATTGTCCAGGGAAGGGAACAGAGCTGGGAAGGGGCTGGAGCAGCAGGAGGGGCTGAGGGAGCTGGGGGGGCTGAGCCTGGAGAAAAGGAGGCTCAGGGGGGACCTTGTGGCTCTGCAAGGCCCTGCCAGGAGGGGGGAGCCGGGGGGGGTCGGGCTCTGCTCCCAGGGAACAGGGACAGGAGGGGAGGGAACGGGCTCAGGCTGGGCCAGGGCAGGGGCAGGTTGGCTACTGGGAACATTTCTTTGTGGAAAGGGCTGTCCAGCCCTGGCACAGCTGCCCAGGGCAGGGGTGGGTCCCCATCCCGGGTGGGACTGAAAAGCCCTGTGGATGTGGCACTTGGGGACAGGGGTTAGGGGTGGCCTTGGCAGTGCTGGGGGATGGTTGGACTCGATGGTCTTGGAGGGCTTTTTCAGCCTAAATAATTCCATGATTCTATGATTCTATTGAACTTCTGGGGTGGTGGAAGGCCTGGAAGCAGAGCCACTCCCTGAGGGATGGACGTCGGAGGGATGCTTCAATCCTGACCAGCCTCACGCTGCAAGGAGGCAAAACAGTCCCTGGAAAAGCTGCTAATTAAAAGAAACCAGAAGAATATGAATTATTGCAAGGTAGAAACGGGGCAGGGGCTATTTCAGGGGTGGAAAGGACACTTTAGAAAGCACAGCAAAGCTCGAGGAAGAGCCCCTGCAGCAGAGCCCTGTCCCAGCACCACGGGAGAAGCAGGGAAGGTGCAGGGAAAAGGCTCAGCCCCACACTAAGAACTCATTTTACTGTCAAAATTCAAAAGAGAGGAGTGTCAGAACACCCACCAACTGCAAACCACAAGGCACTCAGGAAAATAAATTAATTCAACATAATTGTGGACTTTCCAGCTCTTCAAAGTTGAAAACACAAGATGCATTTGGAGAAAAGAAAGCACTGAAACTCAAAAAACACACATGGACATCCCATCTGAAATGCAGCCAAACCATCCATGACACTCATCAGAAAGACTTCACCCTTTTTTTTTTAAACACAAACATATTTGCACTTATAAAATATTCAGTCAACTCACATAGAAAAATACAAGTAGAGTCCATTATTAATTTACAAGGCCCTGTTTCATTTACATGCTATTTTTCTCTGGTATATTAAATTCATCGGGGCTGGTGGAAATCCTCTCTGCTGAATATTCAGAGGCTGACGTGGAAAATTATCTATTCTACATCTGACAAATTCCAGCACAAACTCAAAACAACCACTTGCTCTGAGATTTCCTTGGACAGGAGCAGCAGGAGCAGAGTCCAGAAGTGACATCATCCCCCCCCCCTCCCCAGTTTTATTGTCCCACATTTGTGCTGGTTTTCTACAGTTCTGTCTTTCTAGCCCGTGTTATAAGAACAGTTCCCTCCAAATTTAAACAGCACCCGTCCTAGAGGGCTTTTCCAACCTAAAGGAGTCTATGATTCCATGAATCCATGATTCCATGGCTCCATAAATCCATCATCAGGTGGCCACTTGCCCAGTCCATCCATGCACGTGGAACCTCTCCCTGTCACAACATCTCCACTCTGCCCTGTCCTCCCTAATGACACTGTGATTCCCAAACAGAAGTTCCTGCCATTGCTGTTCCAACTGGGACACACAATTTAGTTCCACCAGACTCTAATTACAGATGTTGGGGATTCCAAATATCCAAATAATTCCCAATAAATGCAGATGTTGGAGAGTCCTGAGCACTGGGGTGGATCCAGAGCTCCCTGACCCCTCCCCAGCCCTGCCAGTCACACTTAAAAATTCTCTGGAAGCCCAGAAGTTTATCTGAATCCTTTTCCCCCTCCCAGGCAAGGAGATGTTTGCCCACCAACTCCTCTTGGGGCAGGGACATTATTTCTCCCCCCTCACAGCCAGGCTGGTTTTCCAGAATACTAAATGTATTTTTGGTAGAAGACACATCCAGTACTGTGTGACTCAACAAAAAACCCAAGCAAAACACAAACGTTTTCTTAGTCTTGTCCTAATTTATATCCAAGGTATTTGATATATTGGGTATAACCAAGATATTTGCCTATATTTGGTATAACTAAGATGTTTGATGTATTTGGTATAACCAAGAAGTTTGATATATTTGGTTTAACCAAGATATTTGATATATTGGGTATTACCAAGATATTTGCCTATATTGGGTGTAACCGAGATATTTGTGAAGATTTTTCAGGCCAACCAGGCGATTTTTCCCTAGTTTCCTTATTTGTGACCATTTCCAGGACGCAGCTTGTGGAAAACCTGCAGGGTAGAAGTGGCCCAGGGCCAGGAGAGAGTAGAGCATGAAGGAAACCCCATAAACCTGCCCACCACAAAACAGCTCGAGCCGTTCTCGAGCCTAAATGGGTTAAACATGAAACAAAACTTCTCTAGAGGGAGGGAAGCACGTCCATCCCCGGCCAGAATATTAACATGCTGGTCAGAAATCCGGGAGGGGAGGCAGGCTGGGCAGGGCCCCGGGTGCTGGGCAGGGAGGGAAGAGCTGTCAGCTCCAGCCCTGTGCGGCGAGCGGGGCCGCGCTCCCCGCGGGCTGCGCGTGTCCCGGTGCCTGCCTGCTGTATTAAGACTGCCTTTCTCATCACTTAATGCTTATTTTCATCACTTAGCTTAAAATATTGATAATCAATTAGGGCTACGTCTGTTTTGCCACAGAATCTGTGTCACAGTCTATCAGACTGTCAGGGCCAATTCAATCCTCATTCAAAGTTAATTTTTGCTTCATAAATCTGCCTTTGGAGGAGTCATTAGGCGCCGAACATGGCCCGAGGTGCAATCACCTATTCTCTTTCATTAGAGGCAGGCAGGGAAGGTGAGGGAGATTATTAGAACTTTGGAATGATCACAAAGCAGCGTGCTGCCTGTCACATCCCCCCAGCACTTCATTCATCTCGCCGGCTCGCCCGCGCGCCGCCACCGCTTCAAATGGACATTATTCATGACCATCTGCGACAGGCTCGGCGCTGCACCCAACTCCGGCCGGGGCAGCAGGGCCCGCGCCACGGCCACCCGCAGGACAACAAACCGGGCCGGCGCTGCCTTCAGTCCGCAGAGATATTCCACTGCTCCTTCAGGAATGAGGGGTTTAATCTGGGAGGGGGAAATAGGCTGAGAAGGGACACGGGCTGTTGGGAAGGGAAAGGTGGGAAGTGACAGGTGAAATAAGGGGTGTGGGGGAAGGGGAAAGGGAAAGGGAAAGGGAGAGGGAAAGGGAAAGG